>QTSX02003623.1:0-129937 GCA_014839935.2 Entomophthora muscae
GTAACAACTGGACCAGGGCTCCTAGAAGCTTGTAGGAAGTAAAATAAGGGCTGAGGCAATTGATTAATCCTAAGAAAATAAAGTAGAATCCAGTCTTAATGACTGAAGACTTGGTCAAAAAATCAATTTCTAAATCAGGGAATTGCTCACCACTAGTTGGAGGATTAAAACTATCAATAATTAAATTGTGTGTATTATTATAGAAACTACCTAACTGATGAATAGAAAATCAAAAGGAATCATAAGATTAAAAGTAAATGTTAAAACTAGATTGAAAAAAGAAAACACAAGCCACAAAACCTAACAAGTACCTTTTTTTGAGGTGCAAGTCAAACAATCTCAACTTAAGTTGAGATTGGACAAAACTCAGGCCTTTTATTCTGATCTGGATTGAGGTGAGCAAAATATGGAGGAGGATTCTAACCAAAAGTAGTTAGGAAAGCTTTGTTGTGGAGAGAGGTAGAGAAAACATGGTGTTAACTACATTTAACTTAAAAAGTTAAGTAGAAAAAGAGTTGGGAGAAGCAGCAGACTGCTTGGCTTGCTTATGTTTAAGCAAGAGACAAACAGGAGATCAGAAAGCAAGCAAGAAAGCAGAAAAACAAGCTCCAAAGTGCTGGCGTAAGCCACTTTGAAGAATATGAAAGGTAAGAGTTTGGATTAATTGCTGCTAATATTAGGGAAAAGATATTGGGTTCAAGAATTGTCCTGAGTGAAGGTAACTTCAAAAGAAAGAATTACTCATTAATCTTAGATGAAATTGAATGGTAGGGTAAGGGAATGAAGAAAAAAGGTTGAATAAGTGTGAATTTGTTTGTGAACCAATTAAAGCTTGTGACTGGTCTTGGTGATCCTCAAAAAAATAACTAGCAGCATAAATAAAGAAAGGGAATCCTGACACCTCTTCAATAGTTGGGAGGATCTCATCCAACTTGGCCTTAAATATTGTTAGAGCCCGGACATAAGTTTCCTGCTTCTTATTTGGGAGGAAAAAGAAGACCAGGGGAAGAACAAGATTGCCAACCTGCCCATGGATATTCCAAAGCTGGCTAAAGAGCTTTGGGCAGGTTGAGAATGTTCCATCTGCAAGCCAGGTCTTGCATTTTAAAAGGTTGCAAAGATCCTGGGAGGTAGCAAAGCAGATGATCCGCTCTGGGGCATGTTGCCCATCATTGTGAAGGAGAAATATCTCTTCATGCTGTGAAAGCTTTTGCTCTTCAGTTAAAATCAACTGGTTAATTGATGTAGCACTGACGCCTTCAGTGCTCAGAGCATATCTCTGATCAGTGAGATATCTCTGTAATTTTGAGGTGCCACCAACAGTTACTAGTTGGGTATCATTTAGATTAAGGAGCGCATTGTTGACGACCTCAGTTGCAGTTTGATCCTTTGTGGTTGGGATCACCTGGCAAAGAAACCAGCGGATAAGTTGATAGAGAGGGTCAAAAGGCTTGGCGCAGTTGTGGTTAACAGTAAGGGCCTTAAATCTGGTGAACCCATAAGTTGTGAGCCTTGATGGGCAGCCAACGTTATCACATTTGAAGTGATGTTGGCGGATGGGCTTCTTCTCATCATTACAGCTGAAGCTGTAGCCCTTGTAGACAAAACTGGTACCTCCTTTCTTTGTCATAATTGAATAGCTGACAGGGTATGTGGCGGGCACAGCAAATGTGCCATTTCTGTTGCATACATTATGGATGGTATTAAGATCCCAGAGCTCAATTGGCTCATCTGCAGGAGCACCAGGCTCAGGCTCCTGCTCTTCTTCATCCTCAGGCTCTGAAGTGGGGTCAGAATGGCAATTGAAGTTGAATAACTTCTCTTGAGGGCCTGATGGGGAGTAAACAAAAGGAGAATGGGGAGGGGTTGGGCTTGTTTCCTCAGGCTCTGGTGAGGGCGTAGGGGTCTTGGGAGGAGCTTTACCCTTAGAAGGCTGCTTTTTAGGGGTAGTTTTAGCCTTTTTGGCCTTTGGAGGAGTGGTCTTGGACTTTGAGGCCTTTGAGGCCTTGGACGCAGCTTTGTTGATGGACTTGGGAGGCATCTAAAAGTGAATTATTATCAAAATATGAGCAATTTGGGGGTTGTTTTTAAAGAGAAAAACAAGAATGTTTTTAATATAAAAGTATCAATTTTTTTACATAGAATTGTAGAGGAGATCAAATAATATATACTATCAAAATTTCATTTTTGTTTTTAAAAAAATAATTTTTTTATTAGTAACACAAGTAGGCAAAACTTTGAGTTTTGACTGAAAACTTGCTCTCAAGATGGCGTTTTTGAAGTGACGTAATTGAGGTGCTGTAGCTCAAAAACATAGTCTTTTTGACCATTTTTTATATTACATTAACAAATTTACGGTGGAGCTACCTCAACCGGGCCAAAGAGTAAAACTTGAATTTCTCAAAATATAGCTTATACAACTGGGATTAAAAAGTACCCAGTTGTTTAGAGAAGATGAAAAAATATATATTTGAAAATTTTCATATGTTTTCTTACATTTTTTATTAATGTTGGTTTTGACGTAAAACTATACTTTTGAAAAGTGGAAAGCAAGAATCACGGTGGGGGAATTGATATAGCGTAGCCTGGCGTCATATGTAATTTCCTCTTATTTTCCCCTATCCATTGTGCGCATCAAATCAATTGGGTGATGTGAAACTCAGTGGAATTTGAAGTGACGTAAATCAAAATGGCGTAATCACCCTCTTCCATATTAAAATCACTATTAAAATATTTTATTGATGAAACCCTTATCAACATATCCATGTATAATAAAGTTATAAATTACATATAACAAAACTGGTTTTTTTTACCCAGCAATGATAATCACTAGAAGGACTATCATAGTGTGTTATTTTAGGTTGTTCCTTTTATAAGTGTCTTAGATTAATACTATAGGAACATCTTCTGGCACTATACCACAGGCTTTATTTTAGTTTGGGTATAAGCTTATTTTAGTTTAAGATAGATGGTGTAATTCAAAATGACGTAAAGTTGAGATGGCGTAAACACGCCCCACACTAAGTGTTTTCATATGTAAATAAAGTTAGCAAAATAAGATTTAATTAATCTGACTCAAAGTGACGGAATTGAGATGGCGTAAATTCAAGATGCCATATTATAAAAGTATATGTAAATTTTAACTATTTTATTGTTTATTTTATTTTTTTGTGATTCAAAATCACTAATGCAAAAAACACCATCTCGAATTAAATTTGAGATGGCGTTTTTTGAGATGCCGTTTTCAAAATGGCGTGTTGTACCAAAATTATTGCTGCTATTTTACTCCACTGCCATCCCAATTAGGATGATGTAATGGAAGGCAAGGCTAACTCTGAAACAATCTGCAGCCACCTGGATCAGCTGATGCATCCAAGTGGAATATTATATTATTTCACAAAATAAATAAAATTGAAATGTGCAAGCCAACTATCTTTTTCTTAAACTAACATTTATATATCTATGTTGGATTGAATCTCTTTAAATTGATCAAGCTCTCTTTTCTCAAGCAAGTCAATCCTCAACATTAAGTTTAACATCCAATCATATGAAAGTATAGTAAATCAATAGGGCTTTTAATCCAATTCTCAAAAAATCTGTTGCTCCTCTTCACATTTTAATCCGCATATTCCGTTGTGGATAATCTATACACAAAGCCTCTTTGATATGGTTGCATGTAGCTAACTACTAATTTAAAAACCAGTCAATAACTTCAAGTCATTTAAATTTTGAACAGCCTATAGTCTCATTTTGACATAATTTAGACCTATTCCGCTGGATTAAACCTTTAACCTTTTAAATGTGCTTGTAAGGGATTATATTTAAAGATGATCAAATCAAGCTGGTGGCTTGGCCATTGATTTTAAATTTAAACAATATGAAAAAATAAAACCAACTCAATTCCTTACGGCTTGAGTGCACTTTAGCTGGCATTACAGACAGTCAGACAGACTTGCTTTTTTATATATCAATTTAGTATCTGTATTTTACTCGGATGGTAGCCTTTTATCTATATTTATTGCTGACTATTTTACAAGGCGGAAGGGCAGATAAATGTCAGCCTGTTTTAATTTTGTGCAAAAGGTTCAAAATTTAATAAAAACAATCATTTTTAACCTTTCAAATAGGCAAACACACTGGATTAAGCTATAGAAACTGCATTGGGATTTTAAGAGCTCCAATCAATACAATAAGTAGTGGATTAAAGAATGCTTGTTACTGGGAAAAAGCATAGTAGGATTATTGAAACCTATTTTTAAACGTGTTCCTATTATCTGAAGTACTTTAGATCCACTCTTGAAATCTATCAATTGATGATGACATTGTTCATTCTCCCCAATAAAGAGCTTAACAAATATCATCCTCATGTCATAATAATAACAGTCAATATTGTCTCAACAATAGGCATGTAACAACAGAGATGTAGATATTAGTCTCTTCCATCACAAACAATGTTCATATCTTATTCCAATTCCTTTTTCTTGGTCTTTTAACTGTTATATTTGATATGACTGAACTTGGATTGCAACATTGATTACACCTCATTATAACCATTTGTTGGGGCCCAATTTATGGTTTCTGCAATTAAAATTGGAGCTTCTAAATACCAAAAGCCTATAATATTTCCAAAGACATATTTTCACCAAGTCATTTGCTAATAAAGGTCTAGAACTTGAAGATAGCTAGTATGAAACTTTGTAGATCAAACAGTGCTCATGTCTAGAATATCCCAGAATTTAGTGTTCTGTAAGCATGAGAGTATTTATAGCCAAAGCTTCAAGTTCCACTCTGGCTTCATGAGCATCCTTGTACTCTTGACTCCTTTCTTTCACACCTTTAATTCAATTACACCAATCAAGCCAATTGAGATTACACCTCCCATGGAATATACATGGTATCCGTACTTGGCAGGTGTCTATAAAGAAGCCAAGCGGCTCTGTACAGCAGCACTAATCCAAGAAAACCTGGCATTGACTTCCTCAAAATGTGTGCAAAATATGCTCCCCAATTTAAAAGATTCCTCTGATCTAACTCCTGCCATGTCTCAAGCCCACATAGCTTCATACCAACCAAACTTTCCCATCTACTACTCCCCAGCTTCAGAAAACCGCCACCGTCCTACCTACTTGTTAATGCACGACGAGACCACCAATGCAACCAACAGGCTTGCTTTAATCAAGACCGGCAGTGAAAGCAAACAAGAAAAGGGGATCCATCTTGACCGCTACAAGTACAACTTCAAGAATGGAGCCAAGCTAACTTTGATTGGCTTTACTAAAGCTTTCCCAGCAAGCCCCAATTTCCCGTTGTTCTCGTCTGCAGAAATCAAAATCATCAGCGCCTACAGATGCTCCAAAGCACTCCACATGGAAATCAACGAGGAGGAAACATTTTGTGCTCAAATTTCCCCAAACACCACACTCCCCTGCCTATGGAGTCCAGGCAGCCTGGTCATCAGAGAGACCAAAGTGACCGCAAAGCTGATTGGAATCCTTGAAACCACCCCAGAATGCCACCCCACCCTCTTACCCCTAGTCCTACTGAGACTGCAGACATTTTACCCCTGGCTGAACCAGACAATTCAAGACCTCAAGCCCAAACCATCCGAATCTCCCACCGACAGGATCAAAACCTTAAACTTCCTCTACAACAACTCCTTCAACCACCAGAAGAAAGATATCAAATGAACTACTTTTTTTTAAAAAAATAAAAATTCTATAAAAAGAACTAAATCTAATTAGAAAACCAATATTATGTACCATACAGAACCAACAGTATATCTCAGAGCCTTTTAAACTAGAGTTTACCTTTGAGAACTCCTTTATGAAACTTAAATTATTTTATTTTATCTGCCCACTGCTGTTCATCCTTTCTCTTATATCAGTTTTTCTATAAGATATATCAAGATTAAGTTCAGGTTAGATTCCAACTTGAGATGAAATAACTGGTTGTCCAAATAGCGCTTTGAATACCAAAGGTAGCTAAAAATCATGATATTCATAAACTTGATACCTGAATATTGTAGCCTTTTAAAAATTTAAGAAAAATAGATGATATACATACCTTAATATCGGCCAGAAAGTTGGAGGGAAACAACCTAACTAATGGCAATTAGGGAACAATATCTCATAAACTAAAAACACAACATTTAAGCTCAAAGAGTAATAAAGCCTTGATATGGGACCCCTGGTCAAAAATAAGTAATCAAAAACTAAAAAAGCTATTAAAAATAGCTTATATAAACTTAAACCAAAATCAGTGTTGCAATAGACCAAATCTCTAAAAGATCAGGTAGTCCACCTCCCAACTTAACCTGGACTGTTGCCTAATTTAGGCAGTAACTCATACATGCCACTCAAATTATACCCATTGATTACCACAGCTAGTAACCC
This sequence comes from Entomophthora muscae, assembly GCA_014839935.2. Lineage (NCBI taxonomy): Eukaryota > Fungi > Entomophthoromycota > Entomophthoromycetes > Entomophthorales > Entomophthoraceae > Entomophthora > Entomophthora muscae. The sequence continues at coordinate 6,393 of QTSX02003623.1, forward strand.
ACCTATACTGTCCAAATGAGATCAGTCACAAGCTATTGAAGATTAACCCTAAGAAACCCTTCTCTATACACTGTCTCTGGTGACCTCTTACTGACTATAAAACAGCTCTTATCTTCTTCAATAAAGATTAATTTAAACCAATTTTATTTCCCCTCCTTTTTTTCAACTTTAGTATTCAATAAAAATAAAGCAGTGATAGCATAGGTAGGGTTCCCCATCCTACCAGCTTTTGGAAAAATTACTGTGATCACTTTCACACAAGAAGCAAACCACCAGCAGCTAATGGACACACTTCCCAACAAATGATAACCCTAAACTGTGAGAACTGTGGTCCCAGATGGATTGACCCTCTGGAGCAGACTACTGATCCCCACTACCCAGTTCAACTCCATCTCATAGTCAGGAGGACTATTGTTGCAGATCCTGAATGGATTAGACAATAAGACGTCCACTTAGGGATTAACCAACAAAACAATGGCGCAATTGCCCTATCTTGACATGGTTTTAGCAGGGTTAAATACATCAAAAACGCCTAAAAAATGGGTGTTCAAAGCGTATCTGGATTGCACATCAGGTGCAGGCTTTACTTCTGAGGTTATAAATAGGACAACAAAAATATTGCCACTTGCCTCCATTAGGCAAGGCGTGTGAAATTGGTTGTTTTCTTGTGAGGCTCTTTCTACTGTGCCTTTCCATTCTCCTCCTTTTGGAAAGTCCTTCTGGCTGTGCCTCCTTTCCCCTGGTAGAAATTCCCCTGCATCTTACTATATAACTGCAGAACTATTATAATAAATACCAGTTTTGTCTTATTATCTTCTTATATTTTTCTGTCCTACCCAAGGCTGTCACTATACCAACTACAGGTATAGGATTAAGAGTCAGGATTCTGACTAACTAATTGTAGAAAATAGCACCCTATACTTCTACAAATACAACAACTATCTATGCCCACTCTAGCATCTGACCCAAAAATCATGCTCACTCCTATTTCAGCCCACCTACATCCAGTTAAAATGGGCTCCTTCTTGAGCTTCTGTACAGAAAACACTAACACCTGGTTGAGGGAAGCCCAAAATAGATTAAAAATGCAGCAAACCAAATATTTCTGGATCCCAGAGGTAACTGCTCACCTCACAGATGATTCTGTAATCTTGTAGGCAGACTGGCACAAAGACACACCCACTGAAGACAGAAACCAAGGAAAGTTCAAGGAAGCCTTCCTCAACAAGTTTATCAAGGGAATGTCTGAGATTCTTATTTCCTGAAGAAAAAGGCCATATTAAACTAACAGGTACCACTAAGGAATTCATCTGTGCTTGAGAAGAGATTTGATGCTCACCTCATCAGAAATGTGTTTGACAGCCCAGCCACTGTTCTCTCCCTCTGGGACAGCCTCAGACCATAAATCCAGCACCACATGATTTTGGGAAACTGTATGGACCTGGGAGCGCCCAAAGCAAGGCAGCAATAGCTATAATGTAAAGTCACTTCCCCCTTTAGCCTTGGATAGGAAAATCTTCCTGCGCCACACAAAGAAATCTGCTCAAAAGCTGGTCAAGCCCCTTAATTCCCTTGAGGATAAAGCCCATAAAATTGATGAGAAATTTGTATTGGCATACCCTTCCCAGGTGGTAAATACTGATGTGATGAAATTGGTTCCCACTTGTGAGGAATATCTGATTAATTTAGACTATTTTTTGGCTTAGGCCTGTCCACACTTGAAATTAAGTAAGTCTAAGCATTCAGGTCCCTCTACTGCCATTTCCTTAAATGTAAATTCAACCAGATTGAATGCTGATTTAATCCTCTCCAGCAATGCCAGCCAATCAGGGTTGGAGCCAGAAATTATTGCAAAACCCTCCAACCTAATGAATTTGCCTCTGAAAAATTTCTCTGCCAACCAATCAAATCCATTTCATGAGTCAGGTGATCTCTCAATTTGAAGTCAGTCTCCCCTCAAAGCAAGACAGGGTACTTTTGGTCCCCTTTTTGCAACTGAACCAATGAGTATTCAGTATTTGGGATTGGGGAAGACAACAGTCCAATAGAAAGGACAGAATAATAAGAATAAGGTATTGTTTATTGTAGAATATTGTGATTAATATACCATATGGGGAAAGCCACAAGGCCACATAGGGGTGGCATGGTGGGAAGTTCCATGTAAGGTTTGAAGCCAAGGAATAACTCATGCGGGGATCAGCAAGTCAAATTGGTAGCACTCCTGATTAGGATGAAGTACCCGCCATTTGATATTGCTATCAGATTAGCTCATGTTGTTAGATACGTCAAGGGGCAACTCATCAAGCACCCCCTGTGTATTGTAAGATACATTAGCAGGTGAGTCTGGAGGCTTGTTTGCAACACCCTGCTTACTCATTCTTTCAAATTAAAGTTTAAACTTTTAAAAATTGCATTTTGGTTATCCTGGACCTTTGTTTTGAGGTCCTCCCATTTTCCTAAAGCTGTTAATAAGAGTTTTAATTATCCCCTACCTTTGCCGCCGTCCCTGGGTTTACAGTGTCTATTTTGAAGCACCTAGAGTTAAAGTTAGTATAGACTTATACACTTACCTCCTCTGTTTTCAAAAATTGAACTCAAACTCTGAATTAGTTAGTAAATATTATATAATTACCTATTATACATTTGGTTTTGTGTCCCGCTTGCTTTGTTGCCTTTGCTCAGATCTATATGCTTTTGAGCTACTCCTCCTGCTCTTCATAAAAGTGTATAGCTCACAGTTGCCATTCTCCTGGCTACAAACTTATTCTACGGGTCCCCAGCTGTCAGGTCCCCCCTTTTATTTGCTTTATTCTAGAAAAGTTAGTTCCATTGCTATCTTGCTTGGTTTTCTCCTGCATTGTAAAAATGTTGGTTTCTTTTTTAAATTTGTGGCTTTCACCCTGGCTACTGCATTAGTTTTGATTTGGACCACTTCTCTATACCTTTGGAGTTGTGTTTCCCATTCTTTCTATCATATGAGGGCCAACCCCAATCAGTTCATGAAAATGTTTGAGAATATTCCTGGGCACACACAGAACATCTTAACTGCCAGTGAAAACGTGGTAAAGAGCCTCACCTGTGACAACCTCAAATATTCTGCTCTCAACCCACCCCCCTTGGAGCACCCAAGCTTGAGCTCCTCAGTGCCTCCCCTTCTTGTGGTCCCGGCTGTTACGCCCCAAGGAAATGGTCTGGGTGTCAAAGAGCATCCTCCCAAGCGTGCTACCTGGCTGCTTGATGGGATGATCTTGATGGGCCTGGATTCTTACTTCCCCCAATTATCTGCTGTGTCTTCCCTTTGGACGCCACTTTGAGCAGCCATATCAGTCCTGCACTAGATGGTGACCTGGTGGATCCTTCCCCCAGGATGGGAGCCAAACTTAGTTAGTTTATCCCCCCTCTCTTATATATAAGAGCCTCTGATTCCCCCCACAATCATACCTGAGACACAAAAATCAAAAGGACTCAGAAAAGATCTACCTGCAGTGCTCAACCAGGACAAGCATAAACCACCAGTAAGCCTTACAGCTTCCCCCAAACTGTGGGGTCTTCTGCAAGAGAACAGTTGGCATTTAAACTTTATGTATGTTGACTGTTAAAATTAATTTTATACCCAGGTCAACACTTTTGCAACCAAGTTTTCAGACTTGCCTGCTAACAAATCTTACAATACACAGGGGGCGCTCAATGAGTTGCCCCTTGGCGTATCTAACAACATGGATTAATCTGATGGCAAATATCAAATGGCAGGTACTTCATCCTAATTAAGAGTGTTACCAATTTGGCTTGCTGATCCCCGCACAAGTTATTCCTTGGCTTTGAACCTTACATGGAACTTCCCACTATGCCACCCCCTTGTGGCCCTGCGGCTTTCCCCATATGGTATATTAATCACAATACTCTACAATAAACAATACCTTATTCTTATTATTCTGTTCTTTCTATTGTATTGTTGTCTTCCCCAATTCCAAATACTGAATCCTCATTGGTTCATTTGCAACAGTAGTTGTAGCAACAAGAGGCCCTGCAACCCCACCTGATGCATCCTCTCAATCCTTGCTTGCAAAGAACTCCTGCAACTACAATCTTCAGGAGGTTGAAACTCTGGACGTCTTTCAGGTCCATAGCAATGACCCCGTGTTGCAAGCCTCTCATTCCTCAAATAAAGTAACACACTTGTCCTATCCCTTCTGTTTCCATGGGAACACCCACAAATTACTGGTAGATACCGGGGCTGACCACACTATGGTGGACCAGGCATTTGCCAACTCTCAACAATTAGACCAAGTGCCCAGCAGATTCAAAGCTGTACAAGTAGCTGACTCCCGCAGAGTGGCCATCACCCACGAGACGGTACCCTTCTCTGTGAGAATGGGGAACATCCAGGTTAAACTCTCTGGACCAATTATGGCAGGGCTCAGCCACAACATAATTGCTGGCCTTGACTGGCTTTGGCACAACTGTCCCTACATTGACTGGGATACCTCTGTCATCATCCTCAATAGAAATGGGGTGGGGTTCCAGATCTACCCTGTGGAAATGAGCAAGTTACTCCATGATACTGTGTTTGTCAGAATAACAGAGACAGACCCATACAATTTCAAGGGGGAAACTAGACTTCAACCAATGTTCAGTCAAAGTTATCTGCGCAGAACCATCTGCAGTCCCTCCCTTGACCACTTCACCCCCACCAGCGCTTGCTGCACTCCTTGAGGAGTACAAGGACGTTTTTAGTGAGATACTTGAACAACTACCTCCTCCCCAGGAGATTCAGCACGCTGTACAACTCCAAGGATTGTTATCTAAAGCACAGCCGTTATATTGTCTTACACCAAAGGAAGATGAGACCCTCCACCAGCACCTTGTGGACGCGCTTGATAAGGGCTTCATTTGCCCCCTCTCTTTCCATACAGGGTGCTGTCTTCTTTGTAGCCAAGAAGAACAGGTCCCTTTGCCTGGTCATAGACTACCACGCCCTAAATGAGGTGACAGTCAAGAATAAGTACCCCCTGCACTGATTGACAACCTGTTTGATGCACTTGCATGTGCAAAAATATTTAGCAATATTGATCTCACTGCAGGGTACAATCAGGTCCACATTGCACCAGGAGATGAGGCAAAAACTGCCTTCTGCACGCGCTACAGGTTTTTAGAGTGTTATGTCATGAACTTTGGAATGATCAACACTCTTTCTACCTTTGCCATGTTGATGAACAAAGCATTTGAGAAACTGATTGGAAAATGTGTGGTTGTGTACCTTAACAACATTATTGTCTTTAGTCAAGATCAAACCACACACCTCCAACACTTTTACGCTGTCCTTGACACCCTTTAGAAAAACCAGCTAAAAGCTAAACCCTCCAAATGTGAGTTCCTCAAGTTGGAGCTGTTATTCCTTGGGCACACCATCTCTGCCCAAGGGATAAAGTCTGACCCTGCCAAAATCAAGGCAATCACTAGCATGCCACCCCCCACTGATGTGGGCCAGGTGTGGACATTCTTAGGCATGGTTGCCTACGTGCACAAGTTCATCCCCAATTGCAGGGAACTAATTGCACCTCTCAATGAGCTCCTCAACACCAAACAGCGCTTCCATTGGACCCCTGTCAGAGATCAAGCCTTCAAAATGTTGAAACAAAGACTCACAACAGCACCAGTACTGAATTTTCCCAATCAAAACCACCAGTACAAACTTGAGACTGATGCCTCTGACAGGACCATAGGGGGCGTGCTAAGGGTAGAAACTGACAATGGTGTCTTTCATCCCATGGCATATGAGTCCAGGAAGTTTAATGACTTGTAACAACACTATCCCATCCATGATAAAGAACTGGTAGCAATTGTGCACTGTGTCAAGAAGTGGCGCTGTTACCTGGAAGGTGCTAACTTCCCACCCTGCGTTCTGACAGACCACAAGTTGCTCCAGTACTTTAACACACAGTCCCACTTGACGCGCTGCCAAGCAGGATGGGTTGAGCGTCTATTGCCTTACCAGTTGCGCATTGAGTACAAGCCTGGGAAGAAACTTGTCACAGCTGACGCCCTTTTGCAACTCTACGTAGTGTCCATCACTGGAGACAATGGTTTGGACCCCAATTGGCCCATGCTATACCTCCGCCCTGAGGCAACTCATTACAAGGGCCTTAACTTGGTAACCATCTCCAAGTTGAAGGACAACAAGAGTCAGTTCACCACCAACGCTGGTAATGTCTGCTGTTGGGCAGAGACAGGTGGGAAGAAACCTTAAATTCCCACCACTCAATGAGGTGACACAATATTGCATTACCACCAAACCCTGGGTCACATCAGAGGATTTAACCTCTTTAAGATCATGAAACAAAAGGTTTGGTGGCCGCGCATGCGTCAAGACATCTTGGATCTCCTCAAAACGCGCGTGCTGTGCAAGAAGAATAAGTCCAAACCTGCGCCCCCAAGTCTGTCCTGCCCTTCAAGGCCATGGAACCCTTTGAGCATTGGGCCCTTAACATTGTGGGGCCACTCCCCAAAGACAGACTGGGAAAGAAGTACATTATCACTGTCATCAACTACTTCACTTGCTAGCCAGTGGCCTGGACAATAACTAACCACATCACCACCACCATCACCTGCTTCATTGGCAAGGAAATTGTGGCCTGCTTTGGGCAACCCAAACATCTCATCACAGACGGCAGCTCCTAACTTGTTGGACCTGTCATGAAGACATACTGCGCCAAAAACGCACTCCAACACATAGTTACAACCCCCTACCACCCTCAAGCCAATGGACGCGTGGAACAGTTAAATGGCTCACTGGTTCAGCTGATTGCCAAGCTCTCACAAGAGCACCCCAACACCGCATGGACTGAACATCTGTCCACTGCTCTACTTATCCTGCAAGCAAGAATCAACAGGGGCACAGGGTTCAGCCCCAGCACCCTGGCCTTTGAGACGCCTGACAGTCTGACAGGAGTTGAACAGGGGAAGCTACAATCCAGGGTTCCCAACAAGCCTCCCATAGTAACAACTCCATCCCTAGACCAATGGCGTGCCAAAGCCCGGGAAATTAAACAAGCAAATCAAGGGAGGGACAAGGCACCTCAAAGCTAGATACGCTGTAGGTGACCCTGTCTACACCCTCAAACCTAATTATGCCAAGTTGGAGCCCAACCACCTAGGGCCCTCCAAGATAGCTGCTGTCTACAACAATCATACCTATCAACTTGAAAATGCCCAAGGAAACACCAAGAAACTTCACCATGATTGCTTGCGCCCCTGCCGCGCCATCCCCACACAAAAGCTGTTTGTGCAGACCTTCCCAGACCTTTGGCAGACTCCGGTCTTGGTGTCTGACAACAAGAAGGGGGCAAAGGGGGTATTGCAACCAAGTTTCCAGAATTGCCTGCTAACGTATATTACAATACACAGGGGGCGCTTGATGAGTTGCCCCTTGATATATTTAACAACATGGATTAATCTGATGGCAAATATCAAATGGCAGGTGCTTCATCCTAATTAAGAGCATTACCAATTTGGCTTGCTGATCCCCGCACAAGTTATTCCTTGGCTTTGAACCTTACATGGAACTTCCCACTATGCCACTCCCTTGTGGCCCTGTGGCTTTCCCCATATGGTATATTAATCACAATATTCTACAATAAACAATACCTTATTCTTATTATTCTGTCCTTTCTATTGGACTGTTGTCTTCCCCAATTCCAAATACTGAATACTCATTGGTTCAGTTGCAACAACACATTAGAAAAATCTAGATAAAGTTTACTATCATGTAGCCTACTGGAATTTGACACTTTTTTAACAAGTAAAAACCTGTTTCCTGAACATTTTACTTAATAAAAATTAAGCTCTAAAATACTTTTTAGGGTACTATGATCATGTAGAATCCAAAAATGAAATAAAAATAATGCAAAGCTATCTAAAAATATAAAACAACCCATTTCAAAAATAATTTACTATGAAATTAACTGTTTTTACTATAATTTTTTATTTACCATATAAAAAGTTTATAAATTATATTTCAAAAAAAGCTTGATAAAAATAAAACATTAAATAAAGAAACTAAAGGTAAACACTTATTTTAAGAATAGTTGATATAATATCAACCCAAAATTAAATATACTTTAGTACTAAAACAACTATTTGAGTTAGATAATCCAGGCTCTAACATAAATCTTTTATAAAAACTATAAATTCTTTCTACCATTTCAAATTAAATTATCTTGTTAAATAGTATTATTAGTTTTGACATTAAAATTATATCATAAACTTTTAGAAAGAGCCAAAAAAGTTTATTACAAACTAACTTGGGGGTTTATTGCAAGAGAGCACAGTGGCAATCTTGCCTATCTGCTCCCCAAGCTCAGATAGCTTGTACTTATTTTTTATAGCTGTTTTTATCTGCTATTTGTAAACAACAGCCTTGTACTGTCTTCTCTTCTTTGGAGCCCTTACTTCCATATCCCAAAGGGAGGAGATAGTCTTTACCTGTTCAGCCTTAAGGTGCTCAAAAAAGGTGTTGTATCTGGAATTCACACCAAAGGAGGACTTTAGATGTTTGTGCCAGTTTTCCAGGAACAATGTTGTCTTCATTTAATCCTTGAGAACAGCCTGATAGAAATTTCAGCTTGCCTTTTCTGCTGGCTTGCCCCTGCAGCTGATCACCTTGCGCTCCACCTACTGTGGCTCATAGTAGTCAAAGAAGGGTTGTAACTCAGCTTCAAGGCTCAAGAAATAAGGATTATTACAGAGAAGCTCAAATCCTTGACCAAAATGTTCAGGCTTAATAAATGCAAGAGCAAAAAACTTCTGGATCAGAAACTTACATTTACCAGTTGTATCTTGTTGTGTGAGAGAGCTGAGGAGGGTCTTGCCCTTAAGGTGCCTATTAATAGCCTGTTGGTAATGAGAGAAACACCCTTTTACCTTGCCATTAAAGGTTTTTACAAAGGAATTTTATTGGCCTGTCACAGAATCCATGATAATTATTTTGGGGCCAAGGGCTCTATTGTGTTCCTTCTCTTCAGCAGCTAGGGTGACTTTAACTTTGTTGGTGTCACCAGGATTGACCCTTGTTGATGAACCAGGATTTTTTCTAGTCTCAGTGGGAATAGATTTTAGGCCCTCCTGTAGAATCTTGAATGCTCTTAGGTATATCTCCTCTGAGGCTCCAGTAAGAAGAAAATATGCAAAGAGGAGGACTTTATCATCAAGATGAGCATTTACTACCCACAGCTGATAGAATAACTTAGAGCATGTTGCAAATGTTCCATCACAGAGCCAAGTCTCATTAGAACACAGTTGCTCTAGATTCTTATAGGTGGCATAGCATATGCTCCTTTCTTTTACACCAGGTCCATTATTTTGAATAAGTAACTGTTCATTGTCTTGGGTCATCTGCAAATCAGGAGTAAGGACCAGGTCTTTTAGTTGGGTCATACTTTGTCTAATTAGGTTTATCTCTCAGTGTCTATCACAGATATACTTAACAAGTTTTTCACAGTCAGGGACAATTTTAAGGCTCTCTTTGCTCAAGTGCTTGGTGACCTTTACTTCTAGGTGAGTTGCTTTAATGTCTTTTGATACTGGGACCATTTGAGCAGCTTCTCAATCAAGGTGATGGGAGGCATGCAGGTATGTTCCCCCTTTTCCAAGGTAACTTTGTCCCAACCTTGAGTGTTTAGGCGTGCTGGGCAGCTTCTGTCTTCACGTGTGAAATATTTTCTCTTGCTTCCTTGCTTTTGATTATTACAGTTAAACACATAGCCATCACTGATCATTCTTGGGCCACCTTTGACTGAAATTAATGGAAAGAACTTTGGAAATCTCTTTGGGATCCTGAAGGAGCTCTTGACACTTCAAATATTGTGGGCTTTTATTGCATCCCATGGCCCAGGAGATGTGTGTTGAAAACTAGGAAAGTACTAATGTTGCACATCATATTCATGTTCACTGGGGGAGAGTTCAGGAGAGGGCTCAGGAGAGGTGTGAGATTAGGCTGATTGACCACAAATGATCAGGCTAATCATCACATGCAGATCTTAATCAGTTACACGCCGTATTATCACTTGGTTATCATTTAGTCAAGTATAGTAATTATACGCTGTATAATCATTAGTTTATTATAATAGATATGGCAGTTACACGTCGTGTAATTGTAAGTTTATTACAATAGATGCAACAATTATACACCAAATTATCACTGATCATCATTCCAATGTGTACTGATTATATGCTGTATATTGCTTGCTTTATTATAATTGATGTAACAATTATACACTGTATAAATGTTAGCCAACATAGTGATTATCACTGATTCTATGCCGTATAACCTAAAGATCATCAAAAAGTCACCTCCCAATCCACCCTACTGGACGTTGTATCAGCCCAGCCCCACACAGCCCAATGGGCATATATGCTCATATCAAACAAGTGATATGTAAAAGATCAGGAAATACCAAGTTTGGGTCAGAGTTACACGGTGTATAATCAGGTTTCTTATTGGTTTGGGTCAGCTTTACACGGTGGATAATCCACAGGTCAATACTGGATTGAGTCTGCTATTATACAGTGTATAATCCCCAATTTGACATGTCACATTAATAAGCAGAAGGCTTGCCAGCCAGAAAAGGATCACTGATTGAGCCCTGCAAACGGAATACTGGAATACCACCTTTCAATGTGAGAGGGCTAAACAGGGACAATTTCTAAGCATCAACTAAATATGGCAAAGTTTCACAGTGCAATAATAGGCGTGTAGGATATAGCCAACCAACAAACAACAGTAGGCTAGCTCAAGTAGAGTGTAGGCTGTAGCTGAAGTGCCATGTACAACTGTAAAGGCCAGTAGCAACACACATGCTAAGGACAGCCAATCAGGATAGACTCAGCCAGAAAAAAGGGACCTATTGCAAAGGTAGCCACTGAGTCTTATCTGAAATGACAAGAAGAAGGGTTTTTGTAGTATATATTGATATATACGCCTGAAAGGACAAAAACAAGCTCTTAGTTACACCTGGATAGATTGCAGCTGCTGGCTAGATTGTACTCCAGTTTCAATAAATGTAATTATCTTCAAAGCTCTATTCTATTGTAGTCTTATGTGCACTTGCATAGGATTAGGTAGAGTACATTGGCAAGGCTAACATCTATCTGTAGCTTTGAACATACCAGAAATAACACAAATTGCTCAACATTGGTGCTCACTCAAAAATCAAGCCTCTGCCAATGCCCCAGGAGACTGCCCCCGCCTGCCAAGTATTGTCCTTGGCTCTGCCTCTGCCCAGCTTCGTTGACAAGCATGGGTACAAGATAAATCATCAGACAGTGAGAGTGCTCCTGTCCTTTCTGTGAGTAACCCTGTGGTTGTTCACCCTTCCAAAACCGTCCCCTTGGTTGTGGCCCTGTTGCCCTCTGTCCTTGAGGGTCCTGCCTTGGTTGGTTCCTACAATCACACACATATTGTTGATCTGGCCAAGACTTTACTTTGTGGATTCTGCCTCTGTCCCTCTGGTTGCCCTGACCAGAATCTAAGCATATTCTTCTGCTACTGGGACCAGGAAACTTGCTGACAACTCTACTGGCTCTACTGTAACACCTCATTCCAAGCTCTTCAGGAGCGCCTTGCTGGTGGAGACCACGCTGTGGAGTACCTTGCTTGCTTTTTCCAGCCCTCTGTGAAACAACTCCAGCTAGTTGCTGCCCGCCATAATCTTGAGCTTTTGTCCCTGGGTGACACCCTTCTCTCCTGTTGCCGCAACTGGGCTGAGCAATGGGTCACAGCCAACGCCTCATTTTTGGAGATGCGTGCCGTGGTCCTGGCTAATCAGTCCATGGGGGGAATATACATGTACAAATTGATGAACTGATTGACATCCTAAACACAAAGTTCAGGGCCATGGTACACAAAGCAATGGACACCCACAGAGCTTCTCTGGCATGGCTACAGGACGTGCACAAGTTCTGTGCTGAGTCAGACAAGTTCAGCATGAGAATGGCAGACAACATAGTCACCATGAACCAGAACATGATTGCCCTGGTCAAAAAAGTAGAGAAGCTTGGCTCACAGCTTCACAAGTCCAAAAAGTACGTTTGGGACAACTTTCAGAGACTAGAAGCAAAAGTCAACAGCCAAGTGAAGGTATCCTGCTCATCCACGCTAAAGCCGCTACCTTGCCTGTACAGTGCAAATATTTTAACACTAGAGACCAAAGTAGCAACCCTGGAGAGCGCAATCAATGGATATGAAGAGGAGTTTGCTAGAGCACATGAGACCATAATGGCTCTGCAATCTGAGCAGACAACCCTGAGAAACGCCATGTCACGCTTTTCTAAAACCACTATGAGCGTAGAGTCTGAGCTCTGCCAAAGAAGCCTGAAGATGGACAACAGCAATGTCCACAGCTGCCTGGCTAGAATGGAAGCTCAAATCCAGCTATTATAAGCAAAAGGCTGCAAATGCATCTCAAGCAGCCAGCAAACATCATCCTCAATGCACACAGACCACTATGAAGACGCTGCTGACACCTCTGAGGAGGAAGGGGAACAACTAAACAGTGGGATTCCCAAGTATTCACAACCCTTCCCTCCAGAGAGCCTTTCACGCCAAAGGCCACACCTAGGGCTAGGTGTAGCTATACAACAGATAGACAGTCAATCACCCCCACCAGCCCACCAAGCCTACAGCTGTGAACAAACAATTCAAACCTCTGAACCTCCCAAAATTTGATAAAAAAGGGAACATACATTCCTTCCTGAGACTCTTTGAGATGGCAATGAGGGGCGCTAGCAACCACCAAAAGGCAACCACACTCATCACCACACTAGATGCAATCAGTGTCAACTTAGTGATGCCACACTCACCTGCAACTGACTGGACATATCAAGAGTCTAGACAGGTCATGCTGGAGGAGTTTGGTGGAGAAGATATCCTCTTCACCAGGAAGTCCAAGTTTGGCGCCATAAAGTTTGCTCCAGGCAAAACTCTGCAGTAATTTTTGGAACAATTCTACCATGATGCGCTGGTGCTCCTTGGCTCTGGTACGGTCTCCACCTTTGATATCCGCACTGCAATGAAGCAGGCCACTCACCCGTACAAAGAGCTCCACAGAGAAATGGTCCCTGCCTACACCAAAGGCAAGGATGTGTTGGAAATTGTGGACTGCCTCTGTAGTCATGCAAAAACGTTTGGTCCTCCCAACCAACCCAAGTCCAAGCAGCCTAAGCCAACCTACAAGAAATCACACTTCCAGAAAGAGGACCCCACAAAGTCCTCTGAACACCCTCCTGACGTGAAGGGTCCTTACTGCATTGCCTGTAACACAGCAGGACACTGGAAATCAAAGTGTCCAACTAACTCCAAGAAGGTGCATGTGGTACAATCCTACTCCGCTAGCACAACCAAGGGAAAAGCCAAGGCGGAGTAGAAGAGGGAAATTCTACCTCTGCCAAATCCCTCAACATTCCCATTGAACCCAGCCCCAAAGACCACTGTCCCAATGAGCTACACAAAGACACAATCCATATGGTTGAAGCCAACGACCTGCATGCAGTGACTACCCAATCCCAAAGAAAAGTCAAGCAAGAAGAGGCTGCCCTGGCTGAAGTCTCAAAGCCATATGCAGCCCAATTACAGGATTCCAGGGAAAATTGCCGCTCACCATGCTCCAACAACACCCCAAACTTAAAGTTAATCCAAGTAGCTTTCCCCCTAGAGGAACTTAAGTCTGCATACCCCAATGTCTGCAAAAGTTTTCTCCACACCTTGGAGAGCAATGAAGAGAATGGTATACATACATTAAAAAGCTTTGATGACTCTTATATTGATTGTACCTACATTGACATATTGGTTAACAAACATCAGATTTGAGCCATAGTGGATAGTGGCGCTCCAATTAATATAATCTCCACTAAGATGGTGAAGAAATTGGGTATAGCCCCAGATGTGGACTATAGATCACCCTTTGGTACAGCTGGCAAGGAACCCACATACTCTGTGGGAGCATACAGCGCACTACCTATGCAATTTGGCTCCATTGCAGTGTCTGTCCCCGCAGTTGTTTTTGCCAAAAAAAACCCTACAATTTCCTCATAGGCACTTCCTTACTGGTGAAATATGGTGCCATGACACATTGGGGTCTTGCCACCTTTGAAATACTGGGTCAGATCTTACCCTTGTTCTTCAGTAAGGAAGGTCAAGACACCACTCCCAGGCCCTGCAAATTTGTCAATCTGGCTTACACCAACAGAATTGTTCCTGTAGAATACAAACTTGCCAGAAAACACAGGCGTAAACCTCCTATACAGATTCTGGAACATAAGGGTATTCTGCTGAGGACCAGGTCTGCCTTTTCCCTAGAGCCTGGACATCAGAAGATTGCAGAGACTGGGTTGTCCGTGGTTATCTCTGAAGGGCTATATGCAGAGGTCATCAAACCCTGGGGCTGTTTCTGCTTTGAGCCGTGCATTGCGCTGGGCATTGTTACCCCAGGCCAGCAGGAGATACACATTCTCTTGGCCAACCTCACAAAGAAGAAACTGTCTATCAAGAAAGACCAAGTGGTAGGCTTCTTACACTTCTACCCCACAGAGGAACTATCCGAGGTTAAGGGATTTGGCACATTCAAGGAAATGGGTATACTGGACAAACCTGGACCAGCAGTCCATCTGACTACCCCCTTAGCTGACCTTTCCTCCCTTGGTCCTGAGGAGCAAGCTCAGGCATCTTTGCTGTTCAAAAAGTACCGCTTAATCTTTGCGGAAAGCAATCATGATCTGGGTTGTGCTGAAGAAGTAACCCATCACATTGATACAGGAACCACTCCTCCAATCCGCATGCGCCCCATAAAACAATCAAAAGCAAATGAAGAAGTTGTCTCAGAAGAAGTCAGCAAACTGCTGAAACAAGGCATGTTGGTTCCATCCAAAAGTCCCTGGGCATCTCCTATCCTGATTGTCAAGAAGAAAGATGGCTCTAACCAAGTTGTCATCAACTATTGACGCCTCAACAAGGTCACCAAAAAGGACTCATACCCCTTACCTCACATAGATGATGAATTAGACCACCTTGGGGGTGCCAAGTACTTCTCCGTCATGGACCTCATATTGGGCTACTGGCAGATTGAACTACCCCCTGAAGAACAAGAAAAATGCGCCATCATAACCTCACAAGGACTATTCTAACCAACAAGGATGCCACAAGGGCTATGCAATGCTCCTGCAACCTTTCAGTGTGCAATGGACACTATCCTTGGCGACCTTAAACTCTCCTGTGTCCTAGTATACTTGGACGACATCAATGTTTTCTACAGGACCTTCACTGAGCATCTAGCTCACTTGGAAGAGGTTTTCAAGAGGCTAGCAGCTGCCAATCTTAAGATAAAGCTGCACAAATGCCAGTTCTTCAAGGACCAGTTGGAATACCTGGGCTTTGTTATAGATAGCCACAGCCTGCTTCCCCAACCCTCAAAAACCAAAGCCATATCTAAGATGAAGCAACCTGAGTCAAAACATGACATATAAGTATTCTTAGGAATGGTTGGTTATTATTGACGTTTCATCCCCCGCTTTGTAGCAATTAGAGAACCTCTCTTCCACTTGCTGAAATTGGAAGTTGACTTTGTATGGAGTAAACAATGCCAAGGAGTATTTGACAAGTTACGCTTGGCCTTGTCAAGCAACCCTGTTCTGATGTACCCAGACTTTGACAGACCATTTGTGATCCATACCAACGCCTCACTTACTGCAGTTGGGGCTGTACTATCCCAACTCAACAACAAGGGACTCAAACACCCTGTAGCCTACGCCAGTAGGACACTAAACATCCACAAATGTAACTATATGGTGACAGAGCGCAAATGCATGGCAGTCATCTATGTATACAAACAATTTTGGGTCTACATCCATGGCGTACGGTTCACAGTGGTCACAGACTACACGTCCCTAGCTTGGATCCAGAGCCTCAATGAACCAGAAGGCCAACTTGCTCAATGGGCGTTGAAACTACAGGCCTTGGACTACAAGATTCTTCACTGCCCTGGAAGCAAGCACCAGAACACAGACTGCCTATCCCGTTTACCCACTGTGGCCCTGATGAGCCCATTAGCGGATCAGCTGTACTAGAAAATGATGACTGGGAAGTTTAGCAACAAGCCCAAGAAAGTACAGCATATACTACAGGACCTTTGGAAGGATACAGCACTACACAATGGTGTGCTGCACAAGCTAGTGGATGGTAAGGAACACATATTCCCTCCTCCCTCCAAAAGGACTAGCATTGTTACGGCTGCTCATAAGGCAACAGGTCATGGTGCCTTTTGGAAGACCAGAGAGATCCTGTCTCACACCTACTTCTGGGAGGCAATGAATTTAAACATTCAGGAGACAATTGACTGCTGCATCAAGTGCCAAGGAAATAAGCCACTACAAAAAAGCACAACTTACCAAATGGTGCAACCTCATTTTTCCTGGCATAGTGTGTTGATGGACATAGTGGGACCGCTCCCATGTAGCGGCCCTGGCTTTTGTTATGTGATAGTGGCTATAGATCACCTAACTAAGTGGGTGGAAGCCCGGCCTCTAGGGAAAGTAGATGTCCCTTCTACTGCAAATTTTTTTGGATGCCATTATACTTTGCCATGGCTGCCATCAGTTCCTACTCTCAGATAACAGGACCAACTTTACAGCCTCAGTAATATTGAGAGTGAACAACCTTATGGGAGTCCAAAGAGTACTCTCCACTCCATACCACCCTGAAACCAATGGGATGGTGGAACACGTCAATGGTACCCTAACCCAGATCCTTCAGAAATTAGCTTCATCACGTACATCATCTTTGGAAACATACTTAGGAGCAGCAGTGTTTTTGTACAAAATTTTGCTGCATTCCACCGCTGGAGCATCCCCTTTTCAACTGATGTATGGTCAAAGCCCTGCCATTCTGCCTATCCTATACTTGGCCACAGGCAATACTGGGCAACTTTCCTAAAATCAGTACCTAGGAAAACTGACCAACACTCTTATCAAATTGCAGGCATCTGCTTTTAGCAACACAGCTATCAAGACCCAAGCCAGATTTGAAAGGGACTCCACTAAAAGGGCCCCATTGTCCTCTTTTGAGGTAGGGGAGGGGGCCGCATACTGCAACACCAGAGGAGCAGGTAGATTCCACAAACTAGACAAGCTATAGGTAGGCTCCTTTGAGATCATAGAGAATACCTCACCTGACGCCTACACCATCAAGGATAAGGATAGTGGACACATATTCAACTGTGTACATGCAAAGATTCTACGTCCATTCCGCACCCCAAAGGAAGGGCCTAATTAAACACTATATGAACTTATCATGAAAGAAAATAACAATAAGTAATTTAAACACATCATGTAATCCATACAAGAAAAATATTAAAAGATATAAAAACATGAAAAGATATAAAAAAAATAAAAAATATATAAATAATAAAAATAAAGAAAGTGCATTATATTGAAGAAGGACATAGTCCTAGGAAACTTTATTACTGAGTATCCTCCTCAGGCTCCTCAGGGACATGGTGTATGGTAGCCTCCACATAGCCACCAAAAGCGTGGGTGGCCACCACCTGGTAAAGAACAACAATGTTTTGAAGCCACATACATTGCGCCTCAGGGGACAGCTGTCTTAGTGCATAATGGGTGCAGTCAAGACCAGATCCCCATCTGACAGGCAACCCAGCCCACACTTGATAGGGAAGCACACCCCCAACACCAATCACTCTACAATGAACCCCTCTGAGGGATAGTCAACCAGAAGACCCTGCTGACGGCGCAACACTTCACAACAGTAATACTCCAAGATGGCCTGCATTTGACCCAAGGAACTGTGAGGAAGCAAAGGCTTTGGAATCAGGAAAAGGTTACCTAACAAAGCCATATGAAGGAGATACAGGGAAGGATCTCCAGTCTCCAATCTCTCCAAGGTAATCTTAATGACGTTAGCCAGCTGGTTGTGCTGGTTGTCATCTTGACAAAGTCCCCACTGCCAAGTGGAATTGGGACTAGGCCCCCACACATGAGACCAGACCCGCACCACTGCACGGTTGAAGTCATTTACCCACACGTATTTGGCATAAAAAGCCACATTAGAGCGCAAAAACTCTACCAAGACCCCCTCCAGAGGCCAAGCCAGCTCACAGAGGGCAACAGAACAAGCAGCAGGAGGGTGATATTGAACTGCATGGCAAAGACAGGAGTGAACATCCACTCCTTTCTCGCAAGACAAGAGGACAAAGAGGAACTCACTCAGGAACTTGTACCCCAGGAAGAGGCTGTTGACCTCAAATTCTGCGTGATCAGGGTTGTACAAAAGGATAACACTACCCAACAGAGTAGGGTCAGGAGCATACAGCACAACAGGCAACCAAGGTACCACAGCCCAGGCCTGCCAAGCGGCTGGGTCTACTGAAGAAGCCATCACCACCAAAGGAGGATGACCCTCTTGAACAACTTCCTGCTCCAAGATGGGGCTGTGGGGACGCTGGAATGGATTGGTAACCACAGTGGGGGCCAAGGACAACTCTGAGCAAGTATCATTCTTGTGAGCCTGTAGCAAACGCCAACCGTAGAATTGGAGACGGCGTGCCTCCTTGCGCTGGCGGTTAAATTCTTGTTGTCGCTCCTCCAACATGGTAGCCAAGAACTCCTGGTACTCCTTTTTACTGCTAAGTCGGAAAGACGTGGTTGAGAAAGCCATAATTACTGACTCTCTTCTTACCCTCCCTATTTATGGTCAAGAGGGGGAAAATGTGAGATTAGGCTGATTGACCACAAATGATCAGGCTAATCATTGCACACAGATCTTAATCAGTTACACACTGTATTATCACTTGGTTATCATTTAATCAAGTGTAGCAATTATACACCGTATAATCATTAGCTTATTATAATAGATATAGCAGTTACACGCAGTGCAATTGTAAGTTTATTAAAATAGATGCAACAATTATACGTCATATTATCACTGATCATCATTCCAGTTTGTACTGATTATATGCTGTATATTGCTTGCTTTATTATAATTGATGTAACAATTATACACTGTATAAACGTTAGCTAACATAGTGATTATTGCTGATTCTACGCTGTATAACCTAAAAATCATCAATCAGTCACCTCCCAGTCCACCCTACTGGACGTTGTATCAGCCCAGCCCCACACAGCCCAATGGGCATATATGCTCATATCAAACAAGTGATATGCAAAAGATCAGGAAATACCAAGTTTGGGTTAGAGTTACACGGTGTATAATCAGGTTTCTTATTGGTTTGGGTCAGCTTTACATGGCAGATAATCCACAGGTCAATACTGGATTGAGTCTGCTATTATACAGTGTATAATCCCCAATTTGACCTGTCACATTAATAAGCAGAAGGCTTGCCATCCAGAAAAGGATCACTGATTGAGCCCTACAAACAAAATACTGGAATACCACCTTCCAATGTGAGAGGGCTTAACAGGGACAATTTCTAAGCATCAACTAAATATGGCAAAGTTTCACAGCGCAATAATAGGCGTGTAGGATACAGCCAACCAACAAACAACAGTAGGCTAGCTCAAGTAGAGTGTAGGCTGTAGCTGAAGTGCCATGTACAACTGTAAAGGCCAGTAGCAACACACATGCCAAGGACAGCCAATCAGGATAGACTCAGCCAGAACAAAGGGATCTATTGCAAAGGTAGCCACCAAGTCTTATCTGAAATGACAAGAAGAAGGGTTGTTGTAGTATATATTGATATAGACGCCTGAAAGGACAAAAACAAGCTCTTAGTTACACCTGGATAGATTGCAGCCGCTGGCTAGATTGTACTCCAGTTTTAATAAAAATAATTATCTTCAAAGTTCTATTCTATTGTAGTCTTATATGCACTTGCATAGGATTAGGTAGAGTACATTGGCAAGGCTAACATCTATCTGTAGCTTTGAACATACCAGCTGTTAGATTAGGCTGATTGACCACAAATAATCAGGTTAATCATTGCACGCAGATCTTAATCAGTTAATGCCGTATTATTACTGGTCATCATTATATTAATAGATATGGCAGTTATACGCTGTGTAATTGCTAGTTTATTATAATAGATGTAACAATTATACACCATATTATCATTTGGTTTTCACTTAATCAAGTGTAGGTATCATACACCGTGTAATTGTTAGTTTATTATGATAGATGTAACAATTATACGCTGTATTATCACTGATTGTCCCAATGTGATGTGATTATACGCCATATATTGCTTGCTTTATTATAATTGATGTAACTATTATATGCCATATAAACGTTAGCTAATATAGTGAATATCACTGATTACACGGCGTGTAATCACTAAATCATCAATTGTATATCACCTATTCTACCCTACTGGATGTTGTATCAACTCAGCCCCACACAGCCTGATGGACTTATATGTTCATATCAAACAAGTGTTATACAAATGGCTAAGAAATTCCAAGTTTAGATCAGTATTACACGGTGTATAATTGGGTTCCTTATCAGTTTGGGTCAGTATTACACGGCGTATAATCCTTTGAGTCACTAATGGATTGAGTCTGCTATTATACGGTGTATAATCCCTAATTTGACTTGTTGCATTAATAAGCAGAATGTTTGCTAACCAGAAAAGGATCACTGATTAAACCCTGCAAATGGAATACCGGAATTCTACCTTCCAATGTAGGAGGGCTGAACAGGGACAATTTCTAAGCATCAACTAAATAAGGCGTAGCTTCCCAGCGCAATAACAGGCGTGTAAGATACAGCCAATTGATAAATGACAGTAGGCTAGCGCAAGAAGAGCGTAGGCTGTAGCTGAAGTGCCATGGACGCCTGCTAAGGCCAGTAGCATATCACGTGTCAAGGACAGTCAATCAGGATAGGCGTAGCTAGCAAAGATGGACCTATTGTGAAGGTAGCCACCAAGAGCTGTCTGAAAGGACAAGAACAAGGGTTGTTGAAGCATATATTGACAAAGACACCTGAAAGGATGAAGACAAGTTCAATATTACACCTGGATAGATTGCAGCTGCTGGCTAGATTGTACTCCAGTATCAATAAACGTAATTATATTCAAAGTTCTATTCTATTGTAGTCTGTAGTGCTCTTGCATAGGATTAGGTAGAGTACATTGGCAAGGCTAACATCTATCTGTAGCTTTGAACATATCAGCAATATCACAAGTTGCTCAACACCAGCAATAACACAAGTTGCTCAACAAGAGGACTTGAAGCTTGCCTTTATTTTTTTCTTGGTGATGCTATCTTCATCTCCCTCAGACTTATACCAGCTATGGGAGGTGAAAACATCATCAGAGTCCTTCTTAGAAGCTGAAGGAGTGGGGTTTTTTTTACATCTTTTTTAGGCTGTTTCTTAAGCACTTTTTTTGTAGAAGAAGCCTTAGGATTAACAGTGTCCTTGGCAGTTTTTTATTAGGCTGGGGTTTCTTTGATTTATCCTATAAAAAAAGGATTAGAGAAATAGCTGTGATTAAAGTATAAAATAATGAAAGTTAAAGCTGAAAATATATCAAGTTGTGGAGAATTATTATATAGACTATGCAAAAAACCTTTAATGCTATAAAGATTTGTAGTATTGAGGCTTTTTATTAAGAAAAATTTAGATAAAACTACATTTAAATGTTTAGTGTTGACATTTTAAGTGTCAACATGTATTAAAATTTTGATTCTAGACAGTTGGTCTGAAATGTTGTTTTAATTCTGAAAGTTGACTTGAAGACAGTCATCATTATTAGGGTAAATCACTATAAAAACATATAAATCTTAATTAAATTAAGATTGGGTTCAAAATCAAGACTAAAATTATGCTATTTGGTGTTTGGGCTATAATAAAGTTATATCCATATAACTTTTAAAAGCTAAGTACTACATATTGTAAGGAGTAGTTTTATTATTATGTGAAATTTTGGGGTCCTAAGATTAAAATTCTTTAAGTTGAAATTTTAAGCCACATCTTTTACTTATTAGATTAGTGAAGGTGACAACTTTGCCAAAGTCAGCCTTCTTTTATAGTGGAGCTACTATTAAATTTTGCTTAAATTATGTCATTGTGGTTGCTTAATTTATTCTTTTTGCTCCACTTTTGCTTTTGTGTTGGGGATTCCTTTGTGTCAACTTTAAATGATACTATATAAATCCTAGTTTTAAGTTATACAATCTGGCTAATCTCATTTTTATGGGTTAACCAGAACACGTCCAGTGGTTTCAAAGATATAGCAAACCACTAATATAATATACAACAAAGCTTGAAATTTTTATCCATTATATCTAAAAGAACTATGAAAAAGGACCAAATATAAATATAAATAACTTATTATAAGTGAAGATATTCCAGATTATGTGTATTTTTATTAATAAATATAATAAACTGTTAATTTATGTTGACATTGTGTAGATTCAGTGTTGAAGTTGGGCTTAAATTAAAATTATAATAGTTTGGCATTTTTAATAGTAATTTCCTTCTTATTTTTTTAATAAAAATTAAACTTATTCTTAGTTGATGCTGACATTGGTTTTGTTTTATCATTGATTATCAATTCCAACTATGGGATACAAAATAAAAAATTTGTTTAATTAGCACACAGCTAGTAGGCTTTGACCTAAGTACCAAATTAAAGCCAACTGTCTGCATCTCAACAAAGTGTCAACATGCAGACAGTTTAAATTTCAACTGTTTCAACTATTTTGGGTTCTGGCTTAATTATGTATTTACTAATAATGTGCCCTAGGAAGAATAACTTGGTGGGGATGAAATTTCACTTAGACAACTTGTCAACTAATTGGTTGTCTTGTAATATTTTAAGTATCATGTACACATTGTTTCAGTTTTTTTCCTTAGCAGAGCTGTAAATTATAATGTCATCCAGGTAAACAATGGCACATTTTTTAATCTGTACTTTGAATACTTCTGATGAGGAGCGCCTTTTGGGGAAGCTTCAAATATGGAAATGAGAAAGAAGAGAAGTATATTTGATTGGATAATACTTTAGGCTTATATAGCTTTAACTGTGGCGGAGATTTAGTTGGATTGAACCTAGGGGTTGGTCATGTGCGGGATGGGTTCAAGTAACTGGATACTTGGACAGTCATGTGATATTGCTTGGTTGCCATTTCCAGTATATTGATTGTATAGTGGAAAGGCATCAAATTGAGCAATGACTTGTTAAGTGGGTTGATGGTAGCCAGAATACTCATACATCTAGCTCCTCAACACTTCATTAATAAACATGACAAAGGTGATGGGGCATTAGTCATGCCAAAGTTTAGGAAAACAAACTCATATGAATCATACTTAATCCTAAATGCTTTTTTGGGATGTAATTGATGTTAAATCAGATTTAATGATATCCTACAATCAGGTCAATTATGATGAAGAATTTTGATCCCACTAAGGCATTGAAGTGGTCATCAATAAGGGGCAGGGGATACCTGCTATTAAATATAACATTTTTAAGGGCTTGTTAATTGATAAAAAGGTATAATCCCCCATATTTAATATCTACAAAGAGAAAGGCTGCATCAAAGGGAGATTTAAATGGTCTTATGAGCCCCTTTTTTAATTCTTTATTTAGGTACTTTTTTTAGTGCAATGTCTTTCATGCAGAATCAGGAATATATGGGTTGTGATTTTGTGATACTTCCTTAAAGTTAGTTTTTGTTGGATACCTCTGATAGGTAGTAATGGAAATTCACTGCCACCTCTGGCTTTGGATTGCGCAATTTTCCCTTGTTGTACCACAAAAGGTTCTAAAACGCCCGCCAAACCCCTTCATTCCTTAAATGATTTAGCTCACACAGTAGACAAGAGGTTTGTGCTGGCCTACCCTGCGGAACCTCTGCCTTTGGTTGCTCCCTCCTGGGAAGAAACACTGGTTAATTTAGACTACTTATTAGCTTGGTATTGCCCACTTCTAAAAACTATTAGAGCTGGCCAATCAGAGGTCACCACATTGACACTAAGCAACCCAAGTGAATTCCAAATGACCAGTGCCTCTTCCAGCCAATCAGATCTGACTGCGGAAATTGGAATGAAACCCTCCAGTCTCCCTGCCCCTGCCTAGAAAAGTTTTGCCTCCAGCCAATTGGATTTAGTTCCACTGTCATGTGACCCATCTTATTTGCAGCCCATCCCTTTTATGCAAGCAAGGTGACTTCTAGTCCCCTGCTTGTCTATTTTCCAAATATATTAAAGTTTGGAACCCAGTTTTGAGTTCCTACAGCCTAAAGATTGTGGTGTTAGTTTCTGTTCTAAGCTTACCTTCTGCCAGCTGGTTTTGAACCTGGCTTCTCTTCTGGGTCCCTATACTAGTGTTGATTCATCTAGTAGTTGTCTTTCCCGTTCTTTCTTTTGAAAACCAGAGTTTGGAACTCAAATTTTCAATTGATTTTCTTTATAATTCCTATTATTATTTTGAATTTTCTATTAAAATCATCAATTTTGAACCCGCTCTTGCTTGCCGTTCTTGCCAAGCCTCTCACAACCATAGTAAAGCTCTCTGGACCCGTTCTATTATGGTTTGGCTCTATTTTGCTAAGTATACCCTACCAGCCCCTATTCTGCCTGATTTTTGTCAGAAAAATATACTGTCCTACTCCAAATTTTGTGAGGAATATTCCAATGATACTCCCAGCCCTTTAATTTGTGGTATTTTCCTTGGCTCTGTTCTTGTTGCTTCTGTGGTCCACCTCCCCTGATTTGTGGGAAAAAATCTCTTTGTCAGCCCGTCTGGTAGGTAGCAACCCTGCTAGTCTCTGGGACCTCCCCAGCGGTCTTCTCTTTTCTGGAGAGGCTGTGGCCAAGAGCCTGACATGTGATGATTTGGACTTGGACACTGTGGATCATACTTCACCCATTTCTGAATAAGCAGTGCCTCCCATGCCTCCCCTCCCCAACGTGATCCAGAGACATACAGTACCCCCAGGTCCTCCAAGGGGTCCTCTCCTGCTCCTACCCGCACCCCTTGGTTGCTCACCAGCCTGATACTGATGGGTTTGAACACCTACTTCCTTTCAGTTGTCCCCAGTGTCCTCCCTGTGGTCCCCCCTCCAAGCGGCCATCCCAGTTCTGCACTGGATGGCATCCTGGTGATTTGTTTCACCGGGATGGGAGCAAAACTTAGTTAGTTTAGCCCCCCTCTCTCACAAGTAACCCCAGCAGTTTCTCCTGGAAGACAGAAGGAAATTCTTGCACAAATTGCTGACATATTAAGTCCTGTTACTGCAAGGCTTCTGTATTATTGAAGTGAATGTTCTTGTATGTACAGGTATTCTAATCAATTTTACTAGTATCTTTCTCATCCTCTGTTTTTATAATTTTCACAAACATATGATCTCTCATGAGTGTACAAAGGTGGATATAATAGACATGGAGGTGAATTTTGCTTTTCTGTATGATGAGGATGTAAATTTCCCAGTCAATATGAGGTGTCAAGATTTTGTGGTCTTGAAGAAAGATATTTATTATTCATTACAGTAGAGATGTTGATAATAGATTGTATGAAGACAATTTTTGGCTACCAATCAAGTCTAGAGTGTGGCTACATCCTGGCGGTGTTCTGAGTTCATAGGAGAAGTTATACTAGTCTTCAAATAGACAGCGGCGCTCTCTATTTGGATTCTTCTGACTAATAGGCATCAGATAGTAGTGATACAGCAATAGAATCCTTCAATTATTATCTTCAAGGGTGAATATTCTGCTCAATCTCTAGTCAGGAGAGCACCTTATATAGGGTGGATAAGCCCTCTTGCCAGATTGTTATCTGACACTTCCAACTCTTACTAGTCAGTCTATCTGTTCCCCAGACTGCTAATTTCAGCCCCCAGAGTTAGGCAGCCATGCCAGACTGGCATGGGACTTAAATGGATTACTGGACCTCAGCTTATCTTATCAGCTTAATGGCGGCATTTTGTTGGCAGTTTATGCATATGTAGGCTTGGTTACCCTGTCAATTGGGGTTTTGAATCATGCAGTATTCTTCTAATTGACCTTCCATATTGATTGTAAGTTCCAATGCATCTTCAGGCGCAAATGTTTGGCAACAGAACATCCTGAATTATTATTTGGGAACCCTCAGTCTTATTGGCTGAGGCACATTCTGTGATTGTAATCAAGAATCATCAAGCTTAATGGTTTAGACTCAATCCAATGGGAAGTCCAGTATTGAATCAGGATCAATCTTTGGGGGGGGGGGGTAATTAACAGAGTGCTGATTATCCAAAGCCAGGAACAAGATCAGCTGATACTTCCTGAAGCTTGAAAGCTTTATGGCAATTAGTTGGCTTTAGCCAATCAGTCAGGAGAACAATGATCAAGTCTACCATATTATTTCAAAAACTGACATGAGGGCTTAGCTTTATAATCCAATCAAAGTCCTAATACCACATTGTATTTGGGTATTGAGAAGATGGGCCCACCAAGCATTGTTCTCACATTTCCTATTTGTTCCTGAATGGTCTAACTTCTCTGGTGATTGGTGTGCTCCTATTATATGCCATTTATACATGTTTTAAATTGATCTTAGTTGTAGGCAATTTTATAAGGCTAAAAAATTTCTTGTCAACAAGGTATTGGTATTCTACAGTGCCAAATAGTGCTTTGCCTTGGTATCTTCAAAAATAGAAATAATAAATGAAGAGTTTATTTTCAGTTTGGTCAGCAAACAGTATAAGATTTCTGAAGGGTATTTGAATAACAATAATTGAATCCAAATCTTGATTCTTTACAAATTGTGCAGCAAGGGGAGGGCAGGTTGCCTAAGCAATCCCCTGCCTTTTTCTCTCTTTGAGTAAGGTTTAGTGATCATCTGGTTCAACTGGGTACCACAGCTTCTTTCTATATGATTATAATTGGTAGTCTAGTTGGCTTGGTTGTTAGTAAATGGTGTCTTTTTTAGTTAAGGGAATCATCTTTTGCTTGTTAGTCAAATGTAAATTGTTGGATTTATGAAAATCCTGTTTTCTTTCCAAGATGTTTTATTAAAGATTGTTAAATCTTATCATTTCCAATTGAGGTCTGATGTATGTTAGGAGGCTGTTGTAGAAATAGGCACATTTTGGGTCCTGTGACTGTACAACAGTCACTCTAGATGTTTGGACAAATAAACTTGTTGATATATATGGACAATAAGTTAAAATGTGGATTTTATACAGACAGATTTATGATATTATCCAATTGAGAATTTGTATTAAGCCCAGTATCTGTATAAAATAGATGATGAAATTGCCAAGGTTAATTAGCCTGTAGTAATTAACAGGATTAAGGTGGGATAGACCATTTCAATATTGGAGACTAGGTATCACAATAGGTTCCATCATGCCAGAAATTATCCAGCCAAGTAGGAAGGCTCAAAAAGCCAACAAACCATTAACAAAATTGACCTAATTAACAGATTTAAATCAACAGTTGATTGAAAATGGGTTACGGCTGCTCCAGTCTGTCAGTCAAAACTGAGTCCCCCTTGCAAACTGATGTTGATTAATTGACGTAATTTGAGGATTACCAGATTTAAGCTTGTTAATCAGCATGATTGTCAGAAAATTTGTCACACAAGGGTTCTTTGCAACCTGGACTAGATACTTGCTTGTCAATGTGGAAGGAATAGGAGCCCAGGATCCAGGCGGTATTGTTTAGTCAATTTTTGATATATATTGAATAACTTTCACTGTTTTAACTCTTAAGAGTTGAGTCATCCCAAAATTTACTCAATAAAAATCAAATATCCCTTGGTCTAATTTACTTTTAAAAAAATGCATCCTGTTGTTGGATTGTTACAATACATACCCTACAATCTTATTCTAAACTGGATCATTACTGGAAGATGGGGCCCTTCAGTTCAAACTTTGTCCTTGGTACCACCCAATGTTAATTCAATGTCTGCCAATCTTGGAGTGGTTCCCCCTGTCCTTGAACCTGAAAATTGTGTTGCATCTCAATGTTCTGAATTTTATTCTGAAGATACTCTGATGCTTTCAAAGGCTATTTATCTTGTGCTACTTTGGTTAGGATTAATTATTTTACTTAATCCTAGTATCTCATTTGGAAATTTTATAAAACAGTATTTAAAGCTGTATTGGTGGTGTATAATTAACTCAATGTGGATTTGGGTGGTCTTTCCCCACCACCTAGAGACAGCTTCTTACTATCCTGCAATTTCTGTCACACTAGGTATCTTGTAAATCAATTAATTAAATAAGAAAGATTAATTAAAAATACCCAATAACATAGATATAGAGGATTTAATTATAGGGCAGTAATGGTCTTGAAAGCTTCAAGATGGTGATTAAGGTTAAACACTGGAAAAATTCCACAGTGCACTAAGTTGTTATCAAACCAGGAAGTA
The DNA here is from genome assembly GCA_014839935.2 of Entomophthora muscae. Classification (NCBI taxonomy): domain Eukaryota; kingdom Fungi; phylum Entomophthoromycota; class Entomophthoromycetes; order Entomophthorales; family Entomophthoraceae; genus Entomophthora; species Entomophthora muscae. Next base: position 34,769 of record QTSX02003623.1, read on the forward strand.
GTACTAAGAGAAATGTAGCTATTGATGCAAAACCTACTGAATGTAGATAATGATGTCTAGGTATACAGGGTTGATAAGCTGTTTCCTAGCTGGAGAAATAAAGACTTTAGTCATTAATAGAAATATTCCACAGGATTTTGGCGCCAGAAGCATGGAATGCCTCAATCCATAAAAGTAAATGTCTACAAAAAGAATCATGTGATCATGGAATGTACCAGGGCATGTTATTATAGGTTAAAATGTGAAGAGGTTTTGACAAAAGACTTGGTTGGATAACACTGTTAGGTCATAAGTCATATGCTAGAGATACAGGTGAGATTCTGAAACCAGAGGGGTTTATATCTGAATATATCCCAAATAGTACAGTAGTTTTAGAAGCTATGACAACAACCAAAAATAGCTCAGATTTAAACAAAACAATTTTGGATTTGAACAAAATCCAAGTTGCGCAAGATTCAGGATTCAAATAATTTAAATATTTTTGGTTAATAAATTAACTGTCAAACCAAAAACAAAATTTCACTAGCTTATTACAGGAAATTATATCAAACATCAAGCGGCATAGTTTAAACCACAAAAAAAATGAGCTGACGCAACAAGTGAGATGAATGGATGCTGTTCCGGAGTATATTATAATCTAATCAGGATTCATATGGGGCACCAACAGAAGGACTAAAAAAAACAAAATTTGAGCAATCTATAAGCAAGATTCCACAAGCACAAAATGAAATGAACTCACACAAGATGTGTAGTATGAGCAGCTTAAAATAGAAAAATAACAGTTTAACAACCAATCAACAGCTATCCAATTAAGAGACAGAGGCATTTTTTTCATTTTTTATGGATCCTAATTTGTGTGAAATGGTTTTGAGACCCTTCCAAATATGGACTCAAGATTAAAATAAAAGTAAATCATAAAATTTAAACTTCTTACTTTAGTGATTTTATCCTAGGTTTTTTTACAATGGTTTTTAACAGCAACAACATTTTTGACAACGCCAGCAGCCAAGCCAGCTTCAATGGAGGCAAGGCTCAGGGTGTGGAGGCACCCAATTATACCCAAGCCTTTTAGGCAGGTAACAAGGAAGCTGACCTATACCTGACCCCTGACCCCTATGGCTTTGACTTGTTCAGTAGTCACATAGTGTCTAGCTCTACCCCTGCTATCATACCCACCCCACACAAGCTGCCCACCAACCAATCAACCAATCAGGATGATAACCCCAATCCAGAAAAAATTGCTGCCACCACCCAACCTGCCCCCCTACAGCCAATCAGGCTTCAGCTCCTGCAGCCCAGCGCCCCAAGCAACAAATCATCACTGCCTGAATTCTCCAGGAAATTTTGGCACTGAATCTGCAGGGTCTGTCCTGGGATCAGATTGCTGACTAATTGAAATTTACCCAAGCCACCATAAAGTGGGAGTTCAACAAACTAATAAACAAAGGGAATCTGATCAGGACGGTCAAGAAGCCCAAGAAGGCCACCAAGTCCCAAACCACAGAAGCCTACTCAATCATGTTTGACCTCCTCCAGCAGGACTCCAAGCTTCCCTTGACCCATGTCGTGTTCTGAGGCGCCGCACAGACACACAACGGGGATCCTAACCTTAGGATTGGATTTGTATTAAGTCTTGATTAGATGACAGGGAAGGCTATGCATTTACCTTGTGGCCCTGGAAGAATAATCTCTACTAGTTGTGGCTAGAGAGATGCGCAGAAGTACAGAAGACACAAAGACAAAAATGTGAATAGAACTTAATTTTATTGGTGAATATGAAATGGAATATATAGTGGTTGGCAATAACACAAAACACTACCAGGACAGTAGGATCACTTGCCACCAGCATGAGTGGGGCAAGTGAGTTGCGCAGAGTCAAGAACCTGAACAATTGTATTTCCTAATCCAGCCATTGACTCATTTTGAGAGGCAAAAGCAAAAGCAATAGATTTTTCTTTGAAATGGCCCACCAAAGGCAAAATCAAAATACAGTGAATAGTGGTATTCACAACATTGCCCTCCCCTAGATTGGCCTTAAGGGGTGGTATTTACAAAGGAACTTTGTGTGCACTTGAGCAAAAGGACAGCCACTGGAGAGGAGCTTTACAGTGTGTTTGGACCCTTGTTTAACAATCACTTCTAAAGGGCCAATCCACAGAGAGTCCAACTTATGTGCGCAACCACCTACTTTGTGTTGGTAGTAAAGTATATGGTCACCAACATTGAATTCAGTCAGGGGGAGCATCCAGCATTATCAGGAGAGAGCTCAAGCATCTTAGTCTTGTATGCAGAAGTGTAGGCAGTGGCCTGCATATCAATTATGCGGTTGACTAGGTCCTTGATGTGGTTGTCAGGATTCATGGCCTTATCAGAGGTAAGCAGGGCCCCCCCAAAAGCAATAGGGTAGTAGCCTCTTGTCCATAAAGCATAACAAAAGGGGAGTATCCAGTGACAAAATGTTTGCTAAGGCGGTATGCAAAGAGAGCGGCAGGTGAGTATAGGTCGCAGATGGCAGCGTCAGGGTAGGTGAGCTTCCTCATGATAGAGACCAGAGTGGAATTTGCACGCTCAACTGCCCCATTGGTAGAAGGATTGTAGGGGGCAGAGAAGTACTAGTGTGATCCCAAAGCTTTGACAACAGAGGTCACCAGCTTGGCATTAAAGTTAGTCCCATTATTGGAGAGCAACACTTGAGGATAGCCATGGCGGTAGAAAACATCTTGTAACATGAAGGCAGCAGTTGTCTTAGCCGTGATGTCTTTTGTAGGGCAAGCCTCTACCTACTTGCTGAAGTGATCAACCACAATAAGAATAAAGCAACACCCAGAACGTGAGCGGGGGAGAGGACCTATTGCGTCAATGCTGACGGTGTGAAAAGCATGTTGCAGGGGGACTAATTTGAACTCCTGGGCAGCAGCTTGAGGCCTCTGCAGCTGGCAGTTGTGGCAGCTAGCTATGACGTCTAGGATCAGCAGGCAAAGTTTCTCCCAGAAGTAATTCTTTTGAAGCCAATCATAGGTCTTGGCAATGCCTTCATGCCCAGTCTCTTTATGAGCTTGCAACACCAAAAAAAGGCAAAGACTGGGTTGTACATAAGGCAGATACTGGTCTTGTACCTTCTTGAAGAGCTGATTGTTGCGTATGAGGGTATCCTCAGATAGCTTGGACAAGGCCAGTTGTACCTCTTCTGTCTCACTTTCCCAAGAAGAAGGGTACCCAATTAGTTTGTATAATTGATCAGCCTCTGCAGGATGCAAAGCAAGAATGGGCATTATGGAGAGCCCATCAGTGTTCTGGTGTTGAATCCCAGGGCAATGGAGCACAGTGAAGTTGTATCCTTGCAGACGTAGAGCCCATCTAGATAGGAGTCCTTCAGGCTCCTTAAGCTGTTGTAACCACTTAAGCAAAGTGTGGTCAGTGACAACTGTGAAGTGGGTACCATATACATAGTGACAAAACTGCTTGACTGCATGCAACACAGCAAGACACTCCTTCTCTGTGACACTATAGTTTTTCTCATGTTTGTTTAGCACGCGGGAAGTGTAAGCCACAGGATGGTCTACACCCTTGTTGTCTAGTTGGGCTAGAATAGCTCCAATAGCAAGATTGCTAGCGTCGGTGTACAGGATGAACTCCTTGTTGTAGTCAGGATACACTAGGATTGGCGCCTCTTTGAGTTTTTGCTTAAGGGTCTCAAAGGCTTGCTGCTGACTGGCAGTCCATTTGAAAGGGACATTACATAACAGCTGGACTAGAGGTTCACTAGTATTGGCAAATTCAGGGATAAACTGTCTATAGTAGCTCATCATCCCTAGAAAAACTTGTACTTCTTGCAGATGGGTGGGCAGAAGCATTTTTTTGATGGCTTCAACCTTCTTAATCACTGGGCAAATCCCGGTCTGGGTTACTTCATGGTCCAAGAATTCAACACATTCTTTGAAGAAGGCGCACTTGGAAGGTTTTAGCTTAAGGCCAGCTTCTTGAATCTTTATGAGCACCTCCTTGAGATGAGCCAGGTAATCAGTGAAGGTAGAGCTGAAGACTGTTATATCATCTAGGTAGACTAAGACACATGACAACTTTTAGTCACAGAGGATGGAGTCCATGGCCCTTTGGAAGGTGGCCGGGGCGTTGCAGAGTCCCTGCAGCATGCAAGTAGGCTCAAACAGCCCTTCAGAGGTAATGAGCGTGGCTTTTTGACAATCCTTGGGCAATAGGTCAACTTTCTGGTATCCAGATGCCAGATCCATTGCATAGAAGAACTTAGAGCCTCCAAGACGTTGGAGAGCATCATTGATACGCAGCAAGGGGTACAAGTCCTTCTTGGTCAAAGAGTTCAATTGGCAAAAGTCCATCACAATAAGATGACCCCCATCCTTCTTCTTCAAGATGAGTAGCAGGGATGCCCAAGTACTTTGGGAAGGTTCCAGCAGCCCAGCTTCAACAGTTGTTTGAGCCCTTTAGAACCCTGGGCGTCTTCTACACGGCTGCAACAATATGGCTTAGCACAGAAGGGAGGAGTGTTGCCAGTGTCAATCTGATGGATAACGCCTTTGGCTAACCCATAGTTGGTACTGTCCTTTGCAAAGATGTCAGAAAATTGGTCTAACAAGTCTAGCACCTCTTTATGTTGAACTGGGGACAACTGTGGAAAGTCTTGCGCAGTGAACAAGGATAGGACTTGGGGCTCATCCTCAGGTAGGTTAAAGTCTTGGAACGTGCCAAAGGGATGAAGAGACAGGACATCAGGAGCAAACAACAACTTGTAATATCCAACAACCTGCCCCTAGACACAGTCATGGGGAGTGCAGTTAGGTTGGCTACCAGCAATTGAACAGGGTCCTTATGGGAGACATCTAGGATCCCAGGACAGAGATAAGGTTTGTTATGTCCTAAGGAGGGGGAGAGTACAACTCCAAGAAGGTTTGTTCAGGTAGTTTATATGATATCTAGTAGTATAGAATAGCCTGAGAGCCAGGTGGGATGGTGACAGCAGACGTGGCTAATAGAGGGATCCCTTCAGAAGCAGGACAAGCCATGGGTGGACATTTCATGTTTGAGGAGTGGGTGCAATATTTGAGGTTGAAACCCCCAGTGGGATACTCCAAGGCACATGTCTTGAGCTGTTTCCCAGGGACTTTAACCGGCTCTTCAAAGATCAGAGGGACTTCATACCCCAGAATAGAGAGGTAGCCATTTTTTAGGTTGATTATCCCATTATATTCCCTAAGGAACTGGGTGCCAACTAAGAGATTGTAGCTCTCATTTTCCAAGACAACTGCTGGCACAGCTAGAAGAAGTTTGCCAAAATGCATGGGTAGAGCAGAGTATGCCCCTATGGCGTGGGTCATAGACAGTCCAGCTGTGCCATATGACTGGTGATAATTAAGGTCAGGGGCAAGTTTGAGTTTCTTCACAAGATTGAAGGATACAACGTTAACTGGTGAGCCAGTGTCTAGATTGGCCTTGATCTTCACTTTTTGAATGGATATCTCTACTTGAGTGGTAGTGCAACCAAAGGGGAGAAGGACAGCCAAGATATCTTGAGCTTCTGCTAGTTCCTTATCCCACTTCTTAATCATGCATCTTATTCCTGGGAACTCCTTATAAACAGTTTGAAGAGGGAGTGAAACAGACACATTATTGAAGACAGCGTCAGCAATCTTGGCAGCTTCTTCTGACGGCTCCACTAGCACGGGGGACCTCTTAGCCTGAGTGAGGTAAGGGCAGGAGACAATTTCTTTGGCTTCAGGAAAAGGCTAAGCGGTAGTTGTAGTCTTTCATGAACACAATTTATAGGGGACTGTAATGGTTTTGGGGACAGCCAGAACAGAGTACCCATATGCATTGGCGTTGTCAGTATCAGAGTCATCCAGGTCAGAGTTGTCAGAGATATTGTGGAACAAGAGAAGGATAGGAGGAGCCTCATTATCAGCAGGCTCAGAGTCAGTTATAGAGGGAGGGATTGAAAGAGACTGGGAAGAACTGTCAACCAAGAGCGTCTCTGCCTCTAGGTTGACTGTTCTTTTCCCGCCTGCTCTTTTAGATCAGCTCCTTCAACCCAAGGGTTGGTGCAGACTCAAGAATGATGACCTATCTGACCACAGTTGTGGCAACCTTGGCGTTGAGGAGAATTCTGTAAGTTCATAGTAAGAATGTGAGGACCACAGGAAGATGAACCAGAGTTAGAAGTAGCTCAACCTTCCCTAACAACTGCTCCAGAATGAGTAAGGTGCATATTCTGCAACAACGTCTTTATGCTCTTCATGGAGGAAAGCATAGCCTTATGGGCTTTGAAGTGAAGGCACAGAAGTTGGTTAACCTTGAGAGCTTGAGCGCAAGCCATGTAGGCTTTATGGGTTGTCAACTGTCTGCTTGTGATCAGTTGCTGTCCCTCCATGTAGAATCTGTCTGCAAACTTGCATGCGTCTCTTTAGGCTTGAAAGCAATATGCATGAAGGCGTCCTTCTTTAATTCCAGGCTAAGGTCACCACCAAACTTGTCAATCAGAAGCTGCTTCATATCTTCCCACGTCTAAATGGAGGGCAGCTCAGGCACCACCACCTCCTGGAAAGTCGGGTGTAGACAGGTCAGAATATGTTCTTTCTTAAATTTGTCTGAAGCTTGTCTCAAGCAGTTTTGTAGATAGTTAGGAAAGCTGCAATGGTTGAGGTTTGGGGATTAAAGACTTTCTTGAAGGTAGGCTTGAAGTGTGCTTTGGGAGTTTGACCACCATTGTTACTATTTATTACGTTTATAGCAGGAAAACTCTGCCTCGGATTCATAGGGGGGCTGTCTAGCCCATAGCTGACAAACACTCTCTTCAAGGGTAGTTAGGGTCTCAACAGCGCGGGCACCTGTATCAAAAGCTTGAGTGGTCTGTTTTGCAGTAGTATCTAAGCGTTGACCTTGGGTAGTCACTATTGTGGTGAGCTCAGCCAGTCAAGAAGTAAGGGATGGCTCCACTGAGAGGCAAGGGGTGAATCTATCATTCACAGAGTTGATCACATCATTCATCTCTTGTACATCTCTATCCAGCTCAGTATGGTCCCACTTCAATTGATCCACCTTGTTAGCTAGGGCAATTAGTTCCCTAGCGCATTGAATTTGAGGAGCTCCTGGTAAGCCAGGGCAGCAACCATCTTCATTGACAACCCCAACTGGGCTAGAAGCAGTTGCCATCATTTCATGTAGGGTGGCAAGTTCCTGCTGTAGCTCTGCAACTTGAGCAGTCATTTCAAGCACCTGGGGGTCAGGTTGAGGAGCTTCAGCAGGACGTCCTTGACTGTGAGTAGCTGTACTTAGCTCTCGAATAGTGTCCCATATTCTTTGCTCTCAATCCACTAAGTCATTAGAAGGGGGAGAGGGCAGAACATCTGGCTTGGGCGTAGTTAATTCATTCACTTGACTCTGGGGTTTGGCTATAGCAGCAGCGGTGGCAGCTTTTTCTTGATCAAACGCCACACTGAGATCATTAAGGCCATTAAAAGCAAAGTCCGCTACTTGCTGTAGTTGCTCAAAGGAATACATGCTGAATGCATTGAGCTGTTGCACAAGTTGTTTGAAGTCAGTGAGATAAGCGTTTAAGGTGGAGTCTACTTGAATTTGCCAGGGTTGTTCTAGCTGGTGAAACTTGTGTAGACGCTCTCTCATGTATTCAGGGATAGACCGGCACATTTGCTCAATAGAATTAACCAAACAGATCTGAGAGGTAACAGAGTTGCTCTGATTGTCAGATATCAAGGAAAACAGGGAATGAATCCACTGTTGATAGGCAGAAAACTGATCCCAGTGATGAGTAACTGCTGCTTGTAGAGACAAGATTTCTTGGACGTGGAGCCCCAACACCATTTGATGGTGGGCCAGGACAGGCTGCACAAAGGACAATAGTAAGTGTTCAGCGGAACCAGCTACTGAGAAGAGATGTTGTGGAAATTTAGGAGCCACAAATAATTTGTAGTACTCAGCCCAACTGAACTGCAGCTGAAGGTGAGGGATGGCTCCTTCACGGGCTATCCCCAGGGCTACCAACATGACTTGTTCAAAGTCAGGGGTACCCATAGGGTAAGCAACTAAGCGGGGACTATTCCCAAGGTTCAGTACAGTAGGGACAATAGGCAGGTTGGCAATGTCTTCCTCAATAGGAGGACTAGTAATTTCAGGTGAAGTTGGCTCTTGTATAGGCGGAGGCAAAGAACCCAAAAATGTGGATGCAAAAGGGATAACCAAGGGGCTTACAGCCTCTGTAGTGAGCACCATTTTTGTTGTGTTCTGAGGCGCGGCACAGACACACAACAGGGAATCCTAACCTTAGGAATGGATTTGTACTAAGTCTTGGTTAGATGACAGGGAAGACTATGCGTTTACCTTGCGGCCCTGGAAGAATAATCTCTACTAGTTGTGGCTATTGAGAGGCACAGAAGTACAGAAGACACAAAGACAAAAATGTAAATAGAACTTAATTTTATTGGTGAATATGAAATGGAATATATAGTGGTTGGCAATACCACAAAACACTACCAGGACAGTAGGATCACTTGCCACCAGCATGAGTGGGGCAAGTGAGTTGCACAGAGTCAAGAAACTGAACAATTGTATTTCCTAATCCAGCCATTGACTCATTTTGAGAGGCAAAAGCAAAAGCAAGATATTTGTCTTTGAAATGGTCCACCAAAGGAAAAATTGAAATACAGTGAATAGCGGTATTCACAGCAACACAGGTCCAGAAACAGCTTGAACACTATTCCATATGGGTTTTTGAGTGCATGGTGCAGCTCTGGATGTATGGCAAAGTGGTGTTAGTCTGTGTGTTAACCAATGTTGCCAGCAACTGATGAGATGGTAGCAAGGATTCCCCATATGATCCCACCATTGAGTCCACCCTGGTCTAATGCCTGACAAGTTTTTCCAATGACATCTTTTCATTGCCTATTACAAACTTTCCTTTGCCTTTGAAAATTTTGGGCCCAAAGAAGAGCCGTCACCCAAAAAGGGAGGAGGTCAAGAAGGGGACATTCATTGGTGCGTTTCTGTCTGTTTCAGCCAAGGGTTTTTTCTACTATCAGACAAACCCAGATCACCATTGGCTACAAGTACAGCCACATCCTTGGTGGATTAGTTGACTCCTGAGATGGCTCAAATTACAAACACCAGGTTTTCTTGAGCCACCAGATGGAAGGTGGCTCTACTGCTCTTGAGGCCATCCAGGAACGTGGGCTCCAGGCCTTTGTGTATCCATCTGGTCACGCTGACATCCATCTGGCTGATATTGTGTTCTTTAATATTGAAGATACACTTCAGGAGCGCTGCCCTCAGGCTTTCAACAATCTCTATCTTGGGGTCCTTGACCACAATTCTCTCTTTGGTCACCAAATGATGGCTGACTTATTGCCCAAATGGTTTTCCACATGAACATGGGCAACCAACCACACAAGGATAAGCGCCTTCCACCCTGTGCCACAGCCACCTACCAGCCAATCAAGGCAATGGAAGACAAGGAATATGATGAGCGTTATATGGTGGCCATCACGCAAAATCCTCCTACCGCTATCCCTGCCACCACTACCCCCCATCTTCCAGCCTCACCCACCCAATCACAGACCCCCCAGGCCCGCACTGGCTCTACGCCTTCCTTCCCACAGTATTCCGCCTACTAGGCATCTCTCTTTACTGCTTCCCAATAAACTCCCTGTTGCCAAACATTTTCTATTTATATTATCTTTATTTTGAATTTTGATTATTCATGTTCTCTTTGTTTATAGTTGGTTTTATTCTTTATGTTCATCTTATTTCTATAAAATTACATATTTACTATGCCATGTATCTAGATCCAGAACACAGTTATTTTTAGCACTTTTCACAGCTCCTTGTAAAAATATTAACAACAATTTGGTGATCAACTAAATTTGAATTAGAAAATTATAGGTTAATTGCATTTTAGATAAATTTGTTACTGATCCAAATTCAAAACCTTATTGATAAACTTTAAGCCAATCAGGAACCAAGTATAAAGTGATTGTTGTGACATAAAGAGTCATTCAATAATTCTTTGATGTATGTGCACTAATTAGTATGATTGGCTGGATGTTTTGCCATTGTGCGCCATTGCTGCTGTGGCAAGTTGTTGATGGACTAGTGCTAACCCAGAAGCTGATTGGGCACTAGTCCATCAATAACTTGCCACAGCGGCAATGGTGTACAATGTCTAAAGCTTAAAGCCAATCTGATTTTTTAATGCACATGCATCAAAGAATTATTAAAAAACCCTTTATGTCCTACAATCACTTTATCACTTGGCTCCTGATTGGCTTAAAGTTTATCATTAAGGTTTTAAATTTGGATCAGTAACAACTTTATCCAAAATCAATTAACCTATAATTTTCTAATTCAAATTTAGTTGATCACCAAATTGTTGTTAATATTTTCACAAGGGGCTGTGCAAAGCGCCAAAAATAATATGGCAATTAAGGAAACAATGCCAACACAAAGCAAACAACACATATTGAGATGAGCATAAAACATATACAAAATGGGTAAAAAGATGGGATAATGTAGTAAATGGGAAAACAAAAAGGAATAAACAAAGAGGCAACAGTATCAAAATAATACAGAATTTATTGGGGCAAAAGCTATAAAAACATATGAAAAGGTTAGTAAAAAATCAATGAGAGAATTGGAGAAGCTTTTGAAGGACCTTGACTCTGCAATTGCAGAGATCAAAGAAATTGACTGCAAGGTCAAAGCAAGAGTTAAGTTCACAGTCCTTGAAGGAGACAAAATAGACAAGGTGTCTGCAAAGGCCCTTATGACCAAAATACCAGACACCCCTGAGAAGACAATTGGGCGCTTACTAAACATTCAGAAGACAGTGGTCAAGGGCCTCCAGTTTAAAGTGTACCTTCTTTCTGTGCTGTATGTCTGGGTCAACAATCCTGAAATGTATGCCCACCTCAAACCAGCCAAGCAAGCCCAAACTGAGGACAAAGAATTTCCAGCGCAATTGCTTGCGCCAAGAATGGCTAAGCCTACCAAAGCTGCCGGTAAAGAAGATACAAAAAAGGTAACATAAAAAATAAAATAATAAAAATTTGTAAATACTTACCTTTTTTTAGAAACCATAGACAGTGAAATCCGCCGTGTTCTGGTCCTGTTTGTTCCTGCCATGTTCTACGCCAACTACACCAATCATGTGGCTAGGAAGCTGTTTCTGTCTCCCCTGGCTGTGTGGGAGCTGAAGGACCACATCCACAGGTCCTTCCCAATGTCCAGGGAGGCATTTGCTGAGCTTACACACGCTGAGGGGGCATCTGAGTGGGCAGTTACTGCCTACAAGAATGCCCAACTGGTCCGCCTGGACCCATTTAACCTTGGTGGAGTTTACTGTGTAAACTCCATTGAGCTTGTTTGGGATGTCCTGACAACGCTCCCATTCAAGAATATACTGGAGATGGGCTGGGTACACGCGGCTGCTTGCTTCTGCTTCCTAGTGCAACATACACTCTCTTATCTCCTTGAGAACTTCAGGCGCGCAGTGATGAGATTGGCTGTTACCAATGCAACAGCCGTAAAGAAAACAAAAATCCTCCTGGCTGACTTCAGGCTGGCCTGGAGTACTGACAAGACAGGGGTCCCTGCAGCCATGGAGCTGACCTTTACTAAAATCAAACGCAAAAAGAAAATAAGTACAGTATACAATAAGCTGTGTGAGTTCACTAAAGCCTTTTCTGGGCAAACTCTTCACCTTGCTGTTTACCTAAGATATATCTTCTACTTTGGAATGGGCGCAAGCTTGGAGGACCTAGACGGGGTCCTTATTGGGATTGACTAGGCCAGGCTCTCCCTGGACAAAAAAAATCCCCCCTGGGTACAACTTGGTTGACCATGTGATCCAGGATGCCCTGGTCCTAGCTGGAATTTACAGTTCTGCAGCCCCACCAGAGAAGCTTCTGCTTCACTCCCACCTCACCATACTCCCTTTTACTAGCCACCAAGAATATTTTAAACAGGGTGTATCCACTGTATACGGTGTGTCAGTGGAGGTTGTGCGCCACCTCCATTGCCGGGTGGGTACATACTAAAGGACTCACTATAGGCACACCTAATAAAAATTATTGTTCCAATAAATTTCATTACAATTTATATTATAATAAATTTTTATAATTTTTATTTTAGCAAACAAGTTTTGCAAAATATTGCAGAAACAGTTTTCATAAAAGCATAAAATCATATGTTAATAAAATATTATTATAATTTGTACCTTTTACATTTAATCTTTTTAACCCATTTTTATATTTATTTGATAAGAGTGATATAAATATATTTACATAATCAAGTATCAAGTGTCTGGGATAGCCTAAGATGCCATAATAAAAATCAATATAAAATAAAGAAATTACATACCTTCATTGATGGTCCTGCTGAATGTGATTGTGGGCTTAGAAGCTTCTAAATATAAAATGATAATTAATAAATCTTAAATAATAAATTATAGAATATAAAAAATTTGGACACACTAAGCCTTTAATTGATTGGCTGTTTGACTAGGCACGTGGGGATGAACAAATCAGCGTGGCTATAAAATTTGGCCACAGTCTCAGCTGGGAGGGTGTGGATCCCGGCCTGCAGCAAATCAAATAGGTCCTCAGTCCCAGTTGGGTTCCCACGCTTTACAACTTGCTTGAGCCACCCAAAAACTTCTTTGATGGGATTTAGGAAGGGTGAATAAGCAGGGAAGAAGAGAAGGCGTAAATTTGCCATGGCCAATTGCTGGGGGCCCACTGCAATGCTGGTGTCAATCATTGGGAATTCCTTGAGAATATCAGCCACCTTATGGAGACCAACATTGTCCAGCACAATTACATTGTTGAAGCCTGGGATTATGCACCTCAGGTGCTCCTGGACCAATCAAAGGAATGACAAAAAGGTATGGCTGTTGTGGGAGCCCAGTATCATTTGGTATAGCTTGACCCCCTTTGAACCAAGGAGAGCCACCATTGAGTAGGCTGTGGCGCGGACTGCAGCACACAGAGCTACCCCGTCATTGGAGCCTTTTGGGACATACCCATATACATTCCGCATAGATAAGGCAAATGCTGATTTTTCAATGTAATAGAATTTGAATTTTCCCTTGGCTTTGAGGGCAGTGTACGCCTCTGCTCATTTTTCCAGACGTCAATGTTGGTTGGGCTATTCCAATTATAGGGAGATACTCTGAGCTTTTTCCAGGAAAAGCGCATTCCCTTCACCAGATGGCAGTAAAAGGAAATTGAAGTCTCAACCCCAAAAGTAGATTTAACCATGACCTGTATATTTTCCAGGTTGTTATGGCAATCACAGGTTATCCACTGGCAGATTGCCCATTTGTGCTCTTTGGTGAGCATGGCAGAAACATGCAAGGATTTCTCCGCGGCAAAGACTCAGCCAGTATTGATGAATCTGTTGAAGGTCTTGGAGGCGTACTTGGGATCCACCCCAACAGGATCTGCAGCCGCCTTATAATCACCAGATTCCTGCATCATCTTGAGCAGGATGATGTGTTTAATATCTGGGATGCGCTTCTGAGCAGGCTTAGTGGCAGTAGTTGAATTTGGATCCTGCTCAGGGTCTGGCTTACAAGGTATGGGTACCTTGTTGTAAAAGGCTGCAACCTTTTTGAGCACTAGCTGTCCCTCATCAGTTCTGTAGAACTCAGGCTCCTTGTCCTCTTCCTGGTTGCCATCACTGACATAGGGCTCATAGCTAGTATCAAGTACAGGCTTCACCTTCTCCAGCATGGCTGACAGGACCAACTCTTGCCGGTACACAACTTCAAACACATAAAAAGTAAGTTCTACCTCCTTGTTTCTAACCATTTTGGTAGTGGTGACCTTGGTTGGCTTCTGGGTCAGCTTTGGGACCCAAGAGTTTATGTTCTGCAAACCGGCTGTGTCAGTGCAGTGCCACTATTGAACTCTCCTCTCCTGTCTCCTTCCTGAGTAGGCAATTGGGTTGCACTAACTCTTTTCTTTGACCTGCAAACACAACTGCAGCACACAACAGGTGCATTGGTAATCTGTTGTTGTGTTTCTTCCATTTTGAGAATTTAATAAAATATTAAATAAATTTTAATTAAGTTACTCCCTAATTTTATTTTTTACTTTTATCTGAATATGGATATTTAATTAATCTTTTCACCACCCAATATCCCAATTATAGATTTTTTATTTCTTAATTAGTTGTTTTTGATTTTACAATGCCCCTTTTAGAATACCCTAAATAATTTTCACTCATTTCCCCAGATTTTAGGCCAAATTAAGCACCCAAAACAATATTTTTAAAATTTGTGTCTTGTATTGTGTGTCTTATTTTAGATACCTTGGTATCATTCTTGATTAAAATACATTGCACACAACATTTGAGTGATTTTGTTTACATAGTGAGTTGCTATTGTGTTTTGTGTTTGGGTTGAGTTTTGACTCATCTTGTTTAGGTGTATTCTGTCACCAATTCACATAGTAAGCATATGTACACCCAAAGTCAACTCACACCATTTTGTTTGTGAATCAATGTATTTTGGATTGTATTTTGAATTTTTTTGCTTTGTGTGTGAGCACTTCTTTGTTGTGTTGACCCATTTTGCCCATTAACACCAAAATTCCCTGTTAAAAGAGTGTATATTTTAACCTGATAGTTGGATTTTACTTAAATCTGAAATTGTTTTGTTTAAATATGAGGTATTTTTGGTTGTTGCCATAGATTCTAAAACTACTGTATATAAATGGAAAAACATGTATTAAAACAAATATATCTAGTTGATAATTCTTGATTTCCCCCATTATATTTTCAAGCTTTATTATTTCTCTTCAGCTTGTTTTCAAAAAGAAAAAATTTAGCATTTCAAGAGTGAGGAATGCCACACTATAAAATAATATCCATGAGAATCCTCTGAAATTGAAATACCCTTAGGGTAATCTTTAAGTGGCAAAGACATTTTCTAGGGGAACATAGGCGGAATTGAAAGCCGCTTTTGAGGAACTATATGCTAAATAATTTGCAAAGAAGGGTACATAAGCATAGAATATATGCTACTGTAGTTTTAAAAGCTATGGATCTAAGTTAAAAAACTCCACTGTAAGTGGAATAAACTCATCTGTAAACAAAATCAACTAAGATGTAAGAAAAATCAATGATTTTCAGAACAAAATAAGAGTGAACTGCAATATGTTATTAATCAATATAATATCATTTTTAAATTTTGTTTGTATATGATTTGGTTTTAATTACAGATGAGCTATTTTATCTTGGATTCACAGCTTTTAAAACATCAACTGTGGTGAAATTGACTCCCTGGTAGTTGAAAATCTGTTGACTACCAGGGAGTCAACTACCAGATATGTAATCCATTAGTGTTTTTTGCCTTTCCAATTTAAGTTACTTTTCACTAGTAATTTTGGGATGCAAAACCAAAAGTTAAAATTAAAAACGCTGTAAGTCAACTCTGCTTAATAGTTCTGTTAGTCCAAAGACCAATTTAAGAGGTAATTTGTATGTAAGTTAACTAATAAAAATTAAAATCACCAGTAAATGACTCTCTAAAATTAAAAGTGGCCAAGCTGACACTTTTAAGCTAAAAACTAATTTTATTAATAAAAAGCATCTGCACTTATTTAAAATTTTATTAATTACTATTATATATTAATTATTAGTACTGTAGTTTTAAAAGCTATGGTGACAAGAGAAAACAATTCAGATTTAAACAAAATTAAAAATAAACCAATTTATACTGACTTTGTTCTACCTTGGATACCTTGGCAGCCTGCCAAGCTATCTATTGGAGAAACTTCCAATATCACTAGCAGGCTTAATTGATCTGAGAAGCTTATGTGAAGTAGATTTGGATCAATTATTACAAGGACAACTAGGAATACAATAGACCACAATTATGACTGGCTCCCAATTGGCTAGAGTTATTCCAGAATACTCTAGCAAACTGCTGGGTTAGATATTATGGGTTTCTCTAAGGGTCAAAAGGAACATGCCTAATTTGCACTAGCAAACCGCCAGTGCCATTGCAAATCAATGCAAGAAAGGTTGCCTAGCAACAAAGTGTCATGCTCTAAAATAGAGTCATAAATTAGCACCGCCACCACCAGCACGCTAATAGATTATGTATCACTCTATTGTAATTAGTACCCAGCGCAGGGTACTATGATATGTGATTCCATGTCATTGCATGGATGCCTAACTCTGGGGGTTGATGATGGCGGTCTGGGGGTGATAAGACTACCAAGCAAGAGTTAAATGCACCAGATGATCTGATCCTGGCAAGAGAGCACTGGCTCTATAAAAGCCCTTCCATTAGGCTAATGGAAGGCAGACAATTATACCAATATCCTACTGTAGAACCTTTTCACAGTGGAAGAAGATTTCTGAGTTTGAAGACCATTGTCAGTACTCAAAGAACTAGCAAGCTGTCTATATAGAAAGCCACTTGGAAGTTGCCTCCCTTGAACATTGCTAGCCGTTGCCTTGTCAAGGAAATACCAGACGCCACAAGTAACACTTGTTGCCATACAAGCAACTATCAACCCAATGACACAGATATCCCAAATACTAAATAAAGCAAATTGTAATCAGACCGCCAGGTCTGAGAGCAGAACCAAAAGATCTGACAGTAGTGATCACTTACAAAATGAGTTTCCTGCGCTGTCTGTTGTTGGCAAGTCTTTGCCCCACCACCCCAGCTTTGTTGGTAAGTATGGGGGGCTACATGGAAACTAGCAATGCAGAACAGGACGTATCCCTCTGCTTGGAGATTGCTCCCTACCAGGTACCAGAAGTGCCAGTAGACAAAATCAATCTAGACGTCACTGGTACAATGGTACAACACAAATCAAGGAATTACACCATTGAGGATGTAAAGTCTCTTATGGACGCCTTTTTGCAAGGCTATAAGTCCACTGGTGATAAATAGCAGGATAGTGATTACACCCTGTTTACAACTGCAAGATCCTCTGAGCACTTGTGGTCAACCTTCAGAAGCTATCAAGAGGCCAGTAGCACACAGCTTGGCCTATTTCTGAAAAGAGAAGGATTTAACAGAATAACTGATGTTCTGTCATACTTTATGCACCCCGTCATTAATCATGTACAGTGCTTGGTGGCCTTCCAAAACCTCAACCTTGAGGAGATGTGCCGGTTCAGGATCAAAATCCAGCACACCCACGTCACCCTGGTGCACCAGTTAAACACCAGCTTCCACACAGTACAAAAGGCTGCAGGTAGCATTAACAAAGCTGCCTCTTCCGCACATTATTGTGTAGATGAGATAGTTTCCCAGTTCAATAACCAGGTGGTACAAGTGATGGCTGGGATCCTCAACTCCCGTGGTCTGACTCCTCAATTGGTGTCAGACGTAACCTGCAACAGCATTAACCTGGCCAATAAGGTACGCTTTCTGGCCCACCAGTCTACCATGGATGAGATAGCAGATCAACAGTATTGTGAATACCACATTCACCATGTTTCAATTTTGCCTTTGTTGGGCCATTTCAAAGATGAATCTCTTGCTTTTGCTTTCAACTCTCAAAATGAACTGGCTTCTGCTTCAGGAAATATGATTGTTTGGTTTCCTGACTCTGCACAACTCACTCACCCCACTCATGCTTGTGGCAAGTGATCCTACCGTCCTGGTAGTGTTTTGTGGTATTCTCAACCACTATATATTCCATTTCCATATTCACCAATAAAATTAAGTTCTATTTACATTTTTGTCTTTGTGTCTTCTGTACTTCTGCGCCTCTCTCTAGCCACGCCTAGTAGAGAATTATTCATCCAGGGCCGCAAGGTAAACACTATTGCCTTCCCTGTCATCTAACCAAGACTTAGTACAAATCCAATCCTAAGGTTAGGATTCCCAGTTGTGTGTCTGTACCGCGCCTCAGAACCCGACAAAAATGGTGCTCACTACAGGGGCTGTAAACCCCTTGGTTATCCCTTTTGCATCTACGTTTGCAGGTCCCTTGCCTCCGCCTATTTGGGAGTCAACCTTGCCTGAAATTACCAGCCCTCCTATTGAGGAAGACATCGCCAACCTGCCCATTGTCCCTACTGTACTGAACCTTGGGAATGGTCCCCGCTTAGTTGCTTACCCTATGGGTACCCCTGACTTGGAACAAGTCATGGCAGTAGCCCTTGGGATAGCTTGGTACAGGGCCATTGCTTGCCTTCAGCTACAGTTTAGCCGTGCCAAATACTATGAGTTAATTGTGGCCCCTCAGTTACCACAACATCTTCTCTCAGCGGCTGGCTCCGCTGATCATCTGCTGTCATCCTTTGTACAGCCTGCTTTGGCCCACCACCAGATGGTGTTGGGACTCCACATTCAAGAAATCTTGTCTCTACAAGCAGCTGTTACCCATCATTGGGACCAGTTTGCTGCCTACCAACAATGGATTCATTCCCTGTTCTCCCTGATATCTGAGAATCAGCGTGATCTGGTCACCTCTCAAACACTTTAGTCAATTATATCAAGCAAATGCGCCAATTCATCCCTGAGTACTTAAGGGAGTGACTACATGAGTTTCACCAGTTAGAAAAACCCTGCAAACTCAAGTAGACTCTACCCTAAACGCTTATCTCTCTGGCTTTGAGCGCCTAGTACAGCAGCTCAATGCATTTAGTGTCTATTCCATTGAACAATTGCAACAGGTAGCTGACCTTGCAGCCCAAGGTCTTAATGAGCTCAGTGCAGAATTTGATCAAGAGATAGCTACCA
Organism: Entomophthora muscae; assembly: GCA_014839935.2. NCBI lineage: Eukaryota > Fungi > Entomophthoromycota > Entomophthoromycetes > Entomophthorales > Entomophthoraceae > Entomophthora > Entomophthora muscae. Next base: position 53,523 of record QTSX02003623.1, read on the forward strand.
CTGCTGCAGCTATTGCCAAACTTTAGAGTCAGGTGAATGAGCTGTCCACTCCCAAAACTGATGTTCCGCCTTCTCCTCCTGCTGATGATCTGGTGGAAAGAGAGCAGAAAATCTGGGAGGCCATCCGGGAATTACGTGCTTCCACTTGTAGCCAAGGACGTCCTACTGAAATACCTCAACCTGATCCCTAGGTTCTTGCGCTGACTGCTCAGGTTGCTGAACTACAGCAAGAAGTTGCTGCTTTACGTGAGGTAGTAGCAGCTGCTGCTAGTCCACTTGGGGTTAACAAGGAGGATGGCTGTTGTCCTGGTTTGGCGGGGGCTCCTCAAATCCACTGTGCCAGAGAGTTGATTGCCCTAGCTAATGAGGTGGATCATTTGAAATGAGACCAGACTGAGTTGGACAGGGACGTACAGGAGATGAGTGAGTTGATCAATTTGCTAAACAACATATTTGCCCCTTGTCTATCAGTGGGGCCATCCCTTACTTTGCGGCTGGCTGAGCTCTCCACAGTTGTCACTACCCAAGGACAACGCCTATATGTTACTGAACAACAGACCGCTCTAGCCAACACTACGGGTGCAAGAACCACTGAGACTCTGACAACCCTTGAAGAAAGTGTTCGACAACTGTGGGCTAGACAACCCCCCTCCAAATCTGAAGCTGAGTTCTCCCCGCTCATAAATGTACTCAATAGCAGCAATGGTGGTCCAGCTCCCAAGGCACACTTCAAGCCTACTTTTAAGCAAGTCTTTGATCCTAAAACCTCAACTATTGCAGCTTTCTTAACTATTTACAAGACTGCTATAAGATGAGCATCAGATGAAGTTAAGAAAGAACATTTTCTGACTTGCCTACACCCAACCTGCCAAGAGGTAGTTGTACCAGAGCTGTCCTCCATCAAGACCTGGGAGGACATGAAACTTATCCTGATTGACAAGTTTGGTGGTGATCTTAGCCTGGAGGTGAAAAAGGATGCTTTCATGCACATATCCTTCAAGACCAAAGAGACATTAGCTGAATTCACCGACAGATTTTACATGGAGGGACAACAGTTAATAACAAGCAGACAATTGATGGCACATGAAGCATATATGGCCTGCGCCCAGGCCCTCAAGGTGAATCAACTCCTATGCCTCCATTTCAAGGCCCAAGAGGCTATGCTGTCCTCCATGAAAAGTATCAAGACACTGCTCCAAGATATGCATCTTACCCATTCTGGGGCAGTTGTTCAGGAAAGTTGTGCCGCTTCCAACTCTGGCTCCTCTTCTTGCAGCCCTTGTATCCTCACTATGAACTCCCAAAATCCTCCTCAACGTCAAGTTTGCCACAACTGCGGTCAGATAGGCCATCACTCTTGCGTCTGCACCAATCCGCAAGTTGAAGGAGCTGATCCCAAGGATCAGTTGGGAAAAGAACAGTCAACCTAGAGGCGGAGACGCTCTTAGTTGATAATTCTTCCAAGTCTCTTCCTACACCCCCGCCTGCTACTGACTCTGAGCCTGTTGATGATGAAGCTCCTCCTATCCTCCTCCTGTCCCATGACATTTCTGACAATTCTGATGTGGATGAATCTGATGTTGAAGACCATGATGCATACGGGTATTCTGTTCTTGCCATTCCTGAGACTATTGCTGTTCCCTACAAGCTACAATCTGGAAAGACTACAACCATCACCAAGCCCTTGTCTGAGGCCACAGATGTTGTCTCCCGCCCCTATCTTACTCAGGCAAATCAGTCCCTGTATTAGTGGAATCATCAGAAGAAGCCGCTGAAGTAGCAGACACTGTTTTCAAGAATGTATCTGTCTCATTCCCTCTCCAAACTGTATATAAGGAGTTTCCAGGACTATGATGCATGATTGAAAAATGGGACAAGGAACTAGCTGAGGCACAGGATATCTTGGCTGTTCTGCCACCCTTTGGATGCACCACCACCTGAGTAGAGATATCTATTCAAAAAGTCAAGATCAGAGCCGTCCTGGACACTGGTTCTCCTGTCAACGTTGTTTCTTCTAAACTGGTGAAGAAACTTAAGCTGGCCCCTGACCTCAACTACTACCAATCCTATGGCACTGTTGGTCTCTCCATGACTTGCGCCATTGGCGCGTACTCTGCCTTGCCAATGAGATTTTTTAAACCCCTGTTGGCTGCGCCAGCTGTTGTTCTAGAAAATGAGAGCTATGACCTTTTGGTTGGTACCCAGTTCTTTTGGAAATATAATGGGATCATCAACCTAAAGGATGGTTATCTCTCTATCCTAGGGTACAAAGTACCTCTGATCTTTGAGGAGCCAATCAAAGTTCCTGATAAACGTTTGAAGACATGTGCTCTGGAGTACCCCACTGGAGTTTTCACCCTAAAATACCGAACTCATTCCTCCAACATGAAGCGTCCTCCCATGGCTTGTCCTGCAACTGAGGGAATCCCTATCATGGCCACGTCTGCTATCACCATCCCCCAGGCTCTCAGGCTATCATAGACTCCCAGATCTCATATAAACTACCTGAACAGACTTTCTTAGAGCTGTACTCCCCTCCTTTGCTGGGATGTAACAAGGCTTACCTTTGTCCTGGAATTCTGGACGTTTCCCAAGAGGATACCGTTCAATTACTAGTTGCCAACCTTACTGTGCTTCCTATGACTGTATCCAGAGGACAGGTTGTTGGTTACAGAAAGTTGTTAAATGCTCCTTATGTCTTGTCTCTTCACCCTTTTGGAACGTTTCAAGACTTTAACCTACCCAAAGACAAGCCTCAAGTCCTATCTCTGTTCACTGCCCAAGACTTCCCTCAATTGTCCCCGGTCCAACAGAAAGAGGTGCTTGATTTACTAGACCAGTTCTCAGACATCTTTGCTAAAGATAGTACTGATTATGGGCTAGCCAAAGGTGTGATTCATCAGATTGACACAGGAGATGCTCCCCCCTTTTGTACCAAGCCATACCATCACAGCCAAGTGGAAGATGCACAGGTTTCTAAGGAGCTCAAACAACTGCTGGATGCTGGACTGCTAGCCCCCTCTCAAAGTCCCTGGGCTTCCCCTCTGCTCATCTTAAAGAAAAAGGATGGAGGGCACCGGATTGCGATGGACTATCAAAGGTTGAATTCTCTAACCAAGAAAGATTCATATCCTTACCGCACATTGATGACGCTCTTTGACGCCTTGGAGGTTCTAAGTTTTTCTCTGCTATGGATTTGGCGTCTGGCAAGTTGATCTCTCTCCTGAAGACCGTCAGAAGGCTACGCTCATCACATCAGAAGGATTGTTTGAACCTACCTGCATGCCGCAAAGGCTCTGTAATGCCCTGGCAACTTTTCCAGAGGGCCATGGACTCCATCCTGCGTGACTTGAAATTGTCATGTGTCTTAGTCTACCTAGATGATATAGCAGTCTTCAGCGCAACTTTCACAGATCACCTAGCCCATTTTAAAGAGGTGTTCATAAAGATCCAAGAAGCTGGCCTCAAGTTAAAGCCCTCTAAGTGTGCTTTCTTCAAAGAGCGCCTTGAATTCCTGGGCCATGAAGTAACCAAACGGGAATTAGTCCAATGACAAAGAAAGTTGAAGCCATCAACAAAATGCTTCTGCCCACCAACCTCTGAGAAGTACAAGTCTTTCTGGGCATGATGGGTTACTATAGACAATTCATCCCTGATTTTGCTGATACTAGCAAACCCCTGGTCCAACTATTGCGTAATGTCCCTTTTGAATGGCCCGCCAGCCAACAGCAAGCCTTCAAGACTCTAAAGCAGAAACTCAAAGAAGCACCTATTTTAGTGTACCCCAATTTTGATAAGGAATTCATCTTGTACACTGATGCTAGTGACCTTGCTATTGGGGCTATCTTGGCTCAGCTTGACAATGAAGGTGTGGACCACCCTGTAGCCTATACGTCCCGTGTGCTGAATAAGCATGAAAAGAAATATAGTGTTACAGAGAAGGAGTGCCTTGCTGTGCTGCATGCAGTCAAACAATTCCGCCACTACGTGTATGATACCCATTTCACTGTTGTCACTGACCTCTCTTTGCTCAAATGGTTACAATAACTTAAGGAGCCTGAAGGACGCTTAGCCAGATGGGCTCTCTGCCTGTAAGATTATTACTTCACTGTGCTCCATTGCCCCAGGATTCAACATCATAACACTGATGGGTTGTCCCAAATGCCCATCCTTGCCCTACATCCTGCTGAGGCGGTCCGCCTGTACAAGCTAATTGGCTACCCTTCTTCCTGGGAAAGTGAGACAGAAGAGGTTTGACTTGCCTTGTCCAAATTGTCTGAAGACACCCTCATACGTGATAACCGACTCTTCAAGAAGGTGCAGGGTCAATACCTGCCATACGTGCGCTCCAGTCTTTGCCTCTCTTTAGTGTCACAAGCTCATAAAGAAACTGGCCATGGAGGCATTGCCAAGACCTTTGACTGGCTTCAGAAGAATTACTTCTGGGAGAATCTTTGCCTGTTGATCCCAGATGTCATAGCTAGTTGCCATGACTGCCAACTTCAGAGGCCCCAAGCTGCTTCTCACAAGTTCAAATTGGTCCCCCCTCAATATGCCTTTCACACTGTCAGCATTGATGCTGTAGGTCCTCTCCCCCGCTCACGCTCTGGATGCCGCTTTATCCTGATTGCCGTTGACCACTTTAGCAAGTGGGTAGAAGCTTGACCTACTAAAGACATCACTGCTAAGACTACCGCTGCCTTCCTGCTGCAGGATGTTTTCTACCGCCATGGCTGTCCTCAAGTGCTGTTATCAGACAACGGAACCAACTTCAATGCCAAGCTTGTAACCTCTGTTGTTGAAGCACTAGGAACTCACCAGTCTTTATCTGCCCCTATAATCCTTCCACTAATGGAGCAGTTGAGCGTGACAACTCAACACTGTTTTCTATCATGAGGAAACTCACCTACTCTGACGCTGCCAATTGGGATCTATACTTACCTGCTGCACTCTTTGCCTATTGTCTGAGAAAGCATTGGGTCACAGGGTACTCCCCCTTTGCCATGTTGTATGGGCATGAAGCCACCACTCCGTTGCTCTTGGGGGTTCCCCTACTCTCCTCTGATAAGGCCATGAACCCTGACAACCACATCAAAGACTTAGTCAACCGCATCATTGATATAAAGGCCACTGCCTATACTTCTGCATATAAGACTAAGATGCTCAAGCTCTCTCCTGACAACGCTGGGCACTCCCCCTTGCCTGAGTTTGCTGTTGGTGACCATGTCCTATACTATCAACTCTGTGTGGGTGGGCGTGCGCACAAACTGGACTCCCTGTGGATTGGTCCTTTAGAGGTGACTTTCAAGCAAGGATCTGAGTACACTGTAAAGCTCCTCTCCAGTGGTTGCCCTTTTGCTTGCGTACACGCCAAGTTCCTCCGCAAGTATCACCCCCCAAAGGCCAATCTAGAGGGGGCAATGTCGTGAATAACGGCATTCACCATGTTTTAATTTCGCCTTTGTTGGGCTATTTTGAAGACAAATATCTTGCTTTGGCTTTTGACTCTCAAAATGAACTGGCTTCCACTTCAGGAAATATGATTGTTTAGTTTCCTGACTCTGCGCAACTCACTTGCCCCACTCATGATTGTGGCAAGTGATCCTACCATCCTGGTAGTGTTTTGTGGTATTCTCAACCACTATATATGACATTTCCATATTCACCAATAAAATTAAGCTCTATTTACATTTTTGTCTTTGTGTCTTCTGTACTTCCATTCCTCTCTCTAGCCACGCCTAGTAGAGAATTATTCATCCAGGGCCGCAAGGTAAACACTATTGCCTTGCCTTTCATCTAACTAAGACTTAGTACAAATCCAATCCTAAGGTTAGGATTCCCTGTTGTGTGTCTTTGCCGCGCCTCAGAACACAACAAACAGGATAAGCTTCACAGTACGGTCTCAGATAATAGCGCCCTTCACAAGGAGCGCCAGAACAAGATCATCTCCTGGGTAAACAAATTGGTCAAGAAAGTGAACCTTATGAAGGGGAAGTCAGCTTCTCCTGCCTTGGATTGGTCCCAGGATCAGCACGCCTGCTGTCTCAAACACAAAGCATATACCAATAACAAACACAATGTGTGGGAAGCAATAGAAACTGTCTGCGCCCTAACAAATCAGTTATACCAGGATTCGGAAGATAGCCGCTCCCAGGTTGCTGCCCTCAAACACAAATTGGATGCCTACAGCAAGCGTCTGGGCCTACTTGCTTCAACCACTTTGCTTATGGAAGAAAACCATAGCAGTCTCTTGGAGCAAGTGCAATCTAACAAAGCTGCCAGAAAGGACTTTGAGGCTAACATGTCAGCAAGACTCAGTAGATTAGAACAGGCAGTGCTATCCAATAGCAGCTTGTCTGAAGAGGATAAGCAGAGCCCTTTCCCAAAATCTTCCCCTGAGCAATGGAAGGCGTTTTCCCCTGAATTTATCAAGTTTACCTCTGACCATGGTACAGATGATAGTAGAGGGACCCGTTGCATTCCCATAGGAATTGCTGCCTTGCTGCCACTCACCCCACTGACTGGTCTTTGCCCTGTCAAACCAGTAGTGGAAACTTGTGAGGAAACAACCATCCCCAATCACAAGTTCAAGCCTCTGAAATTGCCAACATTCAACCAAAAGGGTACCATAAAAACCTTTATTTGCCTCTTCAAAATGTCAATGCGTGGAGCTTCAGACCACATGAAGGCAACAGCTCTGATCAACAATTTAGACTTTGCCAGTGTGGACATGATCATGCCTCAACTTCCGGCAGAGAAATGGTCTTATGATGATGTGAAATTGCAGTGATTGAGGAGTTTGGCAGTGAAACCAAACTGTAAGCAAGGAAGGCCAAATTCAATAATATCTCTTTCAAGAAATATGAGAGTGTACAGGATTTTGCAGCTGTTTCTATCACAAAGTGCAGGTACTCCTGGGGGCAGGAGTACTTACTGACTTGGACTGCCACATCACAATGAGAAGAGCTCTTTAGCTGTATAGAGAACTTTCCAATGTGATGTTCCCGGTGCTTGACCAGGCCAACAACATCCAGAAGATAACCAGTTATCTGGGTCAGCTTGGGGCCCAATTTAACGCCCCCAATAAAGGAACGCCCAGTCACAATGGGTCAGAAAATTGAGGAAGAAACTGGGATTGTGACAGATCTGCCAAGCCGCCTGAAGGGGAGAAGAATACTACCAAAAAAACCCTGGAGAGATGAAAACCTATAATTCCAACATTAACTGTCAAAAGTGCAACAAAAAGGAGTACTGGGCAAGTCAACGTTGGTCTAAAGGCAAACCTCCTGGGGTCAACGTAATAGTAGATACCAAGGAGAAGAGTCGGGGAAAAGCAAAGGCGGGCCATTAATGGAATATACTGCACCCGCCATTCCCTTGATTATTCCAAAAGAACCTGACTGTGATAAACTGAAGGAGCCCGCCAAGATTGCCGCCAAGACCGTCCAGACTGTCAAGGAACCTGCTGAGCCCGCCAAGGACCTCACCGAGAACGCCGCCCAGACAATAGGATCTCCTGGATACTTTGCCCCTAGTCAAGAATTTGAAGAAGATTCTGTCCACTGATTGGTATCTGATGACCTGTACGCCATCCTTGTATGTGGAAGAGGAAGACCCTGTAAGACTACTGCCAACACAGTAGAGGTAGTCTCCAAGCCCTATGCCGCGCAAGTACAGGAAACTTGCTTGAATGAGATTCCAAATATCTCTAGCAACGTTCCTAACCTTAAAGGCGTCCAACTGGCAATGCTGCTCAAAACTATTGAGAACAACTTCCCTGAAATTGGACATAGTCTCAAGCAATACTTTGACACCCCAGCCCCTCTTGGTCTTCACCTATTAAATCTACATTCTGAAACTTACTCTGAGTGTACATATGCCAACATTTCTGTTAATAAGGTGAAAGTAAGAGCCTTAATTGACAGTGGAGCACCCATTAATATAGTTTTGACCTGCCTGGTCCAAAAACTAAGGCTGACTCCCAATATTGCGCACATTAGAGTCTATGACACTGCCGGCTTGCACACCACAACTTCCAAAGGAGTGTATAGTGCTATTTCAATATGATTTAGATACATAGCTGTTTTGTCTCCCGCTGTTGTCCTACCTAGCCAAAACTACAGCGTTTTGATTGGCACTGCCTTCATGCAAAAATATGGTATGAAGATTGATATGAAAAATGACACCTTCACCATATTGAAGCAGACCATCCCACTATACTACACCAAAGGTGCTGACAGTGTTAAAGAGAAACTGACAATTAATTTGGCATACAAGAACAGGATTGTAGTGGTACCATATGAGAAGAAGGGAAGAAAGAGAAAGAAATTGCCAATCCAGATAAAAGAGCATAAAGGTATTCCACTGCGCTCTCTGGTGACCTTCACTCTCAAGTATGGTACACAGCGCGCCGTACCAACAGGATTGACCCTGGAAATCCCTGAAGGCTTATACGGCAAAATACATCAGCCCTGGGAAAGATCAAGGTTCAAACCCTGCGTAGCGCCTGGTATAATTATACCAGGACATGGAGAAGTGCACATTCTACTTGATAATCTTCAGGACCACAATATCCTTGTGAAAAAACATCAGATAGTAGGATTTGTGCATATTCTGCCAATCAAGGAATTTGCTGGCTTTGAATGTATTGGGGACCTATCAGAAATGGGGCTACCTGATCAGGTCAAAGCTAGTGCCTACGTGACTACCCCACTGGCCAACCTGTCCTCTTTAAATCATGAGCAACAGGAACAAGCAAGTGCCCTGTTTGAGAAGTACAGGTGCATCTTTGCTGAGGATGACTTCAACTTGGGCTTTGCAGCGGACGTTACCCATCACATTGACACTGGTGACAACAAACCAATTTGGCTCCGCCCAATTCGACAATCAAAGGCCAGCAAGGAGACTGACAATGAGGAAATACAACATCTCCTGCATAGAGGAATGTTGGTTCCATTAAAGAGTCCCTGGGTGTTGCCCATTCTTATAAAAAAAGAAGGATGGAAGTAACCAAGTAGTCATAGACTACTGACGTCTAAAGCTGATCACAAAGAAGGACTCCTACCTGATGCCAAGAATTGACAATGCATTAGACTGCCTGGGAGGTGCAAAGTTCTTCTCTGCCATGGATCTGATCTCTGGGTATTAGCAAATTGAACTTCCTCCAGAAGAACAAGAGAAGTGTGCCATTATCACTTCACAAGGCCTCTTCCAACCAGCACAAATGCCCCAAGGATTGTGTAACGCCCCAGCCATGTTTCAGAAAGCTATAGATACCATCCTGGGAGATCTCAAGTTGTCCTGTGTCCTTGTGTATCTGGATGATATTAACGTCTTCTCTAGGACGTTCACAGATCATTTAGAACACTTGGAAGCTGTCTTTAAGCAACTTGCAGATGCCAACTTGAAGATAAAACCTAGGAAGTTCCAGTTCTTTAAGGACCAGCTCAAATACTTAGGTTTTGTTATTGACACCAAAGGACTACGGCCACAACCCGCTAATATTGAGGCCATCACCAAGATGAAGACTCCCAAGAGCAAAAAGGATATCCAGGTGTTCCTAGGCATGGTAGGTTATTATTGCAGGTTTATTCCAATTTTTTTGCAAACAGATGAACCTCTCTTTCATCTGCTTAAAAATGGAGTATCTTTTACATGGACCTCTGCCTGCTAGTCTGCTTTCAACTCACTACAAACCAGCCTGTCTGGCAGTCCAGTGCTTATGTATCCCAATTTTACCAAGTCTTTTGTGGTACACACCAACACTTCCCTGAGCGCGCTTGGAGCAGTATTGTCCCAGAATGACAATGATGGAGAAGAACATCCAGTTGCCTACGCCAGTTTCTCTTTGAATATTTATGAGCAAAATTACACAGTGACAGAACGTGAATGTTTGGCAGTAATATATGCCTACAAACAGTTTTGGGTGTATCTCCATGGAGTCCACTTTACTGTGGTTACGGACCACACTAGTCTAAGTTGGCTTCAGAATCTAAGAGAACCAGAAGGCTGCTTAACACAATGGGCTCTGAAACTGCAGGCATTTGACTATAAGATAGTACACTAGCCAGGAGCAAAGCATCAGAACGCTGACTTTCTATCCAGACTCCCAACTGTTAATATTGTATCATCACAGGCCAATATACTGTATGATAATATGTTAACTGGCCAGTTCAAATACAAGCCTGATGAGATCCAGGCCATTCTCCAGGAACTGATGAAGGACTTCAGAGTGTAAAATGATAAACTATACAAATACCATCAAGGGAATAAGTATGTTTTCCCTTGCCCCTCTGAAAGATTGTCCCTAATTATGGATGCCCATAAGGCTGTAGGCCATGGCGGCCTCTGAAAGACTGTACGTCAATTACAGCTCCACTACTATTGGGAATCTCTGCTGTTCAACACTAAGGAAGCCCTGACTTACTGCTCAGAGTGCCAACACAAAAAGTCATTTGCACCCAAGCATCAATACAAGGCTGTCAAGCCCAAATTTTCTTGGCACACTGTCAGCATTGACATGGTTGGCCCCCTTCCAATGTGCGTTGGTTGGCTCAGATATATAATTGTGGCCATAGATCACCTCACCAAATGGGTAGAAGTGAAAGCTCTTCAGCACGTCAGTGCAGAAGCCACTGCAAGGTTCATCTTAGAGCAAATTATTCACTGCCATGGTTGCCCACAATTCATTCTCACAGACAATGGCACTAATTTTACGGCCAATGTCATTACAAAGCTTAATGAGCTCATGAGCATGAGGGGAGTGCTCTCTACCCTGTACCATCCAGAGACAAATGGGATGATTGAGAGAGAAAATGTCACCTTGGTGAACATCCTTTGCAAACTGGCAGACCGCGTAAATCCAAGTGGTATCTCTTCCTGTCAGCAGTTGTATTTGAGTATAACATCTCTATACATAGCGCGACTAAGTTTTTGCCCTTCCAGCTCATGTATGGTCAACATCTGGCCATCCCGCCAATATTGTTCTCCGCCATGGGCAACCCTGGGGAGATCACTTACGCCCAATACATGACAAGATTGGCAGATACATTGATTAAGCTTCAGGCTGAAGCTTTTACAGAGACTACACTGGCCAGAACAAAAGGACGCCAGCAAGATAATGTCAACCGCTGCGCTCTGCCAGAGTTCAAGATTGGCACTTGAGTTTCCTATCACAATAAAGTAATAGGAAGAGCACACAAACTTGAAACCATATGGAAAGGCCCATCCAAAGTCATTGAGCAAACAGGTCAAGACGCCTATACCATCAAGGATATTTCAGATGGGCAACACATTAATAAAGTACACGCAAGGTTCCTTAAACTTTTCCACACTTTGCCAAATAATGGCATCTAAGTAGCTCCCTATATTTTTAAGAAGAATACAAGTAAAGATTTTTGAAATTAATTTTTATTGGGAAATAAGTAAAAAGAGCAAGGCTAGAAGTTGCCCTCATGGTAGTTGTCATTGTCATTGTTGCCCTCTTCATCCTCATCTTCTGTATCCTCCTTGTCCTCATTGGAGACCTTGTCTTGGTTAGCTGGGCTGGCACGTCAAGGCCCGGGTGTCACCACTGACATGTCAGGCTTTTGGTCCCCAGCTAGAAGCGCCATATCACGGGGTAATAGTTCAAAGGGAAAGCGCTGGCTTTCAACAAACAGGAAGACAGCCACACACAACCACAACTTCTTATGGGCAGGAAAAAGGTGGGAGAAGTTAACCAGGGGCAGGGGAATGGACTCAAAGTTCCAGTCAACTTTCTAGAGGCCTCCTTCAAGTGAATAGCCACATCCCAGAATAAGGCAATCCATGATAAATCATCAATGGAAAGATACTCATCTGGGAGTATTGCTTTTATGTTACTGATGGCATTCCTAAGCTTTTCCCAGTGGGCAGCTATCCTATTGAAGCTGCCCTGAGGAAGACACAGGTCAGGTGTCAACATGACATTCCCAAAGAGGACCATGGCTTGTACTGCAGCTTTTGTATCACCATTTTGAAGGCATCCCAACACCAGCGGACCACCTTTCTAAGACAACTGTCCTGCTGGTTGCGGTTATCAACCTGGATTCTCTTATATAGAGACAGGAATGGAGGGAGATGCTGGAACCAGGATTAGACAATCTGGTTGGCAATTTGGATAACAAACCCTCAGTCCAACCCATCCACAAGTTTGCTATTGCAAGAGACGTCAATAAGATCCAGAAGGTCATGGCTCAGGCGCTCTGCCAACACCTTGTTGTCAATGGAGAAGAATCCAAAGCTTGAAGACGTAATACATGCCTTTAGGTCTTGACAGGGCCTCTGCTGAAGAACTACAAAGAGAAATTGGCAACATAATTTGTACCTGGAAAAGAGGACAGAACAATTGAAGACAGGCATGTCTATTTGGTACTGAATGGTTGGCAGGTCACCAACTGAAGCCTGCAAGGCCAAAGATCCCTGCACCAAAGCCTGGGTATCAAGGGGCCGCTCCTCTAAATTAGCTGAGGGGATCTCTGCGCGCCGCCAGGTTGGATCTTCCTGAGCTGGCTGGTTAGGCGGGGACTTGGGTTCTTGGCGCGCCTGCTTATGAGGAGGCTCCTCATAACCCATACCAGTAAAAAGTATACTGGTATCCCTGTCCCAAATCCCACAAATATGTGCCTTCTTGACCTCATAGAACATGGCCTGGAACAAGGCCCAATCAGAGACCAACATAGCGGCAATGATGCTACGTGCATCAGTCACCCGGGAGGTATTGCTTGCATTCAAAGGTTGTGACATGGCAATTTTTTGATTCTTATCTTGACAGTATAACTAAGTCAAGTTATGGGAAATGTCATGAATTTATACTAACTTGTTCTACATTAGATACCTTGGCGGCCTACCAAGCCATCTATTGGAGAAGCTTCCAATATCACTAGAAGGCTTAATTGATCTGAGAAGCCTACATGAAGTAGATTTGGATCACTTATTATAAGAACAACTAGGAATACAATAGACCACAATTATGACTGGCTCCCAATTGGCTAGAGTTATTCCAGAATACTCTAGCAAAACGCTGGGTTAGATATTATGGGTTTCTCTGAGGATTAAAAAGAACATGCCTAATTTGCACTAGCAAAATGCCAGTGCCATTGCAAATCAATGCAAGAAAGGTTGCCTAGCAACAAAGTGCCATGCGCTAAAAATAGAGTCATAAATTAGCACTGCCACCACCAGCACGCTAATAGATTATGTATCACTGTATTGTAATTAGTACCCAGCGCAGGGTACTATGATATGTGATTCCATGCCATTGCATGGATGCCTAACTCTGGGGGTTGATGATGGCAGTCTAGGGGTGAAAAGACCACCAAGCAAGAGTTAAATGTGCCAGATGATCTGATCCTGGCAAGAGAGCACTGGCTCTATAAAAGCCCTTCCATTAGGCTAATGGAAGGCAGACAATTATACCAATATCCTACTGTAGAACCTTTTCAAAGTGGAAGAAGATTTCTGAGTTTGAAGACCATTGTCAGTACTCAAAGAACTAGCAAGCTGTCCATATAGAAAGCCACTTGAAAGTTGGCTCCCTTGGACATTGCTAGCTGTTGCCTTGCCAAGGAAATACCAGACGCCGCAAGTAACGCTTGTTGCCATACAAGCAACTATCAACCCAATGACCCAGATATCTCAAATACTCAATAAAGCAAATTGTAATCAGACCGCCAGGTCTGAGAGCAGAACCAAAAGTTCTGACAACTACTGTATTCATAGTTGTAAATTAGGCTCCCAAAAACCACTATACTGGATTTAGTGGTCTATACATTAATCAACTACCCCACTTGTTTTACATTATGTCTATTCTTGGTTTGTAGATCAAGTGGCACCACATAAATTAAGCCCAATTTATTAATAGATTTCACATATAATTTATAAAAACAGAAACTTGACTCCTCCCTGTTTGACACTATCTACTTGCCACATGATTGGTTTTGGATTTAACTAATCAAAGGCTCAGAATTAAGGCTAAATTAATAAGCAACACACTATGAGCACCACTTGACATTCACCAACTTGACACTTTAACTGGGGGGCTAGTGCAGAGAGCTTCTTAACATTTTAACTCATGTCATGGTAAATAAAAATCTCCCAGCTTCTCCCTGCACACTATTATAACTAATAAACATATTCCCACTCATTTACTTTTTAAATTTATGTTTTATTTTTTTTAATTTTTTGGGAATATGAAACTGCCTTGCTTTTGGGTTAACCTTTGAACCCATTTTTAAAATAAGCAAGGTTTATATGTAAAAAATAGTGTTTTTTTTAAAAAAAATTGGTTGGCTTCAAGAAAGTCAACTATGAGAATTCAGCTTTTTTTAACTTGAAATTGAGAATTTGGGGTTTTCATCTGGTTGACAGTGCTAAACACATCACATGGAATTTTTTATTGGGAGTTAAACATCAAAAAATTTGTAAAGTGTTAACTTTTTTTGAAATTATAATTTAATACTCTCACTACTACTCCCCATATAATATTTATTTATTTATTTTTCCCTTGATTTATTCCTAAGATGTTATGCTGAGCCTAACATTGTTTAGGGACCATCAAATATAAATTGTTCTCTATTTTTCACCCTTTAGATATATACTTTATGTTTTTTTATTTTGCTTTCCTTTTCTTTTTTATGTTCTTTTCATGATAAGTAAAAAATTCTTTATACTTATCACTTATATTTTGATTTTCTTTGCTTCATTATTTTCTTTTTGTCTACTTTTTTGTTTTTATTTACAAAACTAACCTTTATTTTAGCCAAGATCAAACAGATAACCTAAGAAGACCCAACACTAAGTCTCAATTGGCTCCAAGGCCCCTTCCACCACCCCCAAGTGTGCTAAGAAGACCTCCAAGGCCAAGAATTTCCCTCCTTTATCTTTGTCCCCCTGCCCTATTTCAGTTATAAAACTGAAAATGATCTCACTGATCATTCATATTAACAGTCTGAGGCTGAATCTGAGCCCTCTAAGAATTGGTGCGCTAAGAAGGGAAAGGCTGCTAAAGAGACTACTTTTTTGTCTGGTAAGGAGAAGAAGGCCTCTAAGTAGGCCTCAATAAATCCCTCCCCTCCTCCTCTTTGCCTGATTATCTGAAGGAGACTAATGAATACTCAAAGAAATTCAAGGCCACTGGTCATGTGGCTTGGGATCCATTGACCATCCACAACATCTGTAATGTGGATGGAGAGCTTATAGTCCCCAAGCACTTCCCCTGTTATTTTCCCACCATGTCTGTTAAAGGCAGCCCTGGTTATGTAACTGATAATTACATATTCAATTCTAACAATCAAAAGAGCACCACCAAGAGAAAGAACTTTATCTATGAGGACAAGTCTTATTGTGCCTATCTCAACACTGAAGGCTGGGAGCAAGTAATTGTTGAGAAGGGGGAACACAGCTGTGAGATACCTGATCATCTAATCACAATGATGCTTAAATGGTACCTTGTGCAAACAATCATTACCTCCTCCCACCTAAACACATCAGATCTGGCCATTAAGACCCTCTAATATCTAAATACCAATAACATAAAGTTGGTGCCCACTCAAGAACAGCTGGTCAAGTTTATCAGCAACAATAAAATCACTGCCAATCCCCCTCCCCCCAAGTATTTTGATATCCCCTTGGAGATCATGCTCACACATGAGCTTAAGCATCTCCCAAGTGGAGAGGGGTTTATCTTATACAATAATGGCCCAGATTTCAAAGAATGTATCATCTGCTACGCAAATCAGCAGAACCTGATGGAATTAAAAAGGGTGTCAACCTGGAAAGTTGACGGTACCTTTGCCACTTGCCCTCAGATTTTCTAACAGCTCTGGATGGTACATGTCCAGATAGACATCCAAGTGATTCCACTTGTGCTCTTCTTTCTTCATGTAGCCATTGAGATCATTTACACCTGTGCTTTTAAGGCAGATGTGCAGTTCCTGTCCACCAGTCCCCAAAGTGTGTCCTGGGCCATAGCCAGGGACCAACTGGAAGGGGTTGTCATTCTCTAGTAAGGAAAAATGCATCTCATAAATATGTATAGGGATCAAAATGGGCTTTTATTAACTCTCAGAAGGAAGATCCCCTTAGAAAACTTCTGGTATATGACCCAGGAGGTCAAGGAAACAATGTGAATTTGCCAATACTTGGAGTCCTCCAACAATATCTTGGACTCCTTGTACTTGGTCTTGGACTCCTGCGCCACGCTTAGGATCCAGCTCCTTATTTCAAGCTCCAGCTCCTTAATCTTGAGCTTCTGCTTCTTCATATTAGGCTCCAGCTCTCTGTACAGCTCTAGTGGTCTTGGTATTCCACTTGTATCAGCCCAGCCAAGCTCCTTCTGGCAATTAAAAGCCTCCTAAAAACCTCTTGGCAGAAACTCAAAAGACCCGGAAAAAACTCCATAAAAGACCCAGAAAGACCCTGTAACTTTCCAGCTATCTTCCTTCTTATAGTGTCCTTTTCCCAACAGCTCCTCCTTTAAAATGGCTTTCTTCAAAAGCTTAAACCATTACCGCTCACTTTTTTTATAATAACTTAAGCTTACATACTTACTTTCTCAAAAGCTTAAAGTATTAATTCATTATTTCCTTGCTTATACTTTAAGCTTTTGGCTTCCAACCAATCATATTCATCAGGAAGCATTTCAGAACTCAACCAATATAACACAGAGCGCAAAAATAGACCATTTATGAAGTTCCACCAAGATCCAACTAGGAAATCAATTTCCATCACTCAAACTGCTCAAATTGACAACTCTTTGCACACCAAAGCATTAACCAGTCCATTATTCTGGCACCATTCCATTTAATCAGCTTCCAATAAATCTAAAGTTTAAACACTGTAACTTATTTCTTCTTTTTCTCTCCTTTTATATGATAATTAATTCCATCTTTATATCATATCTTTTGGCAGCATTAATTAATTTTTTACTGCTTATTTTCTATAAACAGCTACACTTCCAAGAGTCCAAAACAAATATCCTGGCTCCTGAATCCTCAGCTCTGGTGTCTTTCTAATTCATCTTTTAGCTCCATAGCTAGTCCTGCACTATTATCTTCTGGTTCTTCAACAGGTTCTTCAACCACATCATCCAGTTCTTCAATTTAACCAGCAATCAGTCCATCTTAGTTCTTAAACAGATCCTTCATTATGATCAGCTACTCCTGCATCATGATCTATCAGTCCTTCAGCTTATCCTCACTATAAATCACCTTGGTTCCACCTGCACAAAGAACCCTTTTTGGTTCCAAACTTCAACATGAACCAACAGTCCCTCAACTAGTCTTCACTGTGATCATACAGTCCTTCTTACAAGTCTTCTCTGCTGATCACCTACCATGAACCACCTTAGACTTTATCTCAGTCCCCATTACCAGAACCTATAGACTCATGTATGAGTCTACATTGAACTGGAATTTGACTGGACACTTGCAAGTGGTAATCCACTTAGGTCATCCAACCATAGAACAATAAAGTCTATGCCGTTGTTTTTACTCACCCAGGTGATTAAGTCTGGGCTTTTAGTTGCAAATTAATCAGTTTTACTTCCCAGAGGCCTGATCACACCAAGTTCTGCAGCTGCTTACCTGAGCAAACCGCCTTGGTGACACCTCTGAGCAAATTCATGCCCTCCAATGCTCACTTTGGGTTTCCCCAAAGCTCCCATAGGGACATAGACAAGGACACCCTACCAGTCTGTTAGGTAGGATGCTTGCTCACAGACCTCCTTTAAGAGTATCAGGGTGTGTAGAGCTCTTCCCCTCCCTGGCAGCCCGCGCTACCTGCCAGGGGTCCAAAACTCACAGCCCTGGTAGGCAAGTCCCCTACCATGCTAGCATGCAATTCTACCCTGGAATCCTGTGTTACCTGCCAGGGTCTAAACAACATCCAGCCTGTATACCCAACACTACCCACCAGGCTGGACCACTCCCCACCCCAAGCAGCTAAAGTTCCCTCCTGAGCTTTCTCATTCCTCAATCCAAGCAGCCACAGTTCCCTGCTAGGTGAAGAACTCTAGCCCGGAACAGTCAATATCTCCTTCTGGGTGGGGACAACATTTACCTCTAGTAGACTTTTTCATCTACTAGCCAGTCTTTACCTTCCCTAGTAGTCATTATTCCTTACTAGGCCTCTACCTGCAACAAACAACCAAAATTTTACTTGGTCAACATTAGCCCCGCCTGCAAACTGCCAAACATGTGGACCGTCACAGCAGGGAGATTTTCTGTTAATTTTTTTCCATCAACTGATTTTCTGTCAAATTTGATCCAACTATAACTTCCTTCATAAGTACTTTTTTAGATTTACAATAAGACAAAAATTTAAATTTGCTCTATTTACTAATAAAAGGTATTCTTTAAAAAATATTATCAATTTTATTCATAATTTTTTGTCTTTATGAGTCTAAATTTCAAATCTTTACCTTTTTTAAAAGTTGATTGAATCAAATTCACTGCCAGAGATAAAACCATTGAGGTTTTTATACAGTAATGTTCAAAGAACAGACTTCCTTTTTGTATTTCAGATTTTTATTGCTGCAAGGTTAAATATTTGGTAGGACACACCATCTTAAAAACGCCACTTTAATTTACGCCATCTCAAATTTAATTTGAAATGGCATTTTTTGTGTTAGTGATTTTGAATTGCAAAAAATTAAAAAAAGCAATAAAATAGTTAAAATTTACATATAATTTATTAATGTGTATCTCAAATTTACGCCATCTCAATTCTGTTTTTGAGTCATATTAATTAAATCTTATTTTGCTAACTTTATTTACATATGAAATCACTTAGTGTGGGGTATGTTTATGCCATCTCAACTTTACCTCATTTTGAATCACGCTATTTATCTTTAACTAAAATAAGCTTATACCCAAACTAAAATAAAGCCTGTGGTATAGTGCCAGAATATGTTCCTATAGTATTAATCCAAGACACTTATACTAATAACAACCTAAAATAACACACTATGATAGTCCTTCTAGTGATTATCATTGCTGGGTAAAAAAGCCAGTTTTTTTATATGTAATTTATAACTTTATTATACATGGATATGTTGATAAAGGTTCTTTTAATAAAATATTTTAATAGTGATTTTAATACAGAAGCGGGTGATTAGCTATTTCAATTTATGTCACTTCAAATTCCACCAAGTTTCATATCACCCAATTGATTCAATGCGCACAATGAATAGGGGAAAATAAGGGGAAATTACATATGACGCCATGCTATGCTATATCAATTCCCCCACCGCAATTCTTGCTTTCCACTTTTCAAAAGTACATTTTCACGTAAAAAACCATATTAATAAAGAATGTAAGAAATTAACTGAAACTTTGCAAATATATATTTTTTGGCCTCCTCTAAACAACTGGGTTCTTTTTTAACCCTGGTTTTATAAGCTAGTTTTTGAGAAATTCATGTTTTACTCTTTGGCCTGGTTGAGGTAGCTCCACTGGGAATTTGTTAATTTAATATAAAAAATGGTCAAAAACACTATGTTTTTGAGCTACGGCACCTTAATTACATCACTTCAAAAACGCCATCTCAAGAGCAAGTTTTCAGTCAAAACTCAAAGTTTTGCCTACTTGTGTTACTAAAAAAATTTGGTTTTTACCAAAAAAAAACTTTGAAATTTTGAAAGTATATATTTTAAAATTTTCTCTACAATTCCATGTAAAAAAGTTACTACTTTTATATAAAAAACATTCTCATTTTTCTCTTTAAAAGCAACCCCCAAATTGCTCATATTTTTGATACTAATTTACTTTTAGATGCCTCCCAAGCCTTCCACCAAAGCTGCGCCCAAGGCCTCCAAGTCCAATATCCCTCCTCCCAAGGCCAAGACTCCCTAAAGAAGCAGCCTTCTAAGGCCAAAGCTCCCCCCAAGACCCCAACTCCATCACCTGAACCAGAGGGAAACAGTCCTACCCCTCCCCACTCTCTATTTGTGTACTCCCCCTCAGACTCCCAAGAGAAGTATTCAACTTCAATTGCCACTCTGATCCTATCTCAGAGCCTGAAGAGAAAGAGTATCAGGAGCCTGGTGCTCCTGCAGATGACCAAATTAGGCTCTAGAATCTAAATACTATACACAATATATGCAATCAAAATGGCATTTTTGCTATTCCCACAACATATCCAGCCAGCTACCCCATCATGACAAAGAAAGGGGGTGCTGGCTTTGTTTACAAGGGCTACAGCTTCGGCTGTAATGATGAGAAGAAAGCAATCCGCCAGCATCACTATAAATGTGATAATGTTGGCTGTCTAGCTAGACTCACTACTTATGGGTTCACTAGATTTAAAGCCCTAACTGTCAACCATGACTGCACTGAGCCTTTTGACACACTTTATCAGCTTATCTGCTGGGTTTTTTGCCAGGTGATCCCAACCACCAAGGATCAAACTGCCACTGAGGTGTTCAATGATGTTCTCCTAAATTTAAATGATACCCAACTTGCCACTGTTGATGGCGCCTCAAAATCACAGAGATATCTCACTGATCAGAGATATGCTCTGAGCACTGAAGGTGTCACTGCAAGCTTCATTGATCAATTGATCCTTACCAAGGAACAAAAACTATCCTGCCACAAGGAGAGATTCCTTCTTTACAATGATGATTAGCATGCCCTTAAGTGTATTATCTGCTTTGCCACAAACCATTATCTACACAATCTGCTAAAATGCAAGACCTGGCTTGCAGATGGCACTTTCTCAACATGCCCAAAGCTCTTCAGCCAGCTTTGGAATATCCATGGGCAGGTTGGTAATATAGTTCTTCCCCTGGTATTCTTTTTCCTTCCCAACAAGAAACAGTAAATATATGTCCATGCACTCAAAATTTTGAAGGCCAAGTTGGATGAAATCCTCCCAACCATTGAAGAGGAGCCCAAGGAAATTAGAGGGCACAAGAAGAAGGCCCAGTCCCAGGAAGAGGAAGCCACCCCAACCAGGAAGCAGGCAGAAAGCCTTCCTTATAACAAATATCTGGTAGTGGATTTCAAACAGGCTCAGGAAAATGCCTTCATTTGAGTCTTTAAGAGCTCCCCTGAGGAATGCTACTTCTACTTCCGGCAGGCACTCTGCTGCTGCCTTCAAAAGTGCTCTGAACTTCATGAACTGATCAACTCTGAAGGCACCAAAAAAGCCAAGGACCTCTTCAATTGCTTTTCTGCCCTTGCTCTGGTTAGAAAGGAGGAGACAAATGCCTTCTACGGCGCCCTAATATGTTGCCCATATATTATAGCCAACCAGGCGCCTTTGCACCCTTTATTGAGTATTTTGAAACTTAATGGGTTGGTATCTTTCAAGGAGCACGCTGCATAAGAAAGGGCGGTGACTCAATCACCTGGAACTGCTTTAAGAAGGTAAAATATGGTTTAATCAAGACCATTTCTTCCCTTGAAGGGTGGAATAGCCAGTTTGCTACAAGGGTCAGGGTTCATAAGCCCAAATTTAATAAGATAATGGTGCACTTAAACCCCCAGCAGGCCATCTCTGCCTCCCTCTTTAAGACTGATATGAAGACCAAGGGTGATCCCCTAAGCAAAATAAGGAAGTTAAAAATTATACATAAATCAGCAAGGTGGTCCTTGCCTACTATCCCAAGGATAGAAAGCTTGAGCATCTCCAAGCTATCTCAGTTGCTCTTTATACCAATGTTTGAGTCATTTCCCAATAAAGTATTCTTTATCTTCTCCCTTATTTCCTTTGATTTTACCATTCTTTAACTTTTTTTGGTATTTGGTACAATTATATGCTTATTTTAAAGTATGAATCAAAGTTATAATATATGAAAATAGTTGTTTTGGGGTATATTTTAACTTTTAGGCTTTACGCAACTATGTTGCTACTAATTGACCCCATTTTTATTACAGATATGAAATTCTGAGGCTTTTTTAAGCCTAGAAATG
Organism: Entomophthora muscae; assembly: GCA_014839935.2. Classification (NCBI taxonomy): domain Eukaryota; kingdom Fungi; phylum Entomophthoromycota; class Entomophthoromycetes; order Entomophthorales; family Entomophthoraceae; genus Entomophthora; species Entomophthora muscae. The sequence goes on from QTSX02003623.1 coordinate 75,455, forward strand.
TTTTTTAATTTTATTTTTTGAGAATTTTTTGGGTTATTTTTGGAGCTCAAAAAATCTAAAATTTTAAAAAGTGTTTTTCTTAGTCAAAATGCTGTAAATCAAAATGGTATTTTTACTATAAAATCAAGACAGCTAAAAAGTGAGATGGCTTATTTTGAGATGGCGTTTTTTGAAATGTTGTTTTCAAAATGGCTTGTCCTACCAAATATTTCACAGGCAAAGAAAAATTTAGCTGGATTGGATCTGAATTAAAGTCTGCTGGCAGAAAAAGTTAAAAGGATATCTTCCTGCCCTGTGCCTTTACCATCCTTGGCCGTGAGCTTGCCCTCCTGCCATCCAATACAAACACCTTGAAGACCCCTTCCAACACCTGCACAAAATTTCTGTTGCTGACCAGGACCAGGCCACCCTGGATGCCAAGGAAAAGGTAAAGCTTTGAGCTCTAGGCCCACAAATATACATTGTGGACTTTGATCCTGCTCAGTTCAATGCATAAAAGCATCTGTTTGATGAGAAAGTGCAGGGGTGTCTGTGGGGTTCCTGGTCACCAGTCCCCAAAATGTGTCCTGGTTCATAGCCAGGAACCAGCTTGGAAGAGTTGTCATTCCCTAGTAGTGGGAGGTGGCTTGCTAGAAGTTTGTACTTAGCCTGTATGACCGCAAACTCTTCCACTACTTTTCCAATCACTAGGTGGACATTGTCATGAATGACATTTCAATACTTGTATTGAAAACCCAAAAGTTGAACCCCAGTTCCCTGAAGGCGGATTGAACCCTCCAGGACAGTCCAGGACCCGCCAATCTGTTAAGTCACAGGCTTGAATCAACAAATTACTCTGTAACCCCCCGGCCTACTATGGAGGATTCCCTGAATAGTTACCAGTCTGCCGCCAAACTGGTGCCAATAAAGACCTATACCTACAAAGGAAATGTAACCTGGCTAACAGAAGGTGGGGAAGGACCTATTGCCAACCAGCCAAGAACCAATACTGGAGTTTCAAAATCAACATTGGAAACCCCAGAATTGAACCTGACCCTCCAAAGGCTAATCGAGTCACCCAGGATGGACGGAAACCCGCCAACTCACTGAGTTGCAAACCTGAGTTGTTGAGTTACTCCAAGACCTGTCAGTCTCCCAAGGATAATTCCCTAAATGGTTGCCAGATTGATGCCAACCTTGAGCCATCAAAGATCCAAACCTATGCAGAAGTTGAAGCTTGCCTTAAGGAGGTTAAAACAAAACCTATTTTTAACTCTGCCAATGACCACCAGCAACTGCCAGCCTTCCGTCCAGAAGGGGTAGTATAATTGAACTACTCAGGTGACATAGTGAACAGTGGTGGCGGAACAAAGCATTACCACTTCTATTTTCCAGAGCAGTCACAACCTGGATCTGCTGCCCTCAAGACTCTAAGCCAAGATCCATGCCCCGCCAGTGCCTTGTCTGAAAACCTGAACCCTGCAAAAATCAAAGAAGCAAAGTCCCATGGTATAAAAACCCCAGTGGTATGGTGATGACCACATTGTCATTTTTGATAATAAAGTTTATGAACCTTTGGTTTGAGCAAATTCTACCCTACCTAGTCTTAGTGATCTTCCATCTTAATTACAGCCAAGTAGACAACCAGGTTGCTGCCCCCTCTAGAGACCAACCTGCCAAACCGCCCCAGGCATTATACTGTCCCCCAGGAGCCCCCCTTGGACCTGTGCACTTTACTGAATACCCGCCCAACCTGTCCTATTCAGAGTACAACTTGGAAACCATCCTCATTGCTGACCCATTGACAAGGACTAGAAGTACCAAATACATAGGACACAAAGGAAAGAGAATTGAGATACTGCCCTTATTGTTCAGGGACAAGTACAACTACCTACCAGTGTACTTTGTTCCCATGACTCTGCCATTAACCCCAAGACCAGACCGCCCACTGGAACCTACTGCTGTAGCTGAGACCACCTCTACCCAACTGTTTGGAGTACTCTACATTACTTTGACAGGATTGGTGGATTCCATGGTCCCCAACTCCGGACCCTGGTCCTTACTCAGGTAATCTGTATCTTACATTATCAAGTTAGCACCCATTATATGATGGGCTTTAGCCGCTGGCTCAGCCGCATCTCACCCCAAGCCGCCCAATGCCTCTACCTATGACTGGCTTCCTGACAGGCATCCCCACCATGCACCTGTACTCTGGCTGGCGCCAACCCTTTTGTGGGCCTGTACCAGTCTTTCAACAACTTAGTAAACTTATTTCCTATGAACTCTCTTCCCCTATCTGTCATTTCAAGATACCTAGTTAATCTCTCCCACTCCTCCTGGTAAGAATTACTGGTGGCAAATCTTCTGAAACTTTGATAATAAGTATCTTTCTCCCCTTGAATAGGGTAAAATATATGGGGTAACTCCCTCATAGGGCTTGTATCTATCACTGGAAAATTTGGGCTGGGGTCAAAATAGGGTTTTTTATTCACTTTTAGAAGGAAGATCCTCTTAGAAACCTTCTGATATATTGACTGGGTAAGGGAAACAATATGGGTTTTGCCAAATATTGGAGTCCTCCAACAATCTCTTGGACTCCTTGTACTTGGTCTTGGGCTCCTGCTCTTTAATCTTGGACTCCTGTGCTTTGCTCCAAATCCAGTTCCTTATTTCCAGAACCAGTTCCTTTATCTTGGTCTTCAGCTTTTTCTGTGGTCCTTGTGGCCTTTGTAATCCACTTGATTCAGTCCCTCAAAAGCCTCAGATAGCTCCCCCTTTTATAGCTCCTTGTTTCAGACCAAATTCCTTCCCAGAACTCTGGTTTTCCAAAGCTTAAACTATCCAGTTTTTCTTTCTCTATAATATTAAACTTTTTAACCTACTTCAGCCAATGAAAGCCCTGATTTTTCTGCTTCTGCTCCTCATTTTTTAGGCTTATACTCTTAAGTTAAAGCCCTCAAAACACTGATCAAATAAACTTTGACTTTCAGAAAATCAAATAACTCAATTCAACAGTTTTCCCAAACAGTTCACCCAAATCACTTGCTCTTGACTACAGTTTGAACCCAAAGCTGTCTTGCTCTAGATAAACAACTGCTCTGCATTTTGAACGGTTTTTGCCGTAATTCCTGTCATGTTTCTCTTGCAAATCTCAAGCGCTTTTGCCTATATTTTTCATAGGAGATTTTCAAACCCTCAATTATTCAATGTTTCTTCATGTTTCCCCACATTTTATTCAACATTTCACAACTTTGAACCTGCTTATTGCTTGTCTTTTGCCTCTCCTAGTTGTTCTTGGCAAAAATTTCTTATTTGCTTTCACAGTTTCTCCGTTCAGTTTCTGGCCTCTTTCCAGCTTCCTTCCACTTAATCAAGTCCTAATAAAATAAAGTTTAAACACTGTAAGTTATTTCTTTCCCTCTCTCTCTTAAGTAATAAGATAATTAATTATTTCTTCATATTATATTATTGGCAGCATTAAATCATTATTCAACTGCTTCTTTATAATTTCTTTTCTCAAGAATCCAAACCCAACATTCTAGCTCCTGTATTTAGTCCAGCTAGTCCTTCCAAGCCATCTTCAAGTTCCTCAGCTAGTCCTGCACCATCATCTTATGATCTTTCAGCCAGTTCTTCAACCACATCTTCTAGTTCTTCAGCCTGGCCAGCAATCAGTCCTTCTCAGTCATCAAACAGCCCATTTCAGTCTCCAGGCAGCTCATTTAAGTCACTAAACGGCTTAAACCAGTCCTTCAGCTACTCCTGAATCCTGATCTTTTGGTCCTCTGGCCATTAATACATCCTGATCAGCTACTCCTGCATCATGATCTTCTAGTCCTTCAACTGATCCTGTCTCATGATCAGCTACTCCTGCATCATGATTAGCTAGTCCTTCACTAATCCTGCATCATGATCAGCTAGTCCTTCACCAATCCTGCATCATGATCAGCCAGTCCTTCACTTCAAAATAATCTAAAAGTTCCTCAACTAGTCTTCACTGTGATTATTGCGCTGGGGGTATTGGGGCAACTCATTTCTGTAATAGGGCACAGGGTACTTGGCTTGAATACTGTCATATGTGAAGATATGATTATTATTGTGGCAGAAGAACATATAGGAAGAAGAATTAATAATTACTTTGGAACTTGGCTTCTGATCACACAGAAGCGCTTTTTGGTAAGCCAAAGGCATTTCATTATTAGGGGAGAAGTATTTATATCCCCCTGGGGAGCGTCTTCCTGAGCTGTTGGTAATATCTTCTAGGATATTCCAACACACTCTTATTTTGGGTAATTGATCTGGGGTTGGCCGTTTCAAACAGGCTAACCAATGAGATTTAATTTCTTCACCCAGCACAGGTGGCCCTTGCTGGCGTGGGGGTTTGGTATATTTCAGGATCATTCATCCTGCTTAGTTTTGTGTCTTCATGTCAACTGCTTAGAAATACAGTCAATTTAGGAAACCTGAGATAATGGGGAATCAAACCCAGCGCCTTGGCGCTCAATGTAAAATTAAGATGGCAGCACCTGCAATAATTTTCAGTTGGCGCTTGATGTAAAAGTAGTTTGGCACCTAATCCAGTTGCTAGGCGGCGCCTGTGTATTTTCCAAAGTGCCGCAGCAGCAAATCATGTGTCATTTAATGCAGCGGCAGCGCTTATCATTGGCTAATTTAAGGTTCATGTCAGCAGGCTACTGCTGATCTAATATGCATATAATTTATACCACCAATTTATGTTATTTGGTAGCTGCAATTCATATCTGCAAGCTCCATCATAATTAGCATCATTGTTTTTTATACTACTAATTTATGGATTTGGTTGCAGCAACCCCAATCCATGAGCTCTGTCATAATTGGCATCATTGCTTGGTCAAAATCCCAGCAGTGATCATACAGTCCTTCTTACTAGTCTTCACTGATGATCCTGCACTATGAACTGCCTTGGTTCTCAATCTCAGTCCCCGTTACCAGAACCTGTAGACCCAGGCATGAGTCTACATTGTCACTGGTGTTTAACTGGGCCCTCTCAAGTGGCAACCACTTGGGCCATCTAACCATAGATCATTGTTGCACTTTTTGCATTACAGCTCCACAATTATTTGAGATTATAAGGCACAGGACATTTTCCAGAATACAGTCATATATGAGGATATGAGTAGTACTGTATCAGAAGAGCCAGGATTGAACAGAACCATGCTTATTGCCCAGCAATGGCTTCTGATTGCGCAGAAGCAATTAAGGATTAGGATAAAGGTCAACCATATTAAGAATAAAATAAAGATGGTTCAAAGATGATTTTATTGTACATGATTAATTCTTCTTATACCTTCTGCAATGGTAATTTCTGGGCTGCTAGCAATGTCTTCTAGGACATTCTAACGCGCCCCAAATTTTGGTAATTGTTAATCTAGGGTTGGCGCTTATTGCATGTCAACCAATAGAATATTTTCATCTTCACCCAGCACAGGTTATCCTTGCTGGCATGGAATAATTTAGTACTTCAAGATCACTTCCTACTTCTCTGGCATACTGCAAGCTTAATGCTTATTAATGTGATAAATATGGGAATTTGAGATTATGAAGAATCAAACCCAGTGCATTGGCGCTCAATATAAAAGTAAAGCAGCGCCTTGGCGCCTGCAATAATTTTCAGTTGGCGCGGCGGCGCTTGACGTAAAAGTAGTTCTGCGCTTTGGCGCTTAATCCAATTGCTAGGCAGTGCTTGTGTATTTTTAAAGTGCCGTGGCGGCGCTTATCATTGGCTAGTTTAAGGCTCAGGTCAGTAGACTACTGCTGATCCAATTCGCATATGATTTATATTACCAATTTATGTTATTTGATAGCTGCAATTCCTATCTGCGAGCTCCGGCATAATTAGTATCATTGTATTTTGTACTACTAATTTATGGATTTGGTTGTAACAGTCCCAATCTGTGAGCTCCATCATAATTGGCATCATTGCTTGATCAAAATTCTCAACAATCATTAAAGTCTATGTAGTTATCTTTACTCACCCAGGTGATTAAGTCTGGGCTTTCAGTCACAAATAATCTGTTTTAATTCCCAGAGGCCTGATCACATCATGTTCTGCAGCTGCTTCCCCAAACAACCGCCTTGATGACGCCCCTGAGCATATACATGCCCTCCAATGATCACTTTGGGATCTCTCCAAAGCTCTCATAGGAACATAGACAAGGACACCCTACCAGTCTGTTAGGTAGAGTGCTTGCTTATAGACCTTCTGTAAGTGTATCAGGGTACGTAAAGCTCTTAAAGCTCTTCCCATCCTTGGCAGCCTGCATTACCCAACAGGGGTCCAAAACTTACCGCCCTGGTAGCCTAGTTACCTACCATGCTGGCACTTTCCTACCCTGACAGCCCACGTTACCTGCCAGGGTCTAAACAGCATCCAGTCTGTATAGCCCACGCTACCCACCAGGCTGGATCACTCCCCACCCCAAGCAGCTAAAGTTCCCTGCTGAGCTATCTCATTCCTCACCCCTAGCAGCCACAGTTCCCTGCTGGGTGAGGACATCTAGCCCACAGCAGCTAATATCTCCTGCTGAGTGGGGACAACATCTGCCTCTAGTAGTCCTTTGTTATCTAATAGCCAGGCCTTACCTCCCCTAGTAGCCATTATTCCCTACTAGGCCTCTACCTGTAACAAACCAACAGCACACTGTCAATCTTCAGCATATTGTCTTTATTTGAAGCCAAATTGACCCTTGCCAGCAAAACTGCTCACATGTGGATTTTCACAGTGCCACTTCCATTTATATCAAGCAGATACTCAAAACAGGCAATCCAACACTGGGCTTAGTAGGTTGAGCTTCAGGGATACCTCAGACACCTACAAATATGTTCTGGCACAATTTAGTGCCTTGGCTTTTTTAAAGCCAGCACACACCGTGCAGGGGGTTGAGGTCCTCTCCAAGGATCCCTATACAGTGAAGCACATGGATTTCAGGCCTTTCCTGGAGTAATTTGGGCCTGAGTGGATTGGGAAGGTTGTCACTTGGAGGCTAGGCCAGAGCCAAGGCCTCCTGGAATGTGTATTGGGCTGCTGTCAACCGGGAGCTGAAGACTGCTTCAGCTATTGAGGCCTACCATAAGCATCTCAAGGCAAACTTTGGGCTCCATCCCAAGCTCTGTAAGTCCTTCCTCCCCCTCCAGCATGGGCAGGAGAAACCCATATCTAAGCTCTGGGATCCAGCCAACCGCATTCCCCCTAAATCCCTCAACTAAGTTGTCCCTCTTCACCAAGGCCGTACAGGACGTGTAAAGCATAAATACAAGGCCTCTCCGCTTAAGTAGCAGCTTGAGCTCATTGCAACTGCCCTCCTGGAAGGGGTAAATATGAAGAAGGGTGCCAAATAAACGTGCTTAGCTGCTTGCTTTGATATCTTTTACTTTTAACCTCTACTCTCTAGGGTCAGCTTTTAAATCTTCAACTTTTTTAGGTGGTACAGATTATTTTAGGTGCACTTGGTAGGTTTCAGACCAGAAGGTGTAGTTGGGAGGGGATGCTGTGATTTCTGCTAACTTACTGGTGAAGCATAAGTACGCAAAGCCCTGCTTATTTGAAGGCAGACAAATAAGTGCTAGACCTCTTTATGTTCTGTAGGGCTTATAGTGTTGTGCTTGAGTTTATTTCTGCTGCGTTGGCATTTGAATCTTTATGGCAACAAAGGATATTCATGTAGTAAGGAGTGTTTTTTACATAGCAAGATGAGAGGTTATTGCTTATTTCTCCTGGTTCTTATTAGCCAAGGGATATTTTTATTGCATTCTTGAGCTCTCTGGGGTCACTTTTTTACTATAGCTGCATAGATTAATCTTTTATGTTGAGAGTATTCAGTACATCAAGTACCGTTAATTTAAAAAGGGTCAACTTCCAGGAGTTGATCAGACAAAAGATCAAATTCTCCCTTTGCTTAATAGTCAACTACCAGGGAGTTGATCTCATCACAGTTGCCCTGGTATGGGATGAAAGGTTGCTGCTGGATTTCATTTAGTACCAGCACCTTGGTTAGGTTGCAACCCTTGGGGAGCAGTAGGGGTTTGATTGGGCTTGGAGCAGTGAACCCCAAAAGTTACAGATGTATAATAGGGTTGTGAGGAGAGAATGTAGTGTCTTATTTTGTTTATAAAAATGCTAACTCAGGGGTACAGGAAAAAGAGATAAAGAATCACCCCAAAAGAACCCCCTTGGAAGAGGGAATGGATGTTGAGGGGGAGGGATTTGTATTTGAGGCTGAAGATAAAGTGAGTTCCAAATATGGTATCTCAGCACATAAGGCTTTACTGTAAATTCAGAACCTGAAGGTAAAAATGCGGGATTGTCAAATCCTTGGTCCAAATTTTGGATCACTTTTGCGGGATAGCCTTCTTTTAATTAAATTGAATTCTTTGGATTTTTATTTGGATTTTTAAAAATGCGGGAACTCATAGACACTTTGCAAAGTTCAAGTCAAACTGCACAGTTTCCAATGGACAAAATGAATTAACTGGAATCAGATTTGAAGCGTTCAAATCCATCAGCCATTTTCATTAAGTTCACAATGTTTTTTGAAATTTTAGGACTGTCAAATCCATTAACCAAAGCTCAATTCACTTTTTAATGCCACTAGTAAACTCAGATATTAATTGCAGGAACTGGAATCCAAATTCAATTTACAGTAAGCACACTAGGAAACACCAACCCAAATCAAGAAGCTCCATTATGACCAAAATCAAATGAAAAATTCAATCTCAACAACCATATTTAGACATGAAATTAAGTGAAATAAAAAATTGTCTAAACTGGAAATGATGCAATATTCTGCACTTTAAATCACTAATATAGCGACCATAAACCCATATAATGATATATGAGCTACCCTCCTGATGACGCAGAAATTTTTTAAAAGTTTTTTGGCTCCTGGCGTAGCCAGGGGCCATAAAAATTTATTTGAGGAAGGAAGGAGGGTGGGAAAAATAAATCATCAGTTTACTACACTATGTATTCATGTATTGCTATTAAGGATACTTGATTACAGTAGATTTTAAAAAATGCTAATAATAAAATAGAATTATATACTACAATCTATCTTATCATGTTGTCTTTTCCTTGATGTGTTGATAGTTCATTTGCTGTTGATAATGTGCTTGCAATTAATTGGATAGCTTCACCTCCAGTTGCCTCCCCAAGACCAGCTGTGGTTGCAGAGGCAACTTGATTTCCTATTGCCAAGGCGACTGGAGGTGAAACTATCCAATTAATTGCAAGCACATTATCAACAGCAAATGAACTATCAACACATCAAGGAAAAGACAATGTGATAAGATAGATTGTAATATATAATTCTATTTTATTATTAGCGTTTTTTAAAATCTACTGTAATCAAGCATCTAAATTTTAGCCACCCTAAAATGGAATAGGGTGATTTTTGAGAATGCCTATGATTCCTAAAAGAATTAGCACAAATACACTCTAGATCCTTTAGCATCCTTTTTGAGACACCCATAAATTATATTTATTTTGAATTCACCCCATTTTTGATTTAGAATTTGGTTCTTGGATTTGACAATCCCGCAATTTCAGATTTGTTAAGTTTGACATCATGTCTATGATTCGTTTGAAATACAGGAAATCTCAAATTGTACATTAGAATCCTGCATTTCTGATTCATGTATCCTGCATTTGTTAGCTGAGTTTTGTCTTTTGTTAGTTGAGTTATCTGCTCAAGGGATTTGAAATTTGCCAATTTAAATAAACCAAAAAATTCAAATTAAATGGTTGATTTTATTAAATATTTTACTTTTCACTCAGCTGAGTTGCCTGCAAAAGTGATTTGAAATTTGGACCAAGGATTTGACAATCCTGCATTTTTACGTTCAGGTTCTGAATTTACAGTAAATAGATAAAGCAGTCCCCCTGCCAATAAAATGATACTTCGAGGGTAAATATAAAAACAAATTAAAATGGTTTGTTCAAGGGAGCTGCTCCTGTGAAATTAAAAAACTTCAAACTTCAGCCGTGGATAATGAGGAGCGCTTGGGCAGATCGATTAACCATGGTCGGTCGCTTAAGTAACAGCGGTATAGCATTTCCCTACCTGTTGAACTTAAAAAAGCAAACCTACCTGGAACCAGATTTAAGCAGCCCAAAAAGTAACCCCGATGGATTTATATCTATTAGATGGAAGCTGAGCTGGGGTTCGGAATCTGGCTGGAAACTCCCGTCAATAAAGATCCAAGCTATCTAAATCGAACTTCAAAGCACGGATGTTCATAAATGCTGGCAGTTAGGCTGCTTGGATTTGCCAAGGTATTCCGAGCTCAACCAAATCGATTAAAGTTGGCCCTTAGAACAGCAGCAAAGTTTAAAGGCAGATCGGGTCGAGCGTTGAAAGTAGATCAGTATATGCCGATAAATCATTTTAAATTTTTAAAAAGACCTTTATTTTTATAGGTTGGATTTGATTTAAAAATCTTTCGCTTAATAAATTGCCATCTAATTCAATGCTCCCTCGGGTTTATGGTTTTGAGTCTTTTTTGCTTCAAAAGGATCAGTTCGCTTAATTTTTATGGATGGAATGCATCTGTTTTTAACCATTTGAGGATGTCGATATTTAAGTCTTTGACCCAGTAAGGGTATTGTTTATTTCATATGCATAATTATACCAGCTTTGGTATAAAGCCAGAGATGATTTAAACCTGGAAGTAAATTGTTTTTATCCTTGAAGTTTAATTTGCGAGTTCATGTTTCAGAGAGACCTTGGAGATCGAATTGCCCCTCATGGATTGCATTGAACAAAGAAACCTGACAGGTGGATAGAGCTGGGAGTAGAGTGAGCATGTTTTTCTGGATGTTGGGTTGGTGGATGAATCTGCGACATGTCTTTGAAGGGTTTAGGGCGGACCAGCGTTTTCTGGCTGGTTGGGCAGGGATTGGCATAGCTTTAGATATATTTCCTGGGGCACATGTTATTTTGGCAGCCTTGGGTTTGTTTTGTCGTCGAGTGGATCGATCCCTGGCCTTGCAAAGTTTGAATGCGATTTTATCCGAGCTTGACGTTTCAGCCCAGTTGCGGCGATGCTTTTGACGGTCTGAGGGGAATTTACATTATTTGATGTCACTTCTTTGGCTGTGCCGAAGCATCTCTAGTTGATGCAATGCCTGGGTAAGTTCTGGATTCCAAACGGAGCCACCTTACATGATGTTTTAAAAAGTTGAAAGCAGCTGCTTACCCGAGTCCAGTGGCTGTATAGCAGGCCGAGGCATGGAGATGATTGGATGGCAACCGATACAGGATATGCTGGCAAGTTAATCTATTCCTTTTGCTTTTGGGACAATTAAGGCTGGGGTTGTAGATGAGGGCGGTAGCTTATTCTGAGACAAGGCAATTCCGACTTGAGAGATAAGAGGGAGTCTAGCCTGTAGTGGTGGGCATGTGGTGGGTTGTACTGTTTGTTTGGTGTATCGATGCTCAGGTGTATCCGTTCATGGTGGATGTTTATTTCAGCGCCATGCTCCTGTGCAGCGGGGTGCATGTGCGCGATGGCGTGGTGCTGACGAGTGCTCTGCTGGTGGAGAAGGCGCCAGAGCTGATGACGGTGCACATCAACGCTAGCCGTACTTTGGAGGGTCGGGCATTGTGGCCTGGGCATCGGGTGCTGGGGGTGGCGTTCCATCCCAAGTTCAAGCGCAGCATTGCTTCAAAGTACAACGTAGCTCTTCTGGGCCTGGCCACTCCAGTCAAGCCTTTCCAGAGAGTCGTGTTGGATGGGAAAGGGCTATGGAAGTATCTTCCCCAATCTGGGTTGCGTCTGGTGGGGTGGGGGTGGGAGCTTGGAGAATGGGATGACGTGGAGAAGTTTTACAGCCTACCGGTGTGGCAGCTGCCGCTCGACGAATGCCGCAAACGCCACCACAAGCCCATCGATTCCAGCCATGAGTTCTGCGTGGACGATGGCCAAGGGAATGCCAAGGCATCGCTGATGTCATCCGGAAGCGCCGTTCTCTTCCAAGAGAAAGATACCTTTAAGCTGGTGGGTATCATGTCGTGGAGCTCCTATAATGGTTTCTCGGACTACACTCCACCCGTCATGCTTGGCATCAGCGCAGTTGCCAGATGGATTGAAGAAACAATTGAATAGGCTTATCCAATCACTCGCTGCCACGTCATCAGCAAATAAATTATAAATTATTTACAAATATTCGTTTAAAAATATTTATTTACATATATATTTTAAAAAATATCTAATAAGAATGGGCTCTTTACTAAATGTCAGCCACACATCAGGGAGATTTTATACTGTGCCAGTAAATCCTTGGTGTTCCTTCTCTCATCGCTTCTACTTCCAAATAAAAAGTTGACCTTCTCAAAAAGGGTTTATCAGCTAGAAGAGGGTAATTTAAATTCTACTGTGAGTGATATTGGTTTAGATAAATATATTGAAATGGATAGAGATGTATTTGTCAGATGGTGGTGGATATTTTTGTCAACCACCCTTCAACGCTAGCAATATCCGTGAAGATGGGGGCGAGATCAAACAGCGCACAGGGCCGGTTCCAGCTGATAATACCAACAACCACCGCCTTGATCAGCCCCAGGTAGTAGATGGGGGTCCCGGGAAGGAACGCGCAGGAGCCTCGGCCAGAGTTGCCCAGCCCAGTACAGAACTCGTGGCTCGGGTCCAGTGGTTTGACATAGCCAGCGGAACATAGAGTTACGGACTTGAGACGCAGTGACAGGCTCTCAATTGTCGCCGTATAACCCGTATCGGTACTGGTTATCTTCCATCCCGTCAGCTTTAGGTTCGGTGCTAGCAGCCCAGAGTGCTTTCCGATGTTCAATTTGACTCGCTTATAGGGCGCCTTTGGGCGCTTCAGGAAGAGCACAGCGACGTTCCAGGACGGGGTCTTGTCGTATTTGTAGCTGGGATGAATAACCTTTTTCAACACTTTGAACCGATTAGTCATGTTGCTATCCTCGCGGACCCAGTAGTCCTCAACCGGGCCCTGGGCGCAAGTTGCTGCGGTCACCACCGCATGCGCCTTGTAGAAAGTGCCGGAACATACCACCCTGCCTCCCGTCTCGACCCCGGCAAGGAACAAGACCCATGCTCTGGCTAGCATTCCTCCACTGCACCACAACCCCACCAATAATATCCCTCTGTAATTCATACTGGGAACCAACTGCAGCCAAGTCTTATATCCCCACCCACGCCCACTTTATTCCCGTAATAGCAGATCCATGTTCCATATGAAACAAATCTCAGACCCCACTTCAAGCATAACCTATATTTCCAGTCCATTCCCAACCACCAGAAGCCTCGCACGCCCTCCAACGCCGCAAGCGGCGGATTCGCGCGATACCAGGGGTTCCGCCAACCAAAGCCGGGCAAGCAGGGGATCAATATACCCAAACGCTCACCAAAAAAGAATCAACCCTTTCCTGAGCGATACCTGACCCACCCAGGTAAAGCCAGCAGCCTCGCACGCCCATCAACATCTGAGCATCCCCGCCTAGGGTTGTGGTGGATAAGCCCGATGACCCGATCTATAATAAACCATCCCAGCCAAACCTGGACCCAACTCTAGCCGAGCTGGGTGGCATCAGCGACCGTAGAACCTGAACTGTCCTGATGTACCATCCTCAATGTCAACAATCCCCTAAAGTTAAATTTTATTAATGTCGAGTATATACTTCTGGGAAGTATAATAAACGAGATGAAATGGAAAATTAAGAAAAGACCGATACTTTATTGGATATGAGTTTAGATTATCATATAGTATCACGAGAAGCCATATATTGTCCAGGTATGTCATGGCAGTCATGAGGCTTGTCCAAGTAGTGTTCCGCTTAGGACTCAAAAGGTTTGATCCCCATAATAGATGGGCAAATGATAAGAGTGCTACCAACTTAATGATTAGTTGGGGAATCATTTGGGGAATTACTTTCCCAAGAGGGAGCAATCAAAGATGTTGCAACATCTCCCCTGGGGTGCTGGAAGGTAGAACCTTTGGGACTCTCTTGAGAGTATCAGGATTCAGGCTTGGTATTGATCCAGTTTTTCATCAGAAACAGGGAGCCAGGAGTTACATTGAGCTGTTCTTGCTTTACACAGGCAGAGTTGGTCATGGTACATACGCTTGTTTTCTGTACACACTGATTCCTTTGACAAGCTAAGTGTTGTTTGGTTTAACTTCCATGTTAATTCCTGGCCCTGGTAACCCTGGTTCCAATTTGTGCATACCATGATTAACAACCCAGATCTGGTCCCCAACTTAAAAGGCGTTCCTGTTGTCATGGGATTGCTTCCCTCTCAACCCTTTCTTTTTTCCTTGTCCTCCTGGTCCTTACTGGCATGCTGTACATCAGGGTCACTGTTGTCTGGAACTTTTTTAGGCAGAGGTAATTGTGGTCTTGACTTAGTGCTAACAAGGGCAGGCTTATTTCCATAGACAAGTTCATACGGGCTTTTTCCTGTATTGCAATTTAATTGTGTTCTGCACACCATAAGTGCAGTTGGCAGCATTTTGACCCCGGCTTTTGGATAGCTGGCAGATAACTTACGCAGGGCCTCTACAAGTGAACCATCTAGTCTTTCAACCCGTCCGCTGGCTTGTGGGGGATCAGGGCTGGCTATGGGGTGTTTTATTCCATCTTTGATCAGGTAGCAGTTGGTGCTGATAGCTTTAAGTTCAGCCCCTCCATCGTGATCAGGAGTTCAGGGTTGCCAAACTTAGCTGTGATGGCCTTGCCAATTGACCCTCTTACATCGTTCCCTGGGGGTTCTTTTGTGGCTTGTGCTGCAGGCCACCTGGTGGCATAGCTATAGCTGTAATGATGTGCTTTTTGCCTCTGTTGTTGCCAGGCATCAGTCCCACAATACCCGGTGACAACACCTTGAACAGGTGGGTGATTGACACTGGTATTGCTGGCTTGGGGGTATTTTGGAGTGGGCGTATCTTTCACCGGCTTCACATTGGCCTAATACTTCCTTGATGCCAGCCAGCATGCTGGGCCCCAGTAGCGTGCCTTGAGGTATCCATGCAAGTTTCTGCTGTGGGTGTGTCCCATATCTGTGTGGTACCAAAGGATTGTGTCAACCCTTTGTGTTGACAAAACGCAGGGTCCAGTATTACCACTTGGTAGTATGTGATGTAGCGTGCCATATAAGTTTTGAACAGATGTTTGTTCTTGAGGAATTTCTCTTGGATTTCTGTTGGTGTACCAGGCAGGAACCCCTCTTGGAGATTCCTCATGATTAACATGGGCCAATCAGGGTCTCTATTGGTGAATAGTAGATGTTTACAGTATAGCCTTGGCAGGGCATCTGCGGTAAGCATTTCCTTGCCTGGTTTGTATTCAACTATCCTTGAGTACCTTTGTACAAGG
The DNA here is from genome assembly GCA_014839935.2 of Entomophthora muscae. Classification (NCBI taxonomy): domain Eukaryota; kingdom Fungi; phylum Entomophthoromycota; class Entomophthoromycetes; order Entomophthorales; family Entomophthoraceae; genus Entomophthora; species Entomophthora muscae. Next base: position 90,823 of record QTSX02003623.1, read on the forward strand.
CTCATCCATTCAGTTCTTTGTCTAGATAGGTGTAGTTGAGTCTTAAAGAGCACCAATGACTTGGGGCCAGCTAGCACTTTGAATATCTGTGCACCTTTCAGATAGCATTGCCACTTCATTAGACAGTGGACAATAGCTATCAGTTCCTTGTCATGTATTGGGTATCTTTTCTCACCATCAGGAAGCTTTCTTGATTCATATGCTACAGGGAGGAGGTCCTTTTCTGAGATTTGGATTTGGAGTACTCCTCCTATTGCGTAATTGAAGGCTTCAGTTTCTAGTTTGTATACTCCTTCACAGTTTGAGTATTGCTGTCAGGATCCACCTTTTTATTATCTGGTGATAGTATTTTTTATCAGGAAATTTAACTTGGACCATTCTCTTTATTTTGGGATTTAATCCCTATAATTTATCTTTTTTACCACTCCCCTGCTTTCCCTTGCCTTTGCCAGTTAAATCAACCTAAATTAACAGTTAGTTGCATCTGTTAAGCTTACCTTTTGCTTTGCAAACAAGTTTCAAACCCAGTACCTATGCACAAGTTAGTTTAAACTAAGTCCAAAACCAATTACCTTTTGCTTTTTGCCTCGCTTCTCTTCCCGCTCACATCAGCACTTTGGATCAAGTTTTTCCCGTTCTTCTGCCTCTGCTCTTCATTTTGGTTAAAACCAAACTTTCAACCGTGGTTTCCTTTGCCTCTCCTTTAACATTGCCTAACCTTTTAAGGCTAAGATGTCAAGAACATGTGCTGTAATTTGCTCTTTATTTTCTAAACCCAACTAACTACTCTTGGTTAGCCATCATCCCCTTTATCTTCACCTCAAACCAGACGTGAAATAAAAGCCTGAGTTTTACTCAGTCTCAACTCAAGTTGAGATTGTTTGGCTTGCACCCCAAAAAGGTACTTGTTAGGTTTTGTGGCTTGTGCTTTCCTTTCAGATTTTATTCTTAGCTCCATCTTAGTTTTCACAGTTCCTTTTGATTTAGTTCTTCACCATCTAGGCAACTTTTATATTGGTGCTCATAATTTAGTTGTTGATTGCTTCAATCCTCCTGTTAGTGCAGACTGTTTCCCAGACTTAGAAATTGACCTTTCAACTAAATTTTCAGTCATTAAGACTGGTCTTCATTTTATTTCCTTAGGGTTAATAAATTGCCTTGGTCCTTATTTCACTTTGTATAAGCTCTTAGGAGCCTTAGTGCAGAAGCTATTGTAAACTTTGCCTACCTTTTTATATTTGACAAAAATAACTATCCTTAGTCTAAAGGCTTTAGTTTATAACCACTTACCCCAAGCCTTCAGACCTTAAAGTTGCAATATAGGGTAGTGGCCATTTGTTCTTTAATTGTCAAAAGGGTTAATCTCTCATTAGTTTCCACACAGATTTTTTGTCTTTCAGCAATTGCAAATAAGGAGCAGCCAAGGCGCCCCAGTCAGGGATGAATCTCTTAACATAGGCTACCATGCCTAGGAATGTACAAAGCTCACTTGTACTTTGCGGGGCTGACATATTGGTTATGGCTCTAATTTTCTCTGGACCAGGGTTTCACTCCATCCTTGCTGATAATATGTCCTAAAAATGGAAGCTCTGTTGATAAGAAGTCACGCTTGGATGGCTTGGCTATAAATTGCTTATCTTGAGGGGGTGTAGGACTAGGTGGACGTCTTTCCAGGGTTGTTCCTTAGCCAGGCTGTATAATATTATATTGTCAAGGTAGACAGTAGCCCTTTTTTAATGTGCTCTTGAAAAACTTCATTCATAAAGATCACAAGGGTACTTTAGTGTTTCTCATGCCAAAGTTGAGAGCAACACATTCAAAAGAGCCATACTTAGTTCTGAACACTGTTTTGGGGATGCCCTCTGGCTTAATACAAATTTGGTAATAACCCACTTCCAAGTCAACTTTTGTGAAGAATTGGGATCCCCAGGACGTCAAAAGGGTCATCAATCAGGGGCAGGGGATACCTGTTCTTAATTGTGACCTGGTTGAGTGCCCTGTAATCAGTGACTAGGCGCAATCCTCCATCCTTTTTTGCTACAGTAAAGACAGCCATACCAAAAGACAATTTGGATGGTCAGATGAGTCCTTTTTTGAGGGCTTTGTCCAGGTAGGCCTTTAGCGCATTGTCTTCTTGCAGTGTTAGGCAGTATATGGGGTGTGGCTTTGGTACACTTCCTTTGAGATTGATTTTGTGCTAGATGCCCGGCCAGGTGGTAGCCCTGGTAACTTTTCTTAGAAAGAGGAAGGAAATCCTTGGATTAGCTGTTGTCAAATTGGAGCTTGTTCAAGTGAGGTCTCTACATTTTTAAAGTGAATCATCTCATACGTGCAGGTGTTCCAATTGATTTTTCTAGGGTCATTTCCTCCTCTGCTTCTGTGATTTTTACAAACATGTGGTCTCTCATGAGTGTGTCAAGGTGGGTTGGATACACATGATGATGCACCTCTTCTTGTTGTATGATGATGGTAGCTCTGTCCCAGTTGATGTGAGGTTTGGCCTTTCTCATCCAGTCTAGACAAATTACTACATTTTAATTAGGGATTGGGATGATTGGACCACCAAGAGTTGCCTGAATGTCCCCTATCTGGTCCTGGAAAGGCTTTTCCTCTCTGATGACTGGTGTGCTCCTGTTGTCTGCCATGACAACTCTCTTGATGTTACTTTGGACTGTGGGTAGTTTCATGAGGCTGGCAAAAAAATTTTAATGAGGTATTGGTCTTCTCCAGTGTCAAATAGTCCAGTGCCCTGATATCTGTAAAAGCAGAAAGGATAAGTGAGGAGCTTATTTATTGCTTGGGCGGTAAACAGTATAGGATTGCTGGAGGATAATTGAGTGTGGTGATTGAATCCACGTCTTGGTCCCTGTACAAGTCTTGTAAAGTGGGGGAGGGCGGCTCTCCTAAGCACTCCCCTGAACTTTTCCCTCCTTGGTGGTGTTATCAGTGCTTGTCTGACTAACCTGAGTTGTATCATTTCTGCCTCAAGGGTGGGGTTATTGGCTTGGCTTTTTGCTTGCTGGTTCAAAGGTCCTCCTTTGTTATGGGGCTTTCTTTTCATTTGTTGGCTACATGCAGGCCATCAGTTTTTTGTGCAGCTTGTTTCCCATCCAAGAATACATCTTAAAGGCTCTTGCAGCAGCTCATGTCAAATTAATATCTTATTTGTGTGAGAAGGCTGTGACAGTCCACATGTTTGGTGGTTTGCAGGTGGGGCTAGTGTTGGCTAAGTAAAAGTTTGGTTGTTTGTTGAAGGTAGAGGCCTAGTAGGAATAATGGCTACTAGGAGAGTTAAGTCCTGGATAGTAGGTAACAAAGGACTACTAGAGGCAGATGTTGTCTCCACCCATCAGGAGATATTGGCTGCTGTGAGCTAGAGGTCCTCACCCAGCAGGGAACTGTGACTGCTTGGGATGAGGAATAAGATAGCTCAGCAGGGAACTTTAGCTGCTTGGGGTGGGGAGTGGTCCAGTGTTGTGATCTGAGGCGCGGCACAGACACACAACGGGAAATCCTAACCTTAGGATTGGATTTGTACTAAGTCTTGGTTAGATGACAGGGAAGGCTATGTGTTTACCTTGCGGCCCTGGAAGAATAATCTCTACTAGTTGTGGCTAGAGAGAGGCGCGGAAGTACAGAAGACACAAAGACAAAAATGTGAATAGAACTTAATTTTTATTGGTGAATGTGAAATGGAATATATAGTGGTTAGGAATACCACAAAACACTACCAGGACGGTAGGATCACTTGCCACCAGCATTAGTGGGGCAAGTGAGTTGTGCAGAGTCAAGAAACCAAACAATTGTATTTCCTGATTCAGTCATCAACTCATTTTGAGAGGCAAAAGCAAAAGCAAGAGATTTGTCTTTGAAATGGCCCACCAAAGGCAAAATTGATACATGGTGAATAGCGGTATTCACAACATTACCCTCCCCTAGATTGGCCTTAGGGGGGTAGTATTTACAAAGGAACTTTGCGTGCACTCGAGCAAAAGGACAGCCACTGGAGAGGAGCTTAACCGTGTATTTGGACCCCCGTTTGAAAGTCACTTCTAAAGGGCCAATCCACAGAGAGTCCAACTTATGTGTGCAACCACCTACTCTGTGTTGGTAGTAAAGTACATGGTCACCAACATCAAACTCAGGCAGGGGGGAGCGTCCAGCATTATTGGGAGAGAGCTCAAGCATCTTAGTCTTATATGCAGAAGTATAGGCAGTGGCCTGTATATCAATTATGTGGTTGACTAGATCCTTGATGTGGTTGTCAGGATTCATGGCCTTATCAGAGGTAAGCAGGGGGCCCCCAAGAGCAATGGGGTAGTAGCCTCTTGCCCATACAGCATAGCAAAAGGGGAGTACCCAGTGACACAATGTTTGCTAAGGCGGTAGGCAAAGAGAGCAGCAGGTAAGTATAAGTCCCAGTTGGCAGCATCAGAGTAGGTGAGCTTCCTCATGATAGAGACCAGTGTTGAATTTGCACGCTCAACTGCCCCATTGGTAGAAGGATTGTAGGGGGCAGAGAAGGACTGGTGAGATCCCAAAGCTTCAACAACAGAGGTTACTAGCTTGGCATTGAAGTTAGTCCCATTATCTGAGAGCAGCACTTGAGGACAGCCATGGCAGTAGAAAACATCTTGTAACAGGAAGGCAGCAGTTGTCTTAGCTGTGATTCCTTTTGTAGGGTGTGCCTCTACCCACTTGCTGAAGTGATTGACAGCAATCAGAATAAAGCAACACCCAGAACGTGAGCAGGGGAGAGGACCTACCGTGTCAATGCTGACAGTGTGAAAGGCATGTTGCGGGGGAACTAATTTGAACTCGTGGGCAGCAGCTCAAGGCCTCTGCAGCTGGAAGTCATGGCAGCTAGCTATGACGTCTGGGATCAACAGGCAAAGGTTCTCCCAGAAGTAGTTCTTCTGAAGCCAGTCAAAGGTCTTGGCAATGCCTCCATGCCCAGTCTCTTTATGAGCTTGCGACACCAACAAGAGGCAAAGACTGGGTTGTACATAAGGCAGATACTGGTCTTGTACCTTCTTGAAGAGCTGATTGTTGTGTATGAGGGTATCTTTAGATAGCTTGGACAAGGCCAGTTGTACCTCTTCTGTCTCACTTTCCCAAGAAGAAGGGTACCCAATTAGTTTGTATAACTGGTTGGCCTCTGCAGGATGCAAAGCAAGAATGGGCATTCTGGAGAGCCCATCAGCGTTCTGGTGTTGAATCCCAGGGCAATGGAGCACAGTGAAGTTGTAGCCCTGCAGGCGTAGAGCCCATCTAGCTAGGCGCCCTTCAGGCTCCTTAAGCTGTTGTAACCACTTAAGAGAAGCGTGGTCAGTGACAACTGTGAAGTGGGTACCATATACATAGTGACAAAACTGCTTGACTGCATGCAACACAGCAAGACACTCCTTCTCTGTGACACTATAGTTCTTCTCATGTTTGTTTAGCACGCAGGAAGTGTAAGCCACCAGATGGTCTACACCCTTGTTGTCCAGTTGCGCCAGAATGGCTCCAATAGCTAGATTGCTAGTGTCGGTGTACAGGATGAACTCCTTATCATAGTCAGGATACACTAGGATTGGTGCCTCTTTGAGTTTTTGCTTAAGGGTCTCAAAGGCTTGCTGCTGACTGGCAGTCCATTCAAAAGGGACATTACGTAGCAGCTGGACTAGAGGTTCACTAGTATCAGCAAAGTCAGGGATAAATTGTCTATAGTAGCCCATCATCCCTAGGAAGACTTGTACCTCTTGCAGGTTGGTGGGCAGAAGCATTTTGTTGATGGCTTCAACCTTCTTAGTCATTGGGTGAATCCCAGTCTGGGTTACTTCATGGCCCAAGAATTCAAGACGTTCTTTGAAGAAGGCGCACTTGGAAGGTTTTAGCTTAAGGCCAGCTTCTCAAATCTTTATGAACACCTCCTTGAGATGAGCCAGGTGATTGGTGAAGGTAGCGCTGAAAACCGTTATGTCATCCAAGTACACTAGGACACATGACAACTTCAAGTCACAGAGGATGGAGTCCATGGCCCTTTTGAAGGTGGCTGGGGCGTTGCAGAGTCCCTGTGGCATGCGAGTAGGCTCAAACAGCCCTTCAGATGTAATGAGCGCGGCTTTTTGGCAATCCTTGGGCAATAGGTCAACTTGCCAGTATCCAGATGCCAGATCCATTGCAGAGAAGAACTTAGAGCCTCCAAGACGTTGGAGGGAATCATCAATATGCAGCAAAGGGTATGAGTCCTTCTTTGTCAAAGAGTTCAATTGGTAATAGTCCATCACAATACAATGACCCCCATCCTTCTTCTTCAAGATGAGTAGCGGGGATGCCCAAGGACTTTGGGAAGGCGCCAGCAGTCCAGCGTCTAACAGTTGTTTGAGCTCTTTAGATACCTGGGCGTCCTCTACACAACTGCGGTGATAGGGTTTAGCACGGAAGGGAGGAGCGTTGCCAGTGTCTATCTGATGGATAACGCCTTTGGCTAACCCATAGTTGGTACTGTCCTTAGCAAAGATGTCGGAAAATTGGTCTAGTAAGTCTAGCACCTCTTTCTGTTGAACCAGGGACAACTGTGGAAAGTCTTGCGCAGTGAACAAGGATAGGACTTGGGGCTCATCCTCAGGTAGGTTAAAATCTTGAAACGTGCCAAAGGGATGAAGAGACAGGACATCAGGAGCGCTCAACAACTTGCCATATCCAACAACCTGACCCCTAGACACAGTCATGGGGAGTGCAGTCAGGTTGGCTACCAACAACTGAACAGGGTCCTTATGGGAGACATCTAGGATCCCTGGACAGAGATAAGGTTTGTTGCGTCCTAAGGAGGGGGGAGAGTACAACTCCAAGAAGGTTTGTTCAGGTAGTTCATATGATATCTGGGAGTCCAGGATGGCCTGGGAGCCAGGAGGGATGGTGACAGCAGACGTGGCTAAGAGAGGGATCCCTTCAGACGCAGGACAAGCCATGGGTGGACATTTCATGTTTGAGGAGTGGGTGCAATATTTGAGGTTGAAACCCCCAGTGGGATACTCCAAGGCACATGTCTTGAGCCGTTTCCCAGGAACTTTAACCGGCTCTTCAAAGATCAGAGGGACTTCATACCCCAGAATAGAGAGGTAACCATCTTTTAAGTTGATTATCCCATTATATTCCCTAAGGAACTGGGTGCCAACTAAGAGATTGTAACTCTCATTTTCCAAGACAACTGCTGGCGCAGCTAGAAGAAGCTTGCCAAACTGCATGGGTAGAGCAGAGTATGCCCCTATGGCGCGGGTCATAGACAGTCCAGCTGTGCCATATGACTGGTGATAATTAAGGTCAGGGGCAAGTTTGAGTTTCTTCACAAGCTTGGAGGAGACAACGTTGACTGGCAAGCCAGTGTCTAGAACAGCCTTGATCTTCACCTTTTGAATGGATATCTCTACTAAAGTGGTAGTGCAACCAAAGGGTGGAAGGACAGCCAAGATATCTTGAGCCTCTGCTAGTTCCTTGTCCCACTTCTCAATCATGCATCTTAACCCTGGGAACTCCTTATAAACAGTCTGGAGAGGGAGCAAAACAGATACATTCTTGAAGACAGCGTCAGCAACCTCGGCAGCTTCTTCTGACAACTCCACCAGCACAGGGGACCTCTTAGCCTGAGTGAGGTAGGGGCGCAAGACAATTTCTTTGGCTTCAGGCAAAGGCTTAGCGGTAGTTGTAGTCTTTCCTGAGCGCAACTTATAAGGGACTGTAATGGTTTCAGGAACAGCCAGGACAGAGTACCCATATGCGTCGGCATTGTCAGTATCAGAGTCATCCAGGTCAGAGTTGTCAGAGATATTGTGGAACAAGAGGAGGATAGGAGGAGCCTCATTATCAGCAGGCTCAGAGTCAGTTATAGAGGGAGGGATTGAAAGAGACTGGGAAGAACTGTCAACCAAGAGCGTCTCTGCCTCTAGGTTGACTGCTCTTTTCCTGCCTGCTCTTTTGGATCAGCTCCTTCAACCCGCAGGTTGGTGCAGACTCAAGAATGATGACCTATCTGACCACAGTTGTGGCAACCTTGGCATTAAGGAGGGTTTTGCGAGTTCATAGTAAGAATGCAAGGACCACAGGAAGATGAACCAGAGTTAGAAGTAGCTCAACCTTCCCTAACAACTGCTCCAGAGTGGGTAAGGTGCATATCCTGCAACAACGTCTTTATGCTCTTCATGGAGGAAAGCATAGCCTTATGGGCTTTGAAGTGAAGGCACAGAAGTTGGTTAACCTTGAGGGCTTGAGCGCAAGCCATGTAGGCTTCATGGGCTGTCAACTGTCTGCTCGTGATCAGTTGCTGTCCTTCCATGTAGAATCTGTCTGCAAACTCAGCTAGCGTCTCTTTAGGCTTGAAAGCAATATGCATGAAGGCGTCCTTCTTTACTTCCAGGCTAAGGTCACCACCAAACTTGTCAATCAGAAGCTGCTTCATATCTTCCCACGTCTCAATGGTGGGTAGTTCAGGCACCACCACCTCCTGGCAAGTCAGATGTAGACAGGTCAGAATATGTTCTTTCTTAACTTTGTCTGAAGCTCATCTCATGGCAGTTTTGTAGATAGTTAGGAAAGCTGCAATGGTTGAGGTTTTGGGGTCAAAGACTTGCTTAAAGGTAGGCTTGAAGTGTGCTTTGGGAGTTGGGCCACCATTGTTGCTATTGAGTACATTTATACGCAGGGAAAACTCTGCTTTGGATTCAGAGGGGGGCTGTCTAGCCCATAGCTGACAAACACTCTCTTCAAGGGTAGTCAGGGTCTCAACAGTGCAGGCACCCATATCAAAAGCTTGAGTGGACTGTTGTGCAGTAGTATCCAAGTGTTGACCTTGGGTGGTCACTATTGTGGAGAGTTCAGCCAGTTAGGAAGTAAGGGATGGCCCTACTGAGAGACAAGGGGCAAACCTATCATTCACAGAGTCAATCACATCATTCATCTCTTGTATGTCTCTATCTAGCTCAGTATGGTCCCACTTCAATTGATCCACCTCGTTAGCTAGGGCAATTAGTTCCCTAGCGCATTGGATTTGAGGAGCTCCTGGTAAGCCAGGGCAGCAACCATCTTCATTGACAACCCCAACTGGACTAGCAGCAGTTGCCATCATTTTGCGTAGGGCAGCAAGTTCTTGCTGTAGCTCTGCAACTTGAGCAGTCAATTTGAGCACCTGGGGATCAGGTTGAGAAGCTTCAGCAGGACGTCCTTGACTGCAAGTAGTTGTGTGTAGCTCTCAAATAGCGTCCCATATTCTTTGCTCTCAATCTGCCAAGTCATCAGAAGGGGGAGAGGGCGGAACATCTGGCTTGGGCGTAGCTAATTCATTCACCTGACTCTGGAGTTTGGCTATAGCAGCAGCAGTGGCAGCTCTTTCTTGATCAAACGCCGCACTGAGTTCATTAAGGCCATTAACAGCAAAGTCTGCTACCTGCTGTAGTTGCTCAAAGGAATACATGCTGAATGCATTGAGCTGTTGCATGAGTTGTTCAAAGTTGGTGAGATAAGCATTTAAGGTGGAATCTACTTGAGTTTGCCAGGGTTGTTCTAGCTGGTGAAACTTGTGTAGATGCTCTCTCATGTATTCAAGGATGGACTGGCGCATTTGTTTGATAGAATTAACCAAACGGGTCTGGGAGGTGACAGAGTTGCGCTGGTTGTCAGATACCAAGGAAAACAGGGAATGAATCCACTGTTGATAGGCAGCAAACTGGTCCCAGTGATGAGTAACTGCTGCTTGCAGAGATGAGATTTCTTGGACGTGGAGCCCCAACACCATTTGATGGTGGGCCAAGGCAGGCTTCACAAAGGACAATAGTAAGTGCTCAGCGGAGCCAGCCGCTGAGAGGAGATGTTGTGGAAATTGAGGAGCCACAATTAATTTGTAGTATTCAGCCCAACTGAACTGCAACTGAAGGCAAGGGATGGCTCCTTCACAGGCTATCCCAAGGGCTACCAACATGACTTGTTCTAAGTCAGGGGTACCCATGGGGTAAGCAACTAGGCAGGGACCATTCCTGAGGTTCAGTATAGTGGGGGTAATAGGCTGGTTGGCAATATCCTCTTCAATAGGAGGACTGGTAATTTCAGGTGAAGTCGACTCTTGTATAGGCGGAGGCAAAGGACCTGAAAACGTGGATGCAAAAGGGATAACCAAGGGGCTTACAGCCCCTGTAGTGAGCACCATTTTTGTTGTGATCTGAGGCGCGGCACAGATACACAGCAGGAAATCCTAACCTTAGGATTGGATTTGTACTAAGTCTTGGTTAGATGACAGGGAAGGCTATGTGTTTACCTTGCGGCCCTGGAAGAATAATCTCTACTAGTTGTGGCTAGAGAGAGGCGCAGAAGTACAGAAGACACAAAGACAAAAATGTGAATAGAACTTAATTTTTATTGGTGAATGTGAAATGGAATATATAGTGGTTAGGAATACCACAAAACACTACCAGGACAGTAGGATCACTTGCCACCAGCATTAGTGGGGCAAGTGAGTTGCGCAGAGTCAAGAAACCAAACAATTGTATTTCCTGATTCAGTCATCAACTCATTTTGAGAGGCAAAAGCAAAAGCAAGAGATTTGTCTTCAAAATGGCCCACCAAAGGCAAAATTGATACATGGTGAATAGCGGTATTCACAACATCCAGCCTGGTGGGTAGCGTGGGCTACTCAGGCTGGAAGATGTTTAGACCCTGGTGGGTAATGCGGGCTGCCAGGGTAGAAGTGTATGCCAGCATGGTAGGGGTTTTTCCTACCAGGACTGTAAGTTTTGGACCCCTGGCAGGTAGCGCGGGCTGCCAGGGAGGGGAAGAGCTCTGAGGGCTCTATGTACCCTGATAAGTTTACAGGAGGTCTGTGAGCAAGCATCCTACCTAACGTACTGGTAGAGTGTCCTTGTTTATGCCCCTATGAGAGCTTTGGGGAGAGCCCAAAGTGAGCATTAGAGGGCATAGATTCTCTCAGAGGTGCCACCAAGGCGGTTTGCTTGGGGAAGCAGCTACAGAACTTGGTGTGATCAGGCCTCTGGGAAGCAAAGCTGATTACTTTGCAACTGAAAGCCCAGACTTAATCACCTGGGTGAGTAAAAATAACAGCATAGACTTTATTGCTCTATGTCTAGATGGTCTAAGTGGATTACCACTTGCAAGGGCCCAGTCAAATGCCAGTTCAATGTAGACTCATGCATGGGTCTATAGGTTCTGGTAACAGGGACTGAGATAAAAAAAACCAAGGCGGTTCATGGAATTAGCAGAGAAGACTAGTAAGAAGGACTATATGATCACAGTGAAGACTAGTTGAGGGACTGTTGGTTCATGTTAAAGTTTGGAACCAAAAGGGTTCATTGTTCAGGTAGAACCAAGGTGATTCCCAGTGAGGATAAGCTGAAGGACTGAAAGATCATGATACAGGAGCTGGCTGAAGAACCATAAGATGATGGTGAAGAACTGATGGTACGGAGTAATGAGCCAAAATTTTGCCAAATTGATTTTCTGGGGTGAGAAAATGTGGAATGTTTTGCCTTGACTCAGTAGTAAACTCAAGAAGTAATGTGGATAAAAGTGTGGGTAAGATATTTATTTATTAAGTTTCTAGGATAGATGAAGGTATGTTGCTATGAGAGCTGGATACAAAGTGGTTTTGGTGGGACGTTTTCCTTGGATTTTACAATATTTGTAAATATATGGGGAAAAAGTTGAAGAGGTCCAAAAAGAACAATTTAAATATTATTCTACTATTTAAATTGGTTTAGGTTGAATGCAGGGAAGACTGGTGCTGGAATAGTGAACCAATTAACGCTTTGGTGCGTGAAGAGTTGTTGCTTTGAGCGGTTTGAGCAGTGGAAATCAATTTCCTAGTGGGATCATGGTGGAACTTCAGAAATGTCCATATTTGAGCTCTTCATTCATTGGTTGAGTTCTGGCATGTTTTCTGATGAATATGATTGATTGGAAGCCAAAAGCTTAAAGTATAAGCAAGGAAATAGTGATTTAATACTTTAAGCTTTTAAGGAAGTAAGTATGTAAGCTTAAGTTATTATAGGAAAAAGTGAGCAGCAATGGTTTAAGCTTTTGAAAAAAACCATTTTGAAGGCGGAGCCGTTGAAAAAAGAACTCTATAATAAGAAAGCTAGCTGGAAAGTTACAGGGTCTTTTACAGAGTCTTTTCTGGGTCTTTTGAGTTTCTGCTGAGAGGTTTTTGAAGGCTTTTGATCACCAGAAGGAGCTTGTTTGGACTGATACAAGTGGAATACCAAGGCCACTAGAGCTGTACAAAGAGCTGGAGCCTAAGATAAAGAAGCAGAAGCTCAAGTTTAATGAGCTGGAGCTTGAGATAAGGAGCTGGATCCTAAGCGTGGCGCAGGAGTCTAAGTTTAAGGAGCAGAAGTCCAAGGCTAAGTTAATGAGTCCAAAATATTGTTGGAGGACTCCAAGTATTGGTAAATCCATATTGTTTCCCTGACCCCCTGAGCCATATACCAGAAGGTTTCTAAGAGGATCTCCCCTCTGAGAGTGAATAAAAGCACATTTCAACCCCTATACATATTTCTGAGATATATTTTTCCTTACTAGAGAATGACAACCCCTTCCAGCTGATCCCTGGCTATGACCCAGGACACACTTTGGAGAATAGTGGACAGGAACCCCACAGAGGCCAATGTAGAAATCCAGTTGTGACCCAGCCTCATCAAAGTTGATGATGTTTGGAGCTCAATTATGTATGTTCTCATAGGTTGCAATGTACCTCTCAATGGTCCTGTCATTTTGAAGGTTCTGAGTTCTGTCATGATTGCAACATCCAAGTCCTTTATGGCAAATTTCTCTAGGAAGGCAGTTTTGAACATATCCCAGTCTTTGTTGTTGTAAACGCCTCCCCTTAGGCTCCTTTTTTGAAATGTTGGGAATTTTACAATTATGTTTGAATATTCTAAAAGGTAAAAAAGAAGAAAAGATATTTATCTTGGAATTATTAGAAGTCCCACCTAACCCCCAAGAGCACCTTGGTTAAATATCACATGAAGAGAGCGGGAGAGTGGTAATTGAAAAGATATTCCTGATGTTAATTGATTCAGTTTTCCCTTTGACTATGTCCATTAAAATTTGTCAAGATCTTCCTCTAAGAAATATTTGTATCCGTATATGATTGGTAATTGGTTTGTGAAATTTGATCACCACCCCAATCCTATTCATTTAAATGAATGAAGAGTTGTAAAAGACTTTTCATTATTCTCTCCTAATAAAGTTAAAATTTGTTAGCTAAACCGGATTTGGTTTTGGCTGTTGCTTTTGGTGTTCAGTTGATTCCCCCCTTTGGCCTCCATGAATTGTTAGTGACAACTTTTGGTTGTTGTGAAACATGATTTTTATTATGGTTGAGAGCATGTTTCTATTTCCTACTAACCTCTCCTATTCTCACATAATGATGAAGATTTTTCAGGATTTGAGTCTTTTGCCACTGGTTGGACTTGAGTTTATTTTTTGACTATTACACTGGAATGTTTGAGTAAAGTTTAGTTGTGCATCTTCTTCTCCCACTCTCTCGCCCCTTTGAGGCTTGTCCCTCTCTCCCTGGCCTATTACTCTCCTGTTGTTTTGGTTTTACATTAGTTGCATGATTTTCCTTATCATCAGTATCTTGGCATTCAGGTCCTTCATGGTTTTCATTTGTCCTATAATTGTGGTTCGTGGCTTGCTCCTGGGTTTTTAGTCAACAGTGAATGGGGGAGTTGAAGTTCATTCAAACTACAATTAATTTTAATCCAAATCATCCTATTTGAAGTTGATCCAAACAAATTTGGAATTTGATAACTTTCAATTTGGAATTAAACACCATCTCATTTAGAGTTCATAAACCATCCCTATTTCCACCCAAACCACCCCATTTGAAGTTGATCCAAACTTAATTTGGAATTTTCTCCAAACCATCTCTCTAAAGTCTATCCAAATCATCCAATTTGAAGTATAATCTATAATAAAGAGTTCTCCTTTTTGACAAAGTGATTGAATAGTGCTCTGAAAGTGCTTGGACTGTGATTGTATTATTTTCTGACTTCTGGAAAAGGAAATCTTGTCTTCAAATCCTAGCAATTTATTTTGCTGCTGTCACTTGTCAGTAGTCTGTTTGGCTCCTGAGCCTCTGGTGTTTTGAGCTTATGGTTTGGGATATTGATAAAAAAAACACTGTGGGCTCTCTTTCTTTTCCTGCTCCCCCTGTTCCTTTTTCCTTTCCTGACAGTGGTGCCCCTGTCCTTTTTGGCTACATCTTGAAATATAAGATTGTATGAGATTTAGTCTCATGTCCCATCAGTCTGTTAGCTCACCCTGCTCTGGTTTTTCCTCCCCCTGTTCCTGTCCCTTTTCCTGGTCAGTGGTGCCCCTACCCTTTTTGGTGATTGAAATATTGATTGTATGGGATTTAGTCTCATTTGACCTCAGTTGATAGCTCATCCCTGGTTGGGTTTTTTCCCTCCCTCCCTTACCCCTGTCCCGCTCTTTGTTAAGAGGAAATTTATTTGTTTTGTCCTTCCCCCCCCTTTTATCATGGCTGATAGTAGTTGTTCATGATGCTCAATTATGTGAACACCAATAACAATTCCTCTGTTGCTTGGAAAGGATGTCATCTGTCCCTCAAAATATTCCTCTTCTTCTTATAACTATTAATTGGTTTGAAGTCTCCTAAGTTGGCTCACTCTTTCTGCTCTAGTCCCTGACTGGTCCCTTAACCCTTTAATAGAAAAGATAATGTAAATTCACCTCCCTCTTGCCTTCACTTCATTCCTGCCAAATGTTGGAATTTTATAAATTATGTTTGAATATTTATCTAAAAGTCACAAAAAGCCAAGAAAAGCATCAATTTAATCTTAATTATTCAAAGTCCTCCCCTACCCACCCAAGAGAATCTCTGGTTAAATATCACGTGCAAGAGCGGCCAGGAGCAGTGGTAATTCATCTAAAATATTCTGATGTTAATTGTTCAGTTTTCCCTTTTACTATTCCATTCAAAATTTGTCAAGTCTTCCTCCTCAAAAATTCATTTGTATCCGCTCATATGATTGGTCAATTGGTTTGTGACATTTGATCTACCACCCCAATTTTCCATCCCTTAAATGAATGAAGAGTTGTAAAAGACCTTCTTATTATTCTCTACCTAATAAAGTTCAAAATTTTTAGTCTAAACCAGCCATTTGGTTTTGGCTGTTGCTTTTGGTGTTAGTTGATTCCCTCCCCTTTGGCCCCCATGAATTGTTAGTGACAACTTTTGGTTGTTGCTGAAACCATGGTTTTTATTATGGTTGAGAGCATGGTTCTATTTCCTACTAACCTGCTCCCCAATTCTCACAGTTGTGACCAGGGTGTTGATTGAATTATTTGCTTACAAAGCGTGAGACAGCCCCAGTAACGTGTAAAGCAATTTCACTTGCCCAGAGTTTGTGGGGGTAGCCCACTTGTGTAAATTTGCTTTGGGTACTTTGAATCCAGTGATTGGCATTTTCTCAATGTAGTCCTGAGAACATCCCAATTTCTGCTGAGTGTAGGCCCTGGAATACAATGTTGGGTATTTTGATTGTACAGGAACTGGTGGTAGGTTCAGGACTCCTTGAGCACTGAGAAAATTTTACTGTTTGGTTAGTATAAGGATACTGTCAAAGACAGCAAATCCTGTGGGGATGTCCCAATCTTCTTTGTATTGTCTCCAGCTGGTGGGGAGTGCTATCTTCTGGGTTCTTTTTTTTGGAGAAATTTTTCCTTTAAGCTGTGTAGGTGTGAATAACTTGCCCGTGCTACCACTGTTGTAAGTATATACTTATGATAAGTGTATAAACCAAAATAAAGGGGTAAATTAGAAAGATAATGATAGTTTATTGATATGATTGTTGGGAATTATGTAGTACCATGAAAGCCATATGTTGTCCATGTATATCATGGAAGTCATGAGGCTTGTCCAAGTAGTGTTCCTCTTAGGACTCAAAATGTTTGATCCTTGTAATAGATAAGCAAATGAAAAGAGTGCCACTGACTTAATTATTAGTTGGGAAATCATTTGAGAGAGTCACTCTGGGAATTGCTTTCCAAGAGGGAGTAATTGAAGATGTTACAACAGTAATAAATAACCAGAAATATATATTTTATACTAATTCTGCTATTAAATATAATAAAAATTCAAAATTTAATTAAAATAATTAAACAACTATTTTAATTAAAAATACAAGAAGCTATTAAGAGATTTTAGATACTTATTTTGATGATCATACACAGGTGTGGCAGAAAGCTACAACCTGAAAATGACAGTGGTTTATCATTTCCACTAATACATCATTTGTAGTGTATACTCCTAAATTAAAATTACAGTAGTTTTTAAATCTATGATACTAAGCAAACCTATCTCATCTGTAAGCAAAAATAACTCATATTCAAACAAAAACAACACATATGTAAATAAAATAAAATCAGATGAAAACAAAATTAAAATCAATTAATTTATGTTGATTATCAATAGATTTGGGTTCACCTCTATTTAATTTTCTTCTGAGTTGATTTCATTTGAATCTTAGTTTTTTTATCTAAAGCTTGGTTATTCTCGCTTACAGATGAGTTTTTTTCTTAGCGCCATAGCTTTGAAGATTACTGTATGGTCTTCTTTTTTGTTGCAACCAAGCTGATTGAACTAGTTGCCACTGTATCTCACAACACACAGGGCACTCATAGAGTCACCCTGTGATGGATCTAATGTTGTACTCTTGCTCAAGCAGCAACTATAATGGGGCCTCATATTCCCATATACAGTACAAGACCAATTTGCACTACCAACACCAAGGATCCTGAAGTCTATACTCAGAACGCTGTCAATCCCTACTCTATTCTAATGCTACATGTGCCATCCCCTTGGTGGCTCAATAACTTTCTCACAAAGTATAAGAATTTAACCATCTCTCCAAATCAAGATTATCTTATTCCAATTCCCCTTTTCTGTCTCCTCTTGGACTGTTGAATTCCCCAACTTTTTGAGTACTGAACTATAAATAGTTCAGCTACAACACTTGGCTTTTTGCTTATCTTAAACTATTTTTCCCATCAAAGTGACTTATTGTTGCTGATTTTTAACGCAGCCTATAGGTTGTGCCCTCAAAATCCAGTACTTGATGTTTACACTTAAGTCATAGAGCCATTTATGTAAAGTACCTTGTTTCCTCTTCACTTAAAGCTGCTTCAAGAATAAGGTTGCAGACAAAAAGAAATGCATTTAGTTTACTGCTTTGTCTTTAAAGGTGTTTATACTTTGTAATAAAGATGATATTAAAAAGATCAGTACAAAAACCATTAACTATCGGAAATAACTAATACCATGATTTTTTTGTAAGGAGCAGGGCACCACACTTTTCATCGCACCAAACATAATGCCAAACTAAATTTCGCTTTAATAAATCAATATAATTAAAAACATGGAGCCCTTGAAGGAAGACAAATTAAGTCAGTTTAGCCAGGCGATCGTTGGCAATATCCAAGAACGCTTGTATAGCCCGGTTGACCTCAGAGTCTTTAGAGGCGTTTGGGTCGTTAAGGATGCCCTCGATAATCGGGACCAACTCAGCGATTGGCCGCTTGTTAACAAAAATGACAAACCTGAACCCGAATTTGGACTCGTAAGCTGCGTTCAGCTCACCCCAGGAGCTTGCACTGGATTGCTTATTTTCACCGCCAGAATAGCTCTGCTCGATCTTAGACAACCCTTCGAGTTTAGATACATCGGTTCCAAGGCGAGGGTGGGAATTGATCACACCGATTCTTTCATCCTGAGTAAACTCAGTAAAGAGGATGCCTTTAGCATTTTCCATCATTTGCTGGTATGAAGCAAATGGAAGATGAGAATAGAGTTCAGAGATAAGTTTGGGGCTTTTTTCAAGGAGGGGCGTGACAGTCTCCTGAAACTTTTCGGGATTCCCTTGGGTTTCATTGAGGGTCTCAATGGATGGGAGAGATAATTGAGAGCTTGACATACTTTCTAAAAATTAGCTCTATTAACTTATTGATCAAGCATCTTCTTATAAGTAGCATGTATAAAGAAGATGACATCAAAAATAACTAAGCTTTATATATTTAAACAAAAAAACAGAATAATCAGTATATTCTCCAAACAAGGGATTCCATATACATACTTTAAAAATGCACAACAACCTCCTTAAGCATCAACCATAAAACAAGCAATTTCTAGTCAACTTAGCAAAGAAGTATAAATTTTTCAGTTTAAATGAACTGTATAAAAATATTTTAAACCGCTTTACAAATAAGCAGTTCTGATAGTTGGATTCTTTCTTAAATTTGATCATTTGGGATGTATAGAGATAGGAAAATTATTCATGAACATCCCTTAAAAAAGTACTTATAGGTTATAAGGGCTTGGTTAGTTAGTATGAAAAGTATTTACTCGTAAAGCTGGTGATTAAAAAAACTAAAAATAAAACAAATTTCATTATTACTCCAAGGATTCAACTTTTTCTACCTATGACTGTATGTTTTGATTTGTGCCACACTTATGTCAATACTATCGTCACTGATGCTTATTTTAAGGTTGTGGATATCAAATCACAAGGGCATAATTGTTGGTGCCCATTTCATTTCTGACGACGTTTTTTCCAACAAATATTTGATTTCAGTGCTTTTGAAAATGTAAATCAAAAATCATAAAATCTAAGGATTTTGCTCGATTTTCTAGTTGCTAGACATATCCACTATTTCTGTGCAGATGTCATGTCCCTATAATTTCTACACTTTAGATTAAGAGTAGATAGATGAAATAAAATCAGCTATTTTAATTTAATAATAAAAAACTATTGAAATAACACCTGTTTTAAATAATGCAAGGTTGCCAAACCAAATAAATATTATTTGCAATATGAAATTCGATCATTTCACATAAGATGATCTCAAGATATTTAAAAGAATTAGCTCTAAAAATTTAGTATGTTCCAAATAATTAAAATTTGCAAATCCTAAATCGGTAGGACAAGCCATTTCAAAAACGGTGCTTCGATTTACGCTATCTCAATTTTATAGTAAAAACACCATTTCGATTTACGACATCGCGACTAAGAAAAACAAGTTATAAATTTTTAGATTTTTTGAGCTCCAAAAATAACCCAAAAAATTCTCAAAAAATAAAATTCAAAAAACATTTCTAGGCTTAAAAAAGCCTCAGAATTTCAAATCTGCAAAAAAATGGGGTCTATTAGTAACAATATAGTTGTGTAAAGCCCAAAAGTTAAAATAATCCCCAAAACAACTATTTTCATCTATTTCAACTATAAACTATACTTTAAAATAAGCATAGAATTGTACCAAATACTAAATAAAAATAAAATAATGATAAAATTAAAGGAAATAAGAGATAATATAGAGTGGTGTTTATTGGAAAATGGCTCAAACATTGGTAGAAAAAGTAACTGAGATAGCTTGAAGATGCTCAAGCTTTCTATCCTTAGGATAGTAGGCAAGGACCACCTTGCTGATTTCTGTATATTTCTTTACAGCCTTAGTCTGCTTAGGGGGATCACCCTTGGTCTTCATACCAGTCTTAAAGAGGTGAGCAGAGATGGCCTGCTGGGTTTTTAAGTGCACCATTATCTCATTAAATTTGGGCTTATGAACCCTGACCCTTGTAGCAAACTGGCTATGCCACCCTTCAAGGGAAGAGGTGGTCTTGATTAACCTGTCTTTGACCTGCTTATAAAAGTTCCAGATGATTGAGTCACCACCCTTTCTGATGTGGTGTGCTCCTTGAAACACTCCAACCCATTGAGTTTCAAAATACTTGATAAAAGGTGCAAAGGCTGCCTGGTTGGCAATGATATAGGGGTGATGGAGGAGGGCGTTGTAAAAGGCATTGGTCTCCTTCTTTCTCACAAGGGCAAGGGCAGTAAAGCAGTTAAACACGTCCTTGGCTTCTTTAGTGCCTTCAGAGTTGACCAGTTCATGAAGTTCAGAGCACTTTTGGAGGCGGCAGCAGTGTCAGGATTCACCTTTATTCATAGCTGCTATTCTGTTTCTTACTTATTTTATCCTCACTGGCTTGTAATTCTTCTCATGATGGCTACTAGTAGTTTATTCATGATCTCCTCTTTTTTCTGGTCATTTTCCATCTTTTGGGTTTGATTTTGGCTTTGTTAAAGCCTAATTATGTCTAAATTATGTTTAACATCATTTTCAAACATCTCTTACCTTTTGCCACCCGGTTTTGAACCCTGACCTACTCAATTAAGATTAGAAGTTGGCTCCAAAAAAGCTTACTTTTACTATACACTCGCTTTTGTCCTCTCAAGCTTTGGACTAAGGTTTTCCCTACTTTTTCACTTGCTCTTACTTCCAGAGCTTTGTTGTAACTGCCTTTGTCTCCTTCCATTCTCCTTTTCACAGTTTAACTTAATTAAGTTAAGTTACTGCATTCCTCTGTCTCCAAGCCTATTTTTCCAGAACTGTTTTCCTAACCAAAAATAGTTTAAACTTTTCACCTCAATTCTTGCATTTCACAACAAAGCACAATAAAAGGCTTGTTTTCTCCAGTCTCAACAATAAGTTGAGATTATTTGACTTGCACCTCAAAAAAGGTACTTGTTAGGTTTTGTGGCTTGTGTTTCATTCCCAAATTCTAGTTTAAGTTTTATTTTCAATCTTATGATTCCTTTTGACTTTCTATTTCATCAGCTAGGTGGTTTCTATAATAATACCCACAATTTGATTATTAATAGTTTTAATCCTCCAACTAGTGGTGAGCAATTCCCTGACTTAGAAATTGATTTTTTGACCAAGTCATCAGTCATTAAGACTGGACTCTATTTTATTTTCTTAGGATTAATCAACCGTCTCAGCCCTTATTTTACTTCCTATAAGCTTCTAGGAGCCCTAGTCCAGTTGTTACTACAAACCTTATCTACATTTTTGTATTTGACCAACATAAATATAACTGGGTTAAAAGCTTTAGTTTACAATCATCTACCCCAAACTATGAGACCTTACAGGCAGAGTGCCTGCCGGAAGTGGAAGTAGCATCCCTGAGGGGAGCTCTTGAAGACTCAAATGAAGGCATTTGCCTGAGCCTGTTTGAAATCCACTACCAGATATTTGTGATAAGGAAGGCTTTCTGCCTGCTTCCTGGTTGGGGTGGCTTCCTCTTCCTGGGACTGGGCCTTCTTCTTGCGCCCTCTAGTTTCCTTGGGCTCCTCTTTGATGGTTGGGAGGATTCCATCCAACTTGGCCTTCAAAATTGTGAGTGCGCAGACATATGTTTCCTGTTTCTTTTTGGGAAGGGAAAGAAGACCAGGGGAAGAACTAGATTACCAACCTGCCCATGGATATTCCAAAGCTGGCTGAAGAGCTTTGGGCAGGTTGAGAAAGTGTCATCTGCAAGCCAGGTCTTGCATTTCAACAGGTTGCACAGATCCTGTAAGATGGCAAAGCAAATAATGCGCTCAGGTGCATGTTGGCCCTTGTTGTGAAGAAGGAATCTCTCCTCATGGCAAGATAGTTTTTGTTCCTTGGTAAGGATCAATTAGTCAATGAAGCTTGCACTGACGCCTTCAGTGCTCAGAGCATATATCTGATCAGTGAGATATCTCTTCAATTTTGAGGCGCCACCAACAGTGGCAAGTTGGGTATCATTTAAATTTAGGAGGGCATCATTGACCACCTCAGTGGCAGTTTGATCCTTGGTGGTTGGAATCACCTGGCAAAAAAACCAGCAGATAAGTTGATAAAGTGGTTCAAAAGGCTCAGTGCACTCATGGTTGACAGTTAGGGCTTTAAATCTAGTGAACCCATAAGTGGTAAGCCTTGCTGGGCACCCAACATTATCACATTTATAGTGATGTTGGCAGATGGGTTTCTTCTCATCATTACAGCTGAAGCTGTACCCCTTGTAGACAAAGCCAGCACCCCCTTTCTTAGTCATGATGGGGTAGCTGGCTGGATATGTTGTGGGAATAGCAAAAATGCCATTTTGATTGCATATATTGTGTATGGTATTTAGATTCTAGAGCCCAATTTGGTCATCTGCAGGAGCACCAGGCTCAGGCTCCTGCTCCTCTTCCTCTTCAGGCTCTGAGGTAGGATCAGAGTTGCAATTGAAGTTGAATAACTTCTCTTGGAAGTCTGAGGGGGAGTACACAAATGGAGAGTGGGGAGGGATAGGACTGTTTCCCTCTGGTTCAGGTGATGAAGTTGGGGTCTTGGGGGGAGCTTTGGCCTTAGAAGGCTGCTTCTTTAGGGTAGTCTTGGCCTTCTTGGCCTTGGGAGGAGGGATCTTGGACTTGGAGGCCTTGGGCGCAGCTTTGGTGGAAGGCTTGGGAGGCATCTAAAAGTAAATTAGTATCAAAATATGGGCAATTTGGGGGTTGCTTTTAAAGAGAAAAATGAGAATGGTTTTATTATTTAAGTAGTAAATTTTTTACATGGAATTGTAGAGAAAATCTTAAAATACATACTTTTGAAGTCTCAAAGTTTTTTGTTTGGTAAAAATAATATTTTTATTAGTAACAAAAGTAGGCAAAATTTTGAGTTTTGACTGAAAACTTGCTTTCAAAATGGCGTTTTTGAAGTGATGTAATTGAGCTGGCGTAGCTCAAAAACAGTGTTTTGACCATTTTTTATATTAAATTAACAAATTTCCAATGGAGCTACCTCAACCGGGCCAAAGAGTAAAACATGAATTTCTCAAAAACTAGCTTATAAAACTGGGGTTAAAAAGTAACCAGTTGTTTAGAGGAGGCCAAAAAATATATATTTGCAAAGTTTCAGTTAATTTCTTACATTCTTTATTAATATGGTTTTTTATGTGAAAATTTACCTTTGAAAAGTGGAAAGCAGGAATTGCAATGGGGGAATCAATATAGCGTATCCTGGAGTCATATGTAATTTCCCCTTATTTTCCCCTATCCATTGTGCGCATTGAATCAATTGGGTGATATGAAACTTGGTGAAATTTTAAGTGACATAAATTGAAATAGCGTAATCACCCCCTTCCATATTAAAATCACTATTAAAATATTTTATTAAGAGAACCCTTATCAACATATCCATGTATAATAAATTTATAAATTACATATAACAAAACTGTTTTTTTTACCCAGCAATGATAATCACTAGAAGGACTATCATAGTGTGTTATTTTAGGTTGTTATTAGTATAAGTGTCTTGGATTAATACTATAGGAGCATCTTCTGATAGCATACAACAGGCTTTATTTTAGTTTGGGGATAAGCTTATTTTAGTTTGTGATAAATGATGTAAATCAAGATGACGTGAATTTGAGATAGTGTAAACATGCCCCACACTAAGTGATTTCATATGTAAATAAAGTTAGTGAAATAAGATTTAATTAATCTGACTCAAAGTGACAGAATTGAGATGGCGTAAATTTGAGATGTTGCATTATAAAGATATATGTAAATTTTAACTATTTTATTGTTTATTTTATTTTTTTGTGATTTAAAATCACTAATGCAAAAAACGCCATCTCAAATTAAATTTGAGATGGCGTAAATTGAAGTGCCGTTTTTGAAATGGCGTGTCCTACCTCCAAAATGCTTTGATCTCTCCTTCCCCACTCATAATAGTATTCTTTGCACATTGTGCACAGGAATATGTTATCATGGATATCACTCTGACAATGTGATAAGAACACCATCTCAAAATATGCCATCTCAAATTTAATTTGAGTTGGCGTTTTTTGAATTAGTGCTTTTGAATCACAATAATAATTATTATGATGATGAAATAGTTAAAAATCACTTATAATTTTATAATATGGCATCCCAAAAGTATGCCATCTCAATGTTGTCACTTTGAGCCAAATTAATTAAATCTTATTTTGCTAATTTTATTTACATATGAAATTACTTAGTGTGGGGCATGTTTACACTATCTCAAATTCACGTCATCTTGATTTACATCATTTATCACAAACTAAAATAAGCTTATCCCCAAACTAAAATAAAGCCTGTTGTATGCTATCAGAAGATGCTCCTATAGTATTAATCCAAGACACTTATACTAATAACAACCTAAAATAACACAATATGATAGTCCTTCTAGTGATTATCATTGCTGGGTAAAAAAACAGTTTTGTTATATGTAATTTATAAATTTATTATACATGGATATGTTGATAAGGGTTCTCTTAATAAAATATTTTAATAGTGATTTTAATATGAAAGGGGGTGATTACGCTATTTCAATTTACGTCACTTAAAATTTCACCAAGTTTCATATCACCCAATTGATTCAATGCGCACAATGGATAGGGGAAAATAAGGGGAAATTACATATGACTCCAGGATACGCTATATTGATTCCCCCATTGCAATTCCTGCTTTCCACTTTTCAAAGGTAAATTTTCACATAAAAAACCATATTAATAAAGAATGTAAGAAATTAACTGAAACTTTGCATATATATATTTTTTAGCCTCCTCTAAACAACTGGTTACTTTTTAACCCCAGTTTTATAAGCTAGTTTTTGAGAAATTCATGTTTTACTCTTTGGCCCGGTTGAGGTAGCTCCACTGGAAATTTGTTAATTTAATATAAAAATGGTCAAAAACACCATGTTTTTGAGCTACGCCACCTCAATTACATCACCTCAAAAACGCCATTTTGAAAGCAAGTTTCCAGTCAAAACGCAAAGCTTTACATACTAACACTACTAATAATTTTTTAATTTTACAAAAATAAAGCTTCAAACTTTTGATATCATGTAATTTTTAAGCTTTCTTTAAAACTCTATATAAAAATATTTACTACTTTGTATATTTAAAGCATTCCCATTTTTCTCTTAAAAAACAACCCCCAAATTGCTCATATTTTGATACTAATTCACTTTTAGATGCCTCTCAAGCCTACCATCAAAGCTGTGTCCAAGGTTCCAAGTCAAAAGCTACTCCTCACAAAGGCAAAAGGCCAAAACTACCTTTTAAGAAGCAGCCTGCTAAGGCAAAAGCTCTCCCAAAGACACCCTCACCCTCACCAGAGCCAGAGAAAAACAGTCCTACCCCTCCTCAGTCTCCCTCTGTCTACTCCCCCTCTGATCCCCAAGAAAAGCCTTTTGACTTTAACTGTCACTCTGAACTCACCTCAGAGCCTGAGGAGAAGTAGGACCAAGAATCTGAGCCTGGTGCACCAGTAGATGACTAAATCAAATTGTGGGATGTGAATACTGTTCACAACATTTGCAACAGAAACCACACATTTGCAGTACCTACAACTTTCCCTAAAAGCTATCCTATATGTCTAAGAAGGGGGTGCTGGTTATATGTACAAAGGGTACATCTTTAACTGTAACAATATAAAGAAGTCTATCCACCAATATCACTACAAATGTGATACCCTTGGCTGCCCAGCAAGGCTAACCACCTATGAGCTTGCAAGATTTAAGGCATTAACTGTAGGCCTTGACTTCAGTAAGCTTTTTATCCTCTGTATCAACCAATCTGCTGGTTTTTTCAGGTTATCCCCATCACAAGGAGCAAACCCTCCACTGAGGTGGTAAATGATGCCCTCCTCAATCTTAATGACTCCTGACTTGCCTCTGTTGGTGACGCCTTCAAACTACAGAGATACCTCACTGATCAGAGGTATGCTCTGAGCACTGAAGGCTTCAGTGCTACTTCCATCAATCAATTGCTCTTAATAGAGGAGCAAAAGCTATCTTTCCGTGATGAGTAATTCCTTTTTCATGACAATGGCCCAACAGCAAATGTGTGTATTATCTGCTTTGCAATCTCCCAGGATTTTGCAACCTCTTAAAATGCAAGACCTGGATTGCAGATGGCACCTTCTTAACTTTCCCAAAGCTCTTTAGCCAGCTTTGGAACATCCATGGGCAGGTTGGAAATCTAATTCTTCCCCTAGTCTTCTACTTCCTTCCCAACAAGAAGCAGGAAACATATGTCCATGTACTCACAATTTTGAAGGCCAAGTTGATTGAAATCCTCCCAACCATCAAAGAGGAGCCCAAGAAAACTAGAGGGCACAAGAAGAAGGCCCAGTCCCAGGAAGAGGAAGCCCCCTAACCAGGAAGCAGGCAAAAAGCCTTCCTTATCACAAATATTGGGTAGTGGATTTTGAACAGTCTCAGGCAAATGCCTTCATTTGAGTCTTCAAGAGCTCCCCTCAGGGATGCTAATTCCACTTCTGGCAGGCACTCTGCCACCGCCTCCAAAAGTGCTCTGAACTTCATGAGCTGGTTGACTCTGAAGGCACTAAAGAAGCCAAGGACGTGTTTAACTGCTTTACTACCCTTGCTCTTGTGAGAAAGGAGGAGACCAATGCTTTTTACAATGCCCTCCTCCATCAGCCCTATATCATTGCCAACCAGGCAGTCTTTGCGCCCTTTATTGAGTATTTAAAAACTCAATGGGTTGGTATCTGTTGTATTTGTAGCAGTATAGAGTGCTATTTTCTACAAACAGTTAGTCAGAATCCTAACTCTTAATACTATACCTGTAGATGGTATAGTGGCAGCCTTTGGTAGTACAGAAGAATATAAGGATATAATGACAAAACTGGTATTATTATGATAGTGCTGCAGTTATATAGTATAGGGTGGTGGAATTATCACCAGAGGAAAGGAGGCACTGGCCAAAGGACTTGCCAAAAGGAGGAGAGGGAAGAGACATACTAAAAATGCATGTGCTAGAGAACAACCAGTTTCACACGCCTTGCCTAATGGAGGCAAGTGGCAATATCTATGTTGTCCTATTTATAATCTTGGAAGTAAAGCCCACACCTGATGTGCATTCAAAAGATGTTTCAAATACTTGTTTTTAAGGCGGTTTTAACGTAATTAACCTTGTTAAAACCAGGGTAAGATAAAGCAATTGTATGGCTGTTTTGTTGCTCAATCCCTAATTGAGCATCTTATTGTCTAATCCATTTAAATCAGCAACATTTCCCTCCACTGGATTAGACAACAGGGTTACAAAGGGCTTGGTGTCTCTTGTTTGGTGGGGGTTCATTGCCCAATCCTTGGTCATCAGCTTTGCAGATCTGGAGGCAAAAAGTTGTGTTTCCTGGCAGCCATTTGGTGGTAGAACAGTTGTTGTGGTATTAGAAGAGTCTTGTCTGTCTCCAATAAACACTTTATTCTTTCATTCTTATTACTCATACTTTGGTGCAATACTATCGCAAACAGGACAACAACCCATGTATTTTTTAAATAGGCTTTTGTTTTTTTGGGTTATTGTCCTCATTGGGGATCACTCTTGGTCACTAGGAGCATCACATATATATTGAGCGTGTACTCCAGTGATCAATTGCCCAGAATAGTCCTTCAGGGTATAGGATTTGGGGTCAGTCTTCTGGATAACTTGAACTGGGCCTCGTCAAAGGGAAGCAAGTTTGGATTCACGCCTGTACCCTCTATTGCTGAAGAAGTAGACTGAGTCTCCTACCAGGTAAGTGGGTAGGGCAGGGCATTTAGATGCAGCTTGTTCTAGGTCCTACAACTTATGATTTAGGTTTACAGTGTAGGCCCCCAATTGCAAGCAAATAAAGGTTTGAACAATCTTGTTGAGGTATGCCTCTGGGGACACAGCCAGGCTGGGCTTTACCAAGGAATATAGTAAGGGGAGAAGTCCTGGCTGCTGGTCATAGAGCAGTTGAAAGGGTGGCTTACCAATGGCACAATGGTACCCAATGTTATATGCAAAGGTGGCTGCAGGCAGGAAGGTATCACATTCAGTCTCATGTTAATGACTGAGCTTCCAGAGTATCTGGACCAGGCTTCCATTAGTGCGCTCTACCATTATATTTTTGTCAGGCACCCACCCACTAGGGAGAAATCTCCCTAGTGGGTGAATGATTGCAGAGGGATTTAATCCAGTGACCAAAGATCCCACAGGCAAGGATATCATGCCCAAATGGAACAATTCTCTAAAGATTTGGTATCTTCCTAGCAGAGGGTTGAAGCGCCCCAAGAAGAAGTATGCTCCCAAATAGCACAGTAAGAAAGCCAAAGCCAACAGACAGAAAACTTGGGGTTTGGGAACTGGAGTTGTTGATCCAAAGATCTTGGTTTCTTCTTTGATAGGTGGGTTGTATGATAGAGGTATTGCAGTGTACCAAACTCCAGGAATAACACGGCACCAAGAGCTGTCTAAGAATTGGGTTTCTGGCATGATACCCAAATCAGTGCGCAATCCCATCAAAGTGCTGCCCAACACTGTTGTCAGAAGGACTATCCAGAATAATCATTTATACCCAAGAGACTCCACAAGAGGAGTCTTAGGTAATTTCATGGTTTGGATTTTAAAGGCTTAAGTCAATTTAAAAGGATAAGCAAAAATAATTCACTATGGGTGAATGTAGACTTTATTGATTGAACAAATACTGAAATAGAGCTTACCAGCTTTTTTATAGCATGGTAGCAGAAAATAATATAGGAAAAGGAGGTTAGGAAAGTTGGAGATGAAATGTGGAGATTTGGTAGTTAGGATCTTCAAACTGGGGAAGGTAAATTATTTCCTTGTGTTTTAAAATTCTTCTCAGCAAAATTAACATATTTTCCTCATCTATTCCTCTCATTGTCTGGCATGGCTTGGAAGGTCTTTACTTAACCCCACAGAAGGTGGGGACCAGGAGGTGGCCTTGGCAACAACACAAGAAGGAACAGCAAACAACAGACCCAAAACCAGACAGAGAAGGTTACCCGCTTCCTCAGAGCTGCCAATGTCACTAAGCGTATTACTGAGATGATTTGAATAGTTGTTGTCAATCTGTGATTGGCTGAAGCCCTGTGCAAAGGGTAATTACTGGCTCAAAGTTGTTTTGACGCTTGTTTTGAATAGATTGGTTTTAAATGCCTCAGAAGAAGACCCAGGTTCAAACCCGGTAGATGAAAACAATGACTTGGAAGCCATTTCTGGGCATGAAAACAAAGGTAAATATGAACAGATACTACTTATTAATACATTCCCTTTAGGAGATTCTAAAGAAGATGAAGGGGAAAGAAAATTCCCCTTTTCAAATAAAGATAAGTTGTTGTCAGGAAGTATATTCATGACAATTTTTTCTGTGGGTGGTAAGGGGTGGGTAGTGTCCCACAAATTCCCATCAGTTGGTTGAGGCGGGGGATGGTATGACTGGTCAAATTGATACCATTGTCTGTCAACAGAATCTGGGGGCAACCATGTTAGTATATGATATTCTTCAGAATGAATGTGGCTGTCACCAGTGCAGATTGGTTGGGAATTGTTTTGGACTCTACCCATTTGGTCAGATGATCAACAGCCACAATGATGAACTTGTTGCAACTGTTGGTAACTGGCAAGGGCTCTACTACATCAATGACTACCGTGTGGAAGGCAAGCCCAGGGCATACAAGTCTGTGTTTGAACTTGGCAACCTTAGGTCTCTCAATGTTGCAGTCATGACAGGTGGCTAGCATATCTACTACATCAGTGTGCATTCCTTCCCAGAAGCAGTGCTCCTGGAGCAGGGCTAACGTCTTCTTTATACCATCATGACCAGTAGTCTTGTGAGCGGCCACCACTGAGTCCATGTGTAGGGATGATTGTATGTAAAGTAGCCAAGAGTCTCCACAAAGCTTCAGGAGATGTCCCTTAGAGACCTTGGTATCAACAGTTAACTTCTTGAGAGCCCTCTGTATCTCTACTGGCTCCTCCTCTCACAAAGAAGAATCCTCCATAAGCTCTTCATAGAGAATGTCAGCCATGGGGGATACTAAGGCAACAGTAGGAAGACAGGAGAGACAGTCAGCATTCTGGTGGGCTGCTCTGGCTCAATGAATGATTTCATAGTCATAGGCCTGAATTTTAATGGCCCAACGCGCCAGACGCCCTTTGGGGTCCTTGAGGGTCTTCAGCCATTGCAAGGAGGCATGGTCTGCTACAACTGTGAAGTGTACCCCATGGAGAAACACCCTGAATTGTTGATAGGAGTATATCACAGGCAGACACTTACAGTCAGTAACAGTGTAGTTCCTCTCATGAACATTAAGCGTACATAAGCAGTATCCAACAGGATGCTTTAGTCCTTCAGAGTCCAGTTGGGAGAGGACGCCCCCAATTGCAGTTAGGCTAGCATCAGTATGAACCACAAACAGCTTGGCAAAATCAGGGTAGGCTAGTATGGGAGCTGAGGTCAGTGTTCCATTGGGAGCATTGAAAGCAGATTAGCACACTGGACTTCAGAAGAATTCCTTTTCAGCACAAAGAAGCTGAAAAAGGGGTTTCCCAGGGATGTAAAGTTAGGGATGAAGCGGTGGTAGTACCCAATCATCCCCAGGAAGACTTGCATGTCACGTTTATTGGCTGGAATCTGCATCTTCTCAATAGCTTCTAACTTCAGAGGTACAGGCCAGAGTCCATCTTGACTAATGATGAATCCCAAGAACTCAAGATGCTCCTTGAAGAAGTTGCACTTGCGTGGCTTAATCTTGAAATTAGCTTCAAGTAACCTCTGGAAGACTTCCTCCAAGTGCTTCAGATGATCAAAAAAAGGTCCAGGAGAACACATTGATTTCATCCAGATAGACCAGAACACTGGTGAGTTTGAGGTCACCCATCACCACATCCATAGCCCGTTGGAAGGTAGCCAGAGCATTGGACAGACCTTGGGGCATCCTTGTGGGTTGGAATAGCCCTTGGTCAGTGATGATTGCACATTTCTCTTGATTGGCAGGGGGGGGTAGGTCAATATTCCAGTACCCACTGATAAAATCCATGACACTGAAAAACTTGGCGCCTCCCAGGCGGTCTAAGGTATTATCAATGCAAGGGAGGGGTTATGAATCCTTCTTGGTAACAGCATTCAGTCAGTGGCAGTCAATCACCACTCAGTTGCTGTCATCCTTCTTTTTGACAATAAAGATAAGGGAAGCCCAAGGGCTTTTACTAGGGACCACTAAGCCAGATCCCAATAGTTTCTGGAGCTCCTTGTTGGCTACAGCATTATTAGCTTGGCTACGCTGTATAGGTCTGGAGCAGATAGGTGGACTGCCTTGGGTGTCAATATGGTGGGCAACGTCAGCAGCCTTTCCCAGATCATAATCATCCTTGGAAAACACATCCTTATAATGAGCAAAGAAATCCATGGCTTGATCCTTTTTCACTTCACAGAGGCAAGACAGAGAGTCACAACTTATTACCAATAGTACTAGTAGTTGTTTTAAAGATAAAACCAACTCAGAGAAATCTGCAAAGGGGGCAGTCTCCTGCAAGTTGTCATGCTCTTCCAGTTGTATATAAGCCAGGAGTTGGTGCTTGGAGACAACAATAGCTTCGACAACTCATGTTGGCCAAGAGTATGAGCACTTTCTTTTCACTTGGCATGAGGATGCCTGGTGCAACCCATGGCTTTAGTCTGGAGGCGTTATGGATACCAGAGATTTCTCCATGAGTACCAGCAGGTAAAACCAGCAAGAGGCCTGTATTGTGGATCACCAGAGAGCTAGGTGGGATAGTCACATTACAGGAGGTGTAGACTGGGATTCCTTTGGCTTCCCCAACCAAGAGAGGTAGCACCTTGACCTTCTTACTACGCAGTGTATAGGCAACTGGAAGCTATCCATTGGTGTACTCCAGATTAATGTAGTGCAGGCAGCATAAGGGCAGGTCAGACAGGCAATTGCCATGGTAGAACATGGTTATGGATTGGCCCAATATTCCAAATGTATGGTCTCCATGGTTAGTCACAGTGCCATACTGAACCATGAAGCTAGTCCCAATAAGAATGTCATAGCTGTTGTTTTCAAGAACTATAGCAGGTGCAGTGACCATTAGCTTCTTAAAGCAAAGAGGGAGAGAAGAGTAGGCTCTTTTTACTATAATGGTCTGTGGCCAAGCAGTACCAAACTCTTCATGATAGGCTAAGTCCGGTGCCAGATTAAGCTTCTTGACCATCCGCAAGGATATAATTTTCCCAGGGGCACCTGTATTCAGTATGGCCCATACATGAGTTTTGTTCACTACCAGGTTGATATAGGTATAATACTGATGGTCCTCTCTGATCTCCACAATCTTGGAGACCTGGTGTACGCTCAGTCCCTTGAACTTCCCCAGGAAGGTAGCCATGGCAGCTCCTACAGCTGGGCTTGCTTTCTTGAGGGATTCTAGCAGTGCCAAGACGTTTACTGTACAGAGCAGCTTAGAAAGTTGTTCAGTGCGGTCCTCCTCAGGGTGAATTCAACTAATGGTTAAGCCAGTTGTTTGGCATAGGGTAAGGATACTCTTTTCTAAGCTATTTGAGGGATAACCACCTCAGGGCAAAGTGTAGTCCAATGGGTTTAAGTGTTAACGGTGAGGACTTGATTTAGGAGGTCCTCTTGAACTCCTTCAGATTCAGCATCCTCGTGTATTGGTTGGGAGCCAAAGTCAATCAGAGAGGGTTCATCCTTAGGATTGGCCTCAGAGGATGGTAAAGCTACAGGCTTCTGAGCAGGTTTGTTGGGGGCAGCAGTATGAGGGGAGATGAGGGTATCAAAATTACAAAGGCAGCCAATGATTTCTCCTTGTTCTGGATGCTTAGTAGTTTTTTGACTGGCCCTCACTGTCCTCCTCAATATCAGCACCCTTGGCATAGTCCTCCTCAGCGTCCTCCATGCCTACATGATGGACCTTTTGGCAGGGGCTCTTACATTCCTGAGAGAAGTGGCCATCCATACCACATTTGAAGTAAGTACAGGGAGCGTTGTTGGCTGGAGAAGGCCCAACCTTGTTGAAAGGCTTGGGTATCTCCACAGCCACGCGGGGTCTATACTCAGCTTGCTGGCAGGGGGTGGCCTTCAGGGAGAGGGACTTCAAGCTCCTCCTTGTAAGTACGTAGGAGGAGAATCAGGTCTGGCACAGTGCAAGTGTTGTAGATACCCAACTTAAGAGCCAGAGATAGTTCCCATTTGACCTGTACAGCATTGAGGAGTGCTGACTGCACGTCAATAAACTGCACAGCGCTAATAGATGACAGAGTTTGAGCCTCAAGGTAGAACCTAGAAGTGAAGTCTTTTAGGTTTTCCCCCACCTTTAGTTTGGTTTCAACAAAGTCCATCTTGCAACCAAGAAGGGCTTCCTGGCTACCAAATTCTTCTGTCAGGGCCCTGGAAACATTGATAAAAGTCCAGCCATTCTCAGGGAGACACAGCAAGATAATGGTTTGAGTCTTGGCATCCAGAAAGTTGATGATTATGGAGTCCCTCATGGCATTACCAGCACCATACATAGAGTTCTGATATAAGCATAAGAATATGGCCACATTACTCTTGTGGTCAAACTTGGGTAGATTGATGGGCTTGAAATTATTAGAGCCATGTTGGAGGGGAGAAGGCATGATTTTTACTGGGGAGCAGGTGAGACAGGAACAGCTGAGGGTAGAGGCAGCAAACCTAGCCTCAGAGGCATGTCAACAATTTTTCTCTTGTTGCACCTCACATTTACCTTCTCTGTCCTGAGCAGGACCAGAAGCTTCAGGGGTGGCCAAAACGTCATCCTCAGACTCCAACACTGACTCTAATACTTGTACAGCGTTAGGGGCCAACCAAGGGTGGCCATCATTGCCTCTGTAGCTATGATAGAACTTAGGGCTGGAGGACCTTTGTGGACTGTGAAGACTCTTGGAGTGGAGGGATATAGCCTGTGTCAGAAATTGCGCCATTAATGCTATTTCAATATGGACTTCAAATAGTGATAAATGCAAATATTTGGTTGGTTTTGCTTTTGACTTTGGAAATTCCTTGCCTTATTTAAATAGGTCTGATTCAATCTCCACCCATTCCAGAATGCTGTACCTACCCTTTTCTGATCCTGGTATGACTTCACCCCAGCATGACCCCCTCTGCCACTCTGTCTACCTAATGAGTGATCATTGGCCCTTGTCTACTATTTAAGTAGAATCATTTCTCCCAACTAAAGACAAGTTTATCCACATTTGCATTGGCTTTAATATTCTTCAAGCTTTTTCTTTTCCTTTTTTCCAAAAGGAATTCTTCATATTTTATTTCAGGAAATTAAGGTACATACCCTTAATCTTGCCCTGAAGGCTAACCCAAGGCTAGCTTCAAACCTCAAATCTTTTTTTATAAAGATTTCCTGCTGTGTCCTTCTGGATGTTGTCCCCAGGAGCCAAATACAAAATCCTGTAAGTTGGTGGCCGTAATATTACTGTTTATCCTATCCAATTGGCTCTGGAAGGCGTCCAGAAGAAGTTGCTGCTTGTCCAGCTCATCTTGATAGACCTTGTTCTCTTGGCGGGTGATATCCAAGTTGTCTTCCAGAGAAGTAATGTACTTTTCATGGGTGGCAAGCTCAGCTTGGAGAAAGCCTATCACCTCATTGTCCTTCCTGACTTGGGTCTGGCTATCAGCTCTATCATGCAATTGTTGAAGTTTGGAGGCAATCCTGGAGCTCTGGCACAGTGTGATAGCCATCAAACATAAAGGCAAGATCAGCACTTTGTTGGACAAGTTCCACCTGCATCTTCTTGTAGTGATAAAAGAGTTCAAGGAAGTCACAGCCAAGAAGGTGGCTGGAGGGGGAGTTGTCCATAGGGTAGGTGTGGGGTTAGATGAGGGAATGATGGCAAGGCAACAGTTCAAAACTTCCACCTCATGAGTCAGGTTTCAAACCATGGGGCCAGTCTCAATAATGTGGTTTATAACCACACTAATCCAATTGGCATCTACACCCTGATAGGTGAGGGTATGTACCACATGCTCTGGAACTAGCTTGGCTATTCCCCTCTTGATGGCGTCAACCCAGTGCAGCATGGTATTCTGGGTGTTGGTAACTTCAGCAAGGTACTGGTTAACGGTAGTAAAAGTGTTGCCAAGCTCAGAGTAAAGGACCTGGAGAAACCTCTGTTGGTTGGATACCAGTATCCCCTGGTCATGCACTAGGCTTTGGATGCAACAAAGGTGCATTTGGTTGTGGCATACAGCAGTGTGACTGTACAACAGTCACTGTCAAGTATTTAGCCAAATTGTCAGGATACCAAGAGTACTGTGGAGCTCCAGCAGGTGAGGGAGGAGTCAAAGAAGGTACTGGCATGGCCCACCAGATGATGGGACCTAACTTTACCAGATAGGAAAGGGCCTTCCCAGCCACAGCCCAAGGCCCAGCTGCTGGCAAAGCAGAGTCAATTAATCCTGTGAGCGACAGGAAAAGCACTCCC
Source organism: Entomophthora muscae (assembly GCA_014839935.2). NCBI lineage: Eukaryota > Fungi > Entomophthoromycota > Entomophthoromycetes > Entomophthorales > Entomophthoraceae > Entomophthora > Entomophthora muscae. The sequence goes on from QTSX02003623.1 coordinate 125,979, forward strand.
AGGAATTGACTACTCTGGCCAGTGGCATAAGAGGTGGGTGGGGTTGAGATAGTTGGTTTGGGTGTTGGGGGTGGTTCCATGGGGGCCAGGTAGGCAGCAGGATTGTTGTACTTTCCATTGAAGATCAAAGGGTAGATGGTGATTACTTTGCTGTCACAGACAATTTGATAGGGTTCCTTGGGTGCGTTTGGGAGGGTGTACCACTGCAAGTCTTCCAATGTCCAGGGTTTGTGGTCAGGATTTGGGGGATACTCAGTGAAATGCACAGGGCCAAATAGTGCTTTGGGTGGACAGTAGTAGTCAAAGGCTTTGGTTTTGTCAACAGGAGTCTGGCTATTTATCCCAGTGGGTGGGTACTGACGCTTGGGTATATGCAGATGGAAGAGTATCAAAAATAGGTATGGAAACAGATTGGTGGACTTAAGGTTCATAACATCTTTAATTGGTAAGGATAACAATACAGGACTTTTTCAAGTACTTCTGATTTATATACTTACTCACATACAGGTGCCTCTGGGCATTCTTCTGGTGCTATCTGTGTGGCAAGGCTTGGCATCTCAGGTTCTTCTGTTTGTTTGGCTTCTTCATGGTCATTTTTGGGGGTTTCAGGAACAGTTGTTTGGCTTATTGGAGGTCCATCTTGGCTTGGCTGGCCATTGATTCTGACAGGTTTGGCTTCTGGGGTTATGGGGGTTTTTCCCAATTTGATCACCATTTTTGGACTGGCTTGACATAGTTTCCTGAGCTCAAGGAACTTGATTAAAAATGGGGTCCCCAATTGGGGACCCCAAATTACTTAATGGAGGATGGGCTTGATCTGGGCTTACTGGGCAGCTAAAAATAGCCTGCCCAGGCCCAGCCAAACTCACCAAGGCTTGGGCGTAGCTTTTGGGGCCCAGAACGGGCCCCTCAGCTGCCACCAGGGCAGGAATGATTCCTGCACCTGAATTTACTTCAAAAAGCAAAAATCTAGATGCAGGTGAATCTCCCCCACCTGCTAGCCCCACCTGGTGGCTAGGGGTGGGTTTGATTCCCACCTGGGGCCTCAAAGCTGTTACTTTTGTAACACAAATAAATACTCCAAAATATAAAGTTGTTCTGTTTTTGCTGTTTATTTAATGTAGATGGGTTTGGCAGGAATTCTTCAGATGAAGATTCCTGGGAACTTGGTATCTATATTTAATAAAAGAATAGATTATGGGTGGTTAGCCAGGTGAGGCTAGCTAGTAGAATTGAGGCAAGATTGGCCAAAGCAATCTTGGGGACTAGGTGTCTCAAAAACAATTTATTTAACCAGGAAGATTAATTAATAAATTCATGGAAATATAATTAATGAGGATTTAATTATATTGTTTAATTGCCTAGACTGTGTCAAGAAGTTTGGTTAAGGCTAACCATAAGTAAAACTCCTCAAATTTGGGTTAAAAGCGCTGTTTTGGCAAATTAATTAGCTTAGAAGCGCCGCCTAATTTGATTTGTAAAGCGCCGAGGCACTGCCCAGTGAATATTTTAGGCGCTGGAGCGCCGTGGCGCTGCCTGGAAAAGTTTCTGGGCACTGCAGTGGCACCTGGTTTGAGTTTCAAAGCATTTTAATGGGGTTTTAATGCAAAAAACCATTAAATTCAAAGATAACTAAATAAAGGCAATGGTGTCTAGGGGTTTAGGTTTGATAAGCTGGTTCCCAGTTGGAACGTTGATAGCTGAGTTTTGGGATGTGTTTATTCCACAGGGTTTTGGCGCTGGGAGCTGAGGAAGCTCGATGCCAAATTGTTACATTGAGATGAATGGTGTCAGATGACTCTTTCTCATTGTAGGTTAATTCTCATAGGCTGAGAATTATAGGAGATCTTTTAGGGAAAGATATAGGTTGTGGATATCTCAAATGTCATAGACCATGTGATGAATCATAGGTTGATTCAGGAATTGGAGGGGTTTTCAGCCAAATATGCCCCAAATGGTATATAAGCAAAAACAGCTAAATTTTAATCAAAGATATATTGCTGATTTTGACGCTTTCCCCTCAATTAGTTTTCAATTGTTATGTCTTATTTGTTAAATTTCAAAAGAGCAAAAGTTGGAGTACTTTGCATGGAAACCACTGCTGCCTGGAAAGAAGTTCCTACAAGTTTGCTGGAGGAAGCTTGGGCAAGTCTGGAGGTCATCAAGACTGTGTCTGAGGAGGCTTTGGTGGAAGTAAAAGCTACATTTGAAGAATTGTATTCCAATTACTTTGCAAAAGAAGGGACCCCCGCTCAAGGAAACCAAATCTATGTGTGGGATTCTTGGAACCTGTTGGTTGGATTTGACAAGATTTTACAACAAGTGAAAGCAATGGCCAATCAAGAAATCAAGGCTTTAAGAGCAAGGGAGGAAAAGAGTGTTGAGATCATGGCTTGTTGGCAGGATGACAATAAAGTGTTGCCCCATAAAATTGCCTCCCTGGAGGCAAAGCTCCTCAAAGCTTTGTCACAGGAAGATAAAGGCATTAAGAGTCAAGGGCAAGATAATGATAAGTTTGACTGGTTGGAACTGGATCTGTCACAAGCAGGATGGATGAACTGTTGTAAATAGTCCTTGATATGTTCAAAAATGTGGAGATCATAACAGAGTTGGTCAGAGTTGACCTGGAAGAGGTTCTGGAAACAAGCCAAGGAGTTTTTGGCAGAAGGTTGCTAAAGAGAAAGATGCTCAGAGCAAACACCATTTCCAGAAGCACCAGAGTCCATGGCATGGATGGCACTGCAGATGGTGTCCTTGGGGGGAAGAGTTGGCGTCCATTTCCAAGGGGGCAGGGGCTTGCAAGAGCAGTGGTTGACCAAAAACAATTGCTTGTGGACGTTGGTGTTATGGAATGAAATGACTGAGGGTGATTAGGCCATAGGGAGCACCTGCTCTTTCCCTGGCATAGGCATTAGCAGCAGTGAAGGCCAGTGCCTGGTGATAGGGAGAGGCAGTGGCAGAAGGCTCAGCCAGGGGCATTCCTCCCTCCTCATTGAAAGAACCACAGGGGTGAGGGCTGTTGGTGTGGAAAGACATGTGCACCAATTTTGTATTTATAGCAGTATGGGGTGCTATTTTCTACAAACAGTTATTTAGAATCTTAACTCTTAATACTATGCTTGTAGATGGTATAATGCCAGCCTTTGGTAGGACAGAAGAATATAAGTGATATAATAACAAAACTGGTATTTATTATGATAGTGCTGCAGTTATATAGTATAGGGTGGTGGAATTATCACCAGAGGGAAGGAGGCACTGGCCAAAGGACTTGCCAAAAGGAGGAGAGGGAAGAGGCACACTAAAAATGCATGTTTTAGAAAACAACTGGTTTTGCTTGCCTTGTCTAATGGAGGCAAGTGGCAATATCTACATTGTCCTATTTATAATCTCTGAAGTAAAGCCCACACCTGACATGCATTCAAAAGGTGCTTCTAATTTCCGTTTTTAAGGCATTTTTAATGTAATTAACCTTGTTAAAACTAGGGTGAGATAAAGCAATTGTGCAACTGTTTTGTTGCTTGATCCCTAAGTAGGTCATCTTATTGTCTAATCCATTTAAATGTGCAACAGTATCTTTCAGGGAGCACACCACATCCAAAAAGGCGGTGACTCAATCACCTGGAACTGCTTCAAGAAGGTCAAAGACAGCCTCATCAGGGCCACCTCTTCCCTTGAAGGGTGGCATAACCAGTTTGCAACTAGGGTCAGGGTCAAAAAGCCCAAATTCAATAAGATCCTTATTCACGTGAAAACCCAGAAGCTATCTCTGCCTGGGTCTTTAAGACTGGTATGAAGACCAAGGGTAATTCCCCAAGCAAACTAAGGTGGTGAAAAAGTATACAGAAATCAGCAAGGTGGTTCTTGCATACTATCCCAAGGACAGAAAGCTTGAGCATTTTCAGGTCATCTCTGCTGCTCTTTCTACTAATGTATAAGCCTTCTCCAATAATCTATTCTTT
>QTSX02003623.1:129947-363747 GCA_014839935.2 Entomophthora muscae
CTTTTTTTAGCTTTGCAATAAAATAAAAAATTTAATTTTCTCTATTTACTAATAAAAGGTATTTTTAAACATGTAATTAATTTCAATTTCAATTTTTTGTCTAAGAGTCTTAATTCTAAATTTTTACCTTTTTAAAAGTTAATTAAATCAACATTACTGCCAGAAAATAAAATAAAAATATTAAAAAATTTCCTGTATTAATTTTTATAAAACAGACTTTCTTTATTTTGTATTTTAGATTTTTTTATTTTTGCAAAGTTAAATATTTTACATATGTAGAAAATTTTATTTGGATCAAATTTGATAGAAAATCAGTTGACAGAAAATAATTGACAGAAAACCTTCCTGCCCTGTAATTTGAGAAGCCGTATTTTAAGATGCTGTTTTTGAGATGGCGTGTTGCACCAACAATTTTGCTCTTTAACAGCCAACCAGGTCAAATTTTCCCACAAGGAATAAAAAATCAAATTCTTATCAATCAACTTGAATCAGCCAGCACTGATAATATACATATCCATGTTGTTCCCAATCAACTCAACATACCTAAAAAAACTTTGAGCACCACTGAAGTGGTCTAGAAAATGGTTAAAAATGAGGTATGCAAATGTCTCTGAGTGAAATTGAAAATTTTATAGGATTTGCTAACTCAACTATTACAGCAATCCTACAAGCCCACTCAAATTGTGCTATGTCAAAACAACAGGGTTGGCCCCCCAGAAAGGTTGCAACCAAGTGGGTTTGTGATCTGCAATCCAACTTCCCAGTGACCTGTAGCCAAATGTGGAAGTCAACTTGAATTCTCAGAAACAGCAACATGAGCAAACAATGATCCCATACAGGGGATGTCTCAACTTAGAGTTTGACTTGTTATCAGGATCAAGCCACCCTCCTAACCATCCAACCAAGTGATCAATACAATAATGTTCCTGATATCCACAATTCACAAAAACTATATAATAGTTATCTCTCAATAAAGGATATTATCTAGTTTCCAATTAATTTCCCCTTGTAACTCTGCTAAAAAAGCACAGTTACAATATTGGTAGAACAAGTAGGGTTTCTGTCCTACTTTATCCCTCAAAATTCTTCCTGTTGTTCATACTTGCTGTGGTAAAAAAATCTTTGATATAATCATGTCTGGACTCCCAATAGACTGGGTGTTTTACACACCTGGTACTAAAATACCCAACAGGTTTGTGCAATACCAGACCACAGCAATACTAGTCTCTGCCTTCAACACCTTGTTGGCACAAGGTTTTTTCCAAGCACCTGCCACCACCCCTTGAGCAACAGATGAAAGAATTATGCCAGCCCACATAGCCCAAAGACTTTGAAGAGCCGCCTTGGAACCATTTGCTGGAGCTAATGACAACAACCCCATGGCATGAATTCAATCTGCTCAAAGCAAATTGATGCAAATGAAATTCCCACAATAGTTCTGGATTGCAGAGATATCCATCTGCCTTACACACAACACAGGTAGATGGTGCAACAAGTGGCACAAAGATCACACCAAGAAAGACTGGGACACCTTTAATTGGGACTTCTTGGCAAGGTTTTTAATGAAAGACACAGCCCTCATGATCATACACCAGTAAAGAACTTAACCCAAACTGGCACAGTAAAGGAGCTTAATTGAGCCTATAAGGAGCTCTGCCTACAAGCTCCCTCATATATGATGTTTGACAACCCAGCCACACACCTCATGTACTATGATGCCCTTAAGCCATATTTAATGAGACATATGAACCTGGACCAAGTAATTAATCTTTAAAGCCTGTACTTTAAAGCATAGAAAGAAGAGCAAACATCTAATGTGCTGCACAAGGTGCAAAACAGGAAAAGAGAGAGACCTAAAGACTCCCACTCCCTAGACGCTCCAACTTCCCTCTGCCTAACAATGATAACCACACATACAATAAGTCTTAGGGCTCCAATGGCTATAGTAACAGGAACAATAGACAGTCTAATTGCACTCACTTCAGAGTCACCAGTACTTAGGATAACCAGGACAAGGAAAAATCCTAGGGAGAGCATTCAGCAAGCTAAACTCTCCCCACCAAACTTCTGCCTTGCCAAACAATGAATATTGCCCAGAGGACGTGGATCAGTGCCCTATGATACAGGTTCCCTAAGGAGATCCAGTACTCTACACCATTGCCAGATGTCCCAATAAACTGATGTCCTATCCTTTCTGCTTTTAAAGTTACATAGGTTTAGCTCTCTTGGACTCAGGTGCAGATTATACCCTTATCAATAGCAACTTTGTGAAAAAGTTCAGGTTAGTCACTAATCTTTTGAAGATTAAGAACGTGGTTTTAGCTGATGAACATCACATTGCTGTGACCCAGGAAACTGCCCCTTTTCCATCACGCTGGAGAACCTCCACTCAACCATCCAAGGACATGTCATTGATTTTCCAAGATTTTTGTGGTACTTGGCCTGGACTGGTTGAGGAAGGATAACCCTTGAGTGGACTGGTCCACTTCAGTGTTAAACATAAAAAAAGAAGGAGTTAACCACCAAATTTACACTGACACAGTTGACTAACTTCTTTAGGACCATGTGTTTGTACACTTTACAGTGACTCAAGAGAAAAGGATAACCTAAAGGCAATTGAGTGAGATTCCTGTGAATACAAGGGCATAAACTTCAAGGACCACCAAGACACTGCTACCTCCCAGGATTGGGAAATTGTAGCACAACACCCGGATTTTTTTGAAGAGGTACTGGCAGGGCTACCTCCCAAGAAACACATACAACACTCAATACAACTCAAGGGAACAGTACCCATGGTGTGACCCATATACCAACTCACCCCTACAAGAATGATACACTCTGTGCTTATCTTAAGAAGGCTTTGGAGAAGGGGCTCATCCAACCTTCTCAATCACCCTTTGGGGCTGCTGTGTTCTTTGTAGAAAAGAAGGACAGGTCCCTTGGGTTAGTTACCCACTAATGAGTGTTGAAAGAAGTCACCATTAATAATTGATACCCTCTCCTGCTTATTAATGGTCTTTTTGAAGCCTTGGTTGTAGCAACTTTCTTCTCAAAGATTGATCTAATAGCCAGGTATAACCAAATTTGTATCAAGGAAGAAGACATCCCCAAGACCGCCTTCTGAACCAAGTACAGCTCATACAAGTGAGTTGTACTTAATTTTGAAATAACAAACACACCTTCAACCTTTGTTTCCTTTATTAATGAGGTTTTTTTACCCCATATTGACAAGCACATGCTAGTGTATCTGGATGATATTATTGTGTATAGTCCCTTGGTGAAACAACACCACAAGGACTTAGAGGTAGTATTAACAGCCCTAGTGCAACACAAATTACTTGTGAAGCCCTCCAAGCGTCAATTCTACTGAGAACAGCTCCCCTCTCTTGGGCATGTGGTGTCAAAAAAGGGCATTAAGCATGATACCCAGAAAATCCAGGCCATATGTAAGCTGCTGCCTCCCAAGGACAAGAGTGAGCTTTGTATCTTCCTTTGGATGATAGCCTATGTCTGACACTTTATTATGGACTTCAGAATCTTAACTGCACCACTATCCGCCATTACAAGTGCCAAAACAAAATTTGTATGGAACCCCCAACAAGATATTTGTTTCCGTTGCTTGAAAGCCAAAATGACGTCTGCCCCATCCTGCAATACCCAAGAAGGAATGGTGACTACCAAATAGAGACAGACGCCTCAGACACCTCTATTGGGGGTGTACTACGCATAAAAACAGACACAGGCAACTACCTGCCAGTGGCTTATGAGTTGTGTAAGCTTACATATGGCAAGTGTCAGTACCCAATTCACAACAAGGATCTGCTGACAATTATCCATTGTCTAGTCAAGTGGCGTTGTTACCTAGAGCAACAAGAAGCATTCACTACCCTAACCAACCATAAGTTCCTAATATATTTCAAGACCCAAGCCAACTTGTCCAGATGCCAAGCTCAATGGATGGTATTCCTAGAGCAATTTAACATGAACATCCCATGTAAACCTGGACCAGAACTGGTCATGGCAAATGCCCTCTTGCGCCTATATGTGAGGGCGTCCAGAGGCAAAGATGGCCTTGAGCCAGAATGGCCCCTCCTGGTACTTTGAATAAAAGATGAAGGTTTCCCTCAGGGCACCACAGACATCATCAGAGATACAGCTGTCAGGAACAAACACTTATTCACATATGTCTATGGAACTTTGCACCACAAAATAACATATGAGGTAACTATTTCTTACGTCCCCACACACCAGAGAGTTGACATCATCTTGCTCTACCACCAAGACCTAGGGCATACAAAAAGTTGAAAACTCTAAAAGTTCTTAAAACATAAGGCCTGGTGGTCAACTCTGTATAGGGACGTGCAGGAAGTCCTTGAAAAATGCAAAGTATGCAAGAAGTTTTCAAAAAGTGACACTCCCTCAAAGTCAGTATTACCAATCAAAAATCAATTATCCTTTAAGGCTTGGGCTCTTGACATTGTAGGCCCAATGCCAGGGAAACATAACAACAAGAAATACATCATTACCTTCATTCATTTTGTCACCTGCTAGCCAGTGGCCCAAGATGTTAAAGCACACACTGACAATGATTTACGCCAATTCATTGGCAGAGAGATCATCAGTAAGTTTGAAAAGCCAGAACTGCTGATCATCAATGGGGTCAAAGACTGACCTCAGAAGATACCAATGTTTACCTCATCAATAATGGGGTTAAACACATAGTGACTACACCATCCCATCTTCAGGTCAATGGTAGAGTAGAGCAGCTGAATGGGAGCCTTGTGCAAGCCCTTTCCAAAGCCACTGCCAGGAGACCTGAGGAGTGGCACAGACATTTGGTAACTGCACTTCTTGTGTGTTTCACTCAGGTGAACAGATCCACCAGAAAGAGCCCCCTTGAACTTGTCTACGGAACACAACCAAACATTGTTCAAGCATTGACTGGGCCAAAGTTGGAAATACCCAACAAGATACCATCCTATTACAATCCTCTAATACTCTATGCCAATATTGACCAAAAGGAAAGGGAAGAGAAACTTCAGCAATATATGTTTGTCCCCATCCAATCAAGGCACAAAGTTGGAAACAAAGTATGGGTGATAAACACGAACAAAATCAAGCTGCATCCTGAGAAGATGGGCCCTGTCATTGTGTCAAAGGTAAACAACAACAACACTTACCTGATAAAAGTACTGGGCAAGAGTAAGCAGGATAAGGGTTTACACCATGGCCAGCTACAACCCTGCAAGGCCTGCCAGAAATAGTGTGAGACAGACCTCCCCACAACCAAGCAACTGTTGGTGCAGTACAGCGCCTGTGCTCCTGACAACCTCCCAGAAGACCTCCCACCAGAGGAGGCCAACTCTCTGTCAGGGGTGTCAAAACAACGGGGTTGGCCCCCAGAAAGGTTGCAACCAAGCGGGTTTGTGACCTGCAATCCAACTTCCCAGTGGCCTGTAGCCAAATGCGGGAGTCAACTCAAATTCCCAGAAACATCAACATGAGCAAACAAGGATCCTATACAGTGGATGTCTCAATTTAGTGCTTGACGCATTATCAGGATCAAGCCACTCCCTAACCATCCAACCAAGTTATCAACACAATCATGTTCCTGATATCCACAATCTACATCAACTATATAATAGTTATCTCTCAATAAAGAATATTATATATCTTCTAATTATTTTCCCCCTTGTAACTCTTATAAAACAGCACAGTTACAACAGCTGCTTCACCCAAAAAGATACCAACTGACACTTTGTAATTCCCTCTCCCTAAGGACAGACATTTATTAGCTTTTATTTTTGAATTGTTATTTTTCTGCTAAAGAAATAAAAATTGTTTGTAATTTAAAAATTTCTGCTTGCCTTCAAATATTTTTTGCACCTGCTTCTCCTGTTTTTTTTGCTTTTTCAAATAAATTTCCCCCTTCTTTTTAACACATCTTGAGCCATCAGTTGTTGACTTTTTTATGCTAGTGCAGAGTTCCATAACTTCAAACAAAAGCAATTTGTATTTCATCAGCTATATTTTTCTGTTAGAACTTTAGACATGTTTAAACTATTATCTTACTTTATCATTACTTTGATAGTTCTTACTGTTTTCTATCCATTATATATAAATAAAAACTTTTCTTAAAGAGTAATCTTAAGCTGAAAATCTTAGTGGCTTTCCTCAATAACTACTTTTTATTTTTCACTTCACTTATTTTAACTTTACCTTAAAGATATTTTAAAATCTTCTAAATTTACTCATAATTCTTTTGAGCCTTCCTATTTTGTTTTCAATTTGTCTATTACTAATTAGGATTTATCTTTCTTTGTTTTAAAAATATATTTGGCTAGACACCAAGAATTAGGATAGTTGTCACCAACGTTTTCAATGAATGAGATGATTACAATTTTTATACTGCAATGTTCCCATGGGGAATATCCTGATATAAATATTTCTTTAGTTACAGGAAAATCTCTCTTTAATAACTTACTTTATACTGTCTGCTTAAGATCAATAAATCCAATGGCTCCATCTGTTAAAGATCATAAATTTCTAGCATGTTCAATAAAAAATTGTTACAAGCTGTTCCAACTTTTTTGTATTTACTAAATATAAATCCTAATTTGCTTCACACAATAGTTTATAATTTTTCACTGTTTTGGAAAAGACCTTACATACTTGCTCTTTGAGCAAAGAAGATCCTATCTGCCATCTTATTATGGTTAATATATAGTAAAGACCAAAACTACTACCTTTCAAGTTCAACTTTGGCTTGAGATTCATGAAAATTCACCAACATGCACACATTTAGCTCCTGGATTCTTGTCAAGATTTATAATCTTGATGGAGCTCTGTTTTTTATCTTTATTAGTTTTTTGCCATGTTGTGGGATGTTGATTTTCAGGGATCTGTATAGAAACAAATATTCTACCAATACATATGTTCTTATTGCAGTGGCATTGAGGTCTTCTATCCTGAGATCTCTGGAGGTAATTATATGAGACTGATCAAGGACCGCCCTATATGATAATTAGTACAGTTGAACAAGGTACAGAGTGGGCCCAGTTCACATACACTGCCTGGCAAACAACTTATCACCTCATTAGGAACCTAGATGTAGCATTTCAAAGCCTTCTCAGAGTGTGCCTTTTTTTACAGGAAAATAAATGAGATTTTCTACATTTTTTGGTCTACTTGGGCTCAGGACAAGGATAAAATAACAAGCGTGGGGTAGCATACTGAATGCTGTGAAAGGGAAAAGCTGAGCTACCCCCAGCTTTGATCTTTCACAATATTCTGCCTGGGTATGTGTCTTGGCACCCTGACTGAACCCCTTTTTTAAAATAAGTGACTTTTAAAATCTTTCTATTATACTAATTGATAAAAGGAAAGGTGTGTAAGGCAGGCTGCCAGAAGAGTAATGTTGTGCTACACTCAGCTTAACTCTTTTACAGCAACCTTCTGGTATGTGTTTCTGGTCTATAACTGATAATAATGTATGTTTAAAGTTGGGGGTGTGAGATTAGGCTGATTGACCACAAATGATCAGGCTAATTGTTGCACGCAGATCTTTATCAGTTACACACAGTATTATCACTAGTTCAATATTTTATTAAGTGTAGTATTTATACACTGTATATTCAATAGTCTATTATAATTGATATGGCAGTTGTATGCCGTGTTTATAGTTAGTTTATTATGATAGATGCAATGATTATACACTGTATTATCACAGATCATTGTTCTAATGCGTAGTAATTATACACTGTATAATTAATATTTTATTATAATTTATATAGATATTATACACCATATAATCATTAGCCAATATAGTTATTATCATTGATTACACACTGTGTTTCCCTATATCATCATTCATATATCACTCAACTCATCATACTAGACGTTGTATCAACTCAGTCCCACCTAGCCTGAAGGGTGTATATGATCATATCAAACAAGTGATGTGCAAATGGCTAGGAAATACCAAGTTTGGATCAGCATTACACGGCGTATAATTGGTTTCTTATTGGTTTGGGTCAGCATTACACGGCAGATAATCTACGAGTTGATATTGGATTGAGTCTGCTATTATACGGTATACAATCCCTACTTTGACCTGTTGCATTAATAAGCAGAAGGCTTGCCAGCCAGAAAATGATCACTGATTAAGCCCTCAAATGGAATACTGGAATTCTACCTTCCAATGTAGGAGGAATGAACAGGGGCCATTTATAAGCGTCAACCAAATATGGTGTATTTTCCCAGCACAATAATGGGTGTGTAAGGATACAGCCAATTGTAACTACCATTGGGCTAGCTCAAGAAGAGTGTAGGCTGTAGCTGAAGTTCCATGTACACCCTGATAAGGCCAGTAGCATATCACATGCCAAGGACAACTAATCAGGATAGGTGCAGCCAGCAAAGATGGACCTTTTGCAAAGGTAGCCACTGATAACTGTCTGAAAGGACAAGGGTTGTTGCAGTGTATATTGATACAGACGCCTGAAAGGATAACAACAAGCTCTTAGTTACACCTGGATAAATTGCAGCCGCTGGCTAGATTGTACTCCAATTTCAATAAACATAATTATCTTCAAAGTTCTATTCTATTGTAGTCTGTAGTGCTCTTGTATAGGATTAGGTAGAGTACATTGGCAAGGCTAACATCTATCTGTAGCTTTGAACATACCAGCAATAACCCCAGTTGCTCAACACACCTGGTAAATCAATAGACATTCAAGAGAAAGTCCTTAAGAACAAACACCTGTTCAAAAACGTATATGGTACTCTACACTGCATACTTCCAAGTGGTGGTACTGTACCCTATGTGCCACCAACCCAAAAGATTGACAGAATTCTTTGATACCACAGAGATCTGGGCCTTCACACCTGTATCAGGAACTTGTATGAATACCTCAAGACACACTAATGGTGGCCCAACATGCTGGACAAAATCAAGGAAGTGCTAGACCAATGCAAAGACTTTGAGAAGTATGCCCACTATAAAGCACCCCCCAAACCAGTGATATCAGTGTCAATTACACAGCCCTTTAAAGTGCAGTCACTGGATATTGTGGGGCCAATGCCTGGCAATAACAAAATAAAAAGTACATTATACAGCTATCAACAATGAAACTAGGTGGCCTGTGGTACAAGCAACAGAAGAACACAAAGGAAATAATGTAAGACAATTTATTGGCAAGGAGATCATAGCTAATTTTGGGAAACCTGAACTCCTAATCACAGACAGAGGAACTGAACTTAAAGCTATAACCACCAATATCTACATTGCTAAAAATGAAACAAAGCATAAAGTTGCCAGACCTTATCCCCCACAGTCAAATGGGAGAGTAGAGAGGTTAAAAAGCTCCCTTGTAGAGACGCTCAGTAAATTATCTGCCAGCAACCCATGACTCTGGGCTGACATGCTCCCAACAGCATTAATGGGATTGAAATGCCAATTCAGCTGTAATACCCGCAAAAGCCTGTATGGACTTGCATATGGGCACAAGCCCATCATTGACAGTACCAAATTAAGACCACAGTTACCTTTACCTAAGATGGTACCAAGTGGCAATGTCCCCAACCTACAACATGCCAGACAAGACCAGGAAACCAGGGAGAATAAAATAGTGGAGAGGGACTCAATACACTCCAGGAAGAGCAATACCAAGTTGGAGATGAGATCTGGGTAGTCAACCACAGCCTGCATATATTGAAATCAGGGTTAAGAGGACCAGGGGTTGTCATGAAATTAAGACTAAAAATACCTACCTTGCCAAGGGAGTTGGTGTCCACATAAACCTGAAACATATGCACCATGATCAACTCTGCCTTGCAGGGCAAGAAATGCTAATGTAATTCATATTTACCTGTTCCTGATGCAGAACTGGATTGATGCTAAGCTTGAATTATGACACCCTCAAGAAAATTCCTGAGGATCCACCTTCCAGCACCCCAGGGGGAGATGTCACAACATCTACAATTACTCTTACTTGGGAAAGTAGTTCCCTGAGTGATTTTCTGACTAGCCATTAAGTTGGTGGCACTCTTATCAGTTGTCCATCTAACACAAGGATCAACCATTTTGAGTTCTAAATGGATCACTACTTGGACAAGCCCCATGACTACCATGATGTACATGGACAGTATGTGGCTTCTCATGATGCTATATAATGCTCTAAACTCATACCAATAAAGTATTGTTTTCTTCTTAATTCCCCCTTTATTTTGTTTATTGTACTTCTCAGAAGTATATTCACAATATTGGGAAGATAGCCTTTTGTTTTTTTGGGGTAAATTTTGATTTTGTAAGGTGATTGGTGATCTTAAAAGAACTTACTTGCTGTACATGGTATCGTATGCTGCTGAAGGCACACTAAACTTTAAAGGCCAGCATTTGATCGTGGCTACTTTTATTTTCAGAACTTAATAAATTGACATTTAGTTGGAACTTTCTTGGTACCGATCAAACGGTACCGAAGGCAGCTTTTATGGGATCAAAGGCTTGCCTTGGCTAATCTTTACCCTTGGCGCCGATTTGCTGGCGTGGGGGATCCATTTAAAAATATGTACGCTATAAAGTTTCCCTTGGCTTTAAAGTTCTGCGGCGTGGTGGATTTATTTTTAACCCGTGGTTCACGTCCAGAAAAAATGCCGATAAGCTCCTTATCTTTGCATAGAGGTGAGGGCTACATCTGAGGGATATTTTTTCGGTGAAGGGGTTTGTGTGCTATGAGTTGCCATCTTGTTTTAAAATTATCGATGTTTTTATTGTATTCCTTTAAATTTTAGGGCTCGGTGAAAATAGCTCAACTGCAGTTTCGGATTCTGATCTTTGCTGAGAGTAAATCGAATCCCTCTTTTTATTTTCTTTCATCTGGGAGTTGGATTTCTGCGCTTTGGTATTTAGTAATTGTCCTTTTATTGAGGATAGATATGCGTAAGTTTATAGCAGTTAAATAAGTTTGGATTGAAATTCGAAATATGACGGTTTGGATGGAAGCTGTGTTGCAGCTCATCAGGTTTAGAGTATGAGATCCTAGTGAGCATTCTCTTGGATCCAGGTTGAGAAGCTAGATACACGGGAGAAGATGTTTGGGGCATTGTCAAAGTACTCATAGACAGACCAGGATGCAATGCCAACAAGAAAGATGGATCCATCCAGCTTGAAGAGAATGGGGCTGCCATCAGAGATGTAGTTTTCCATGGATTTTAAATGCTTGTCCCTAGCACAGAGACTAGAATTGCTGTGGACTTCAATAGGAAAGGATATCTGACATTGGTGGATGTCAAGGAGAGAAAGGTTGATGTGTTTAAGCTCGGGTTTTTCTTCCCATCTTGTCTTTTTCCAGCCCCAGCCCACTAACTGCACTTGTAGCTGGGATATCATTCCCAGGAACCCAGGGTCCAAGAAGAGGTGAGTTTTGAGTTCTCGTTTGTGTTTAAGCTTGAGAAGGGCCATGTTGTAGGCTGGGATGGATCCAAGGGAGTAGCGAGGATGGATCTTCTTACCCAAGATCCCAGAGCATATTTTCTTTTTGTGCCCTGCCGTACTACATACAGTGATCAGGTTACTTGGACGCTGGACGTACATTGCAGTAGTAATGACAATATCAGGGAGGTAAAGCACTCCGCTACAGACGGACTCCTTCTTAGCCAGGACATCTACCAAATAGTCGGGGACACTCAACCCACGGCAAGACAAAACACCTTCTGTGAGAAGCAAAAGAAAAGAGAAACTATACATGTTGATCTTCAAATAACTTTGATATATTTATATCAACAAGTTTATTAATAAACACATTCACTTCGGTAATTGCCGCACCCATTATTCCAGTTGAGACATATCGCATTCTCGTGGTGTTTGGCCTGTTATAGAAACGAAACCGACGCCAAGCATGATATTTTACGCCATAACGCCGCCTTTGAACGCTAATAAAACTTTGTTCCCCTTAAAAAAGTGATATTTTACGCCATGACCTTTAAATCACTTGAATATGAATTAAATTAAATACACAAAGCTCCATATCCACTTTCTCCGCATTAAAAAACACTTTAATTTAAATTCCTATGTAAAACGTAACCTATACAGACCCTGGCTTATTCATCCACGTACCTCTATTGAACTAACGCCGTCTTTGAACTCAAATAAAATTCTGTTCCCTTTAAAAAAGTACCTCTATCTAACTGCAGCGCAATAATCCGCTTGATATAAATCAAATGTCACAACTTAACTCAATAAGTCATAATTCCACCCCTTCGATTTTTAAATATTATATGCTATAAAACTACCACCGATACATAACAATTCATTTACCCACACATTTAAATCCACTTCGATTATATACTTAATAAAATATCATTCAATTAAATATATTTACATTAAAAACATAACAATATAATATCTGAAATAATATATATAATGATCCAGGCTGCGCTAGCCCAGCTCCGGTAAACTTGTGGCTCTGAGCTCAAAGTGGATAGTGTATCTGAGCTGTTACAGCCGAATGTGTATCTATAATCAACTCAGCGAGGATAAACAAAATCGAGTCATCTTAAATTAAACTCCATTTAGTTAAGAATGAAATTCAATGAAAAAATAGAAAACAATCAAAATAAATGATTGTCTAATGTAAATTAATCAGTTTCTCGTTGGTTTTGAGATAAATTGATTTGATTCTTAACTGAGCAATTCTTTAGGCTGGCTTGAGTTTGTCTACTCTTTTAGAGTTAAAAGCTACTGCATTACAATGTTTTGGCGATGGCAGCTCTAATAAGCTGTCCACTTTTAATCTTTGCCTGGAGCCAGAAGTTTACCAGATTTGGGCTGATCCAACTCTAGTATTAACTGTAACCCAAGAAAAAAAAGCCTCTTAATCATCTCATTTAAATTTTACTTGTCCACTTAACTATCATTCTGCTATTATATTTCATGGCAATAGTTTTTTATAATTTGACCCTCCACCCAATGTTATACTAAATTAATAGCAGTATTTATCATCTGTGTTGGGAATTTTGACCAAGCAATGATGCCAATTATGGCAGAGCTTACAGATTGGGGTTGCTGCAACCAAATCCATAAATTAGTAGTATAAAATACAATGATGCTAATTATGACAGAGCTCACAGATATGAATTGCAGCTACCAAATAGCATAAATTGGTAGTATAAATTATATTGCATATTTGATCAGCAGTAGTCTGCTGACCTGAACATTAAATTAGCCAATGATAAGTGTTGCAGCGGCATTAAGTGATACATTATTTGCCGCCGCACCACTTTGAAAAATACACAGGCACTGCGGCACTGCCTAGCAACTGGATTAAGCGCTAAAGCGTCAAAATACTTTTACGTCAAGTGCTGCCTTACTTTTACATTGAGCGCTGAGGTGCTGGGTTTGATCCCCATAATCTCAGATTCCCTAAATTGACTGTATTTCTAAGCAGTCAACAAGGAGACACAAAATTAAGCAGGATGAATGGTCCCAAAATATACCAAACCCCCATGCCAGCAAGGGCCATCTGTGCTGGGTGAAGCAATTAAATCTCATTGGTTGGTGTGTTCAAAATGGCCAAACCTAGATCACCAATTACCCAAAATAAGAGTGTGTTGGAATGTCCTAGAAGATATTGCCAACAGCTCAGGAAGATGCTCCCTAGGGAAATATAAATACTTTTCCTCTAATAATAATAAAATACCTTTGACTTATCAAAAAGTGCTTCTGTGTGATCAGAAGCCAAATACCAAAAGTAATTATCAATTCTTCTTCCTATACATTCTTCTGTCACAATACTAATCATATCCTCACATATGACAGTATTCAAGCCAAGTACCCTGTGCCCTATTATAGAAATGAGTTGCCCCAATACTCCCAGCGCAATAATCTGCCTTTTAAATTTAATAGTATTTTCTTTTTGTAATTAGTACACTAGCCACCTCAGCCAAAAGCCATCCTAAGTGCAATAGTTTAACAATTGTGGGTTCATATCAACTCTAGTGGCAAAAAACTATGTTGCCACACTTATTGCCACATCAAAAATAAAGTTTAAATCTAAAACTTGATTTCTGGATCAATGTAAATAACCATAAGTAACAATCTATCACATAGCAGCAAGTTAAATATTTTTACAACTGTTGTATTGGCACCTTTAAGTTGAAACTATTTCTTTAGCATTTTTAGATCAATCTTTAAGGATTATTTATGGGCATACATGGGAGTTGGCTAGTATTGAAAATTGATAATTTAGCTATTTTATCCAGCTAGATTTCAGTATTAGTAAAAATGTGCAGTAGCTTTTAACCTGCTGATACAAAAATAAGTATACCAACCATGAACATAATCAGCTCAGCCTAGAACAGAGTCCAACTTTTTGCAGAAAAAAGCTTATTTTACAGCCAGAGGGGTGATAACAGGCAAAAATTCCCAGACACACAAAAAAGATGCACACCAAAAACAAATTTATCTTGAAACAACTGCATAGCCAATCACACAAAAAAATAGTTTCAGTTGCACTACAGAGCTACCATGTTTGTTCACTATGGTTTTTGAGAACAATATGAGCTCAGTCACCAAAGTGAAAAGCTTGATCCAACAACAAACCCTCATAAAAATCAAAGCAAACAACAATAATTTCAAATATCAAAGCAAATCAATGAATCTGGCAAGGGTCTGGATGTACCAGTATTCTGGCCGTTGCTGACATAAGTAACATCCAACCATCACATGGTTTGGCGCCAATCCACCAAAAGGTTTGACCTTCCCAGATTGGTAGCCAATCAATATCCTATGACCCGTCCAGATATCCAGCTATGCTAATCTGATTAACACCTGACCACCAATATTTGATCCAACTTGAATTCCTGCCACATCAAACACAATATATAAGCCTAAAATATTATCCAATAACATCACGCTTCTTCTCTAAACCTATCTTCTAAGCTTCCCCAAAAGCTACTCCTCATCAAATCTATAATAATGATACCAGTTCATTCTAATTAAGGTATACAGACTATATAAGAAAATATAAATATGATATCATTAGTATCTGTTTTTGGATGAAAATTATCAAATATATCAAACATATCAATATAAACGGCTAAAAGTGCACATTTAAGACCAAAAAATGAATATATAAAATTTAAAGCCCAATGTATAATATATGGTAGGCACTAAAAGCTTTGGGGTCACTATATACAGAAAAATAAAAGTTGTTAAATAGATTGTATAGTTGATGTGATTCAATTCTATTGTGCTTGGATTCTATTCTATACCACAACAGACACATTTAAGCATGAAACAATGGAGCAGACAGAGTCCGCTACAGACAGGGACACCCTTGTGGATAAAAAAATAAAGCAGATTTTTTCTAAGGGGCGGAAGGAGGAAGTAACTCTGAGTTGGGAAGTGAACCCAAAGCCACACAGATGTTGCAATAAACCCAGGGCACCCAGGCTAGCAGAATAGGCAGCATCAACCCTAGGTTACCCAAATCTACTCCTGAAGCTACACCCAAGGCATCCAAGACCTCCAAGGGTAAAAATAGGGCAGCTGTAGTAACATTGACTTCCTGGTAGTTGACTATTAAGTAAAGTGAGAATTTGGTTTTTGGGCTAGTTGACTCCTGGAAGTTGACACTTGTTTAGTTAGAAACTCTTGATGTAATGAAAACTCTTAATATAAATAATTAATCTATACTAATATAGTATACTAAATTGACTCCAAAAAGCTGAAAAGTGCAATAAAACATGTCCTAAATACTAAGAATAGTGAGAAATAAGCACGCATTTCCCATTTTACTGTAAGAATGTTTTTATTAGCACAGAAATCAAGGTTCTAGTGAAAAATAAGGGAATTTAAATAAAATAAGCATTAAAAATATAGAAAGCTTATAACATTTATTTTTTACACTTTATATAAGTGCAGCTGATAAGCTCTTATATTTGACTAGTAGATTAGCAAAATAAATCTGACATTTCATCCACTTGCAACTATAGATATTCATCTGAACCTTACCAGTTATACCCAAAAGAGCTATTACTATTTAAAATAAATAAAAGGTGTAAATATTAAAGCTAAAAGGTAAAAGGTTTGATGCAAAAATCATAGAAGCAAAGCAAAACACAGCTTACTCTCAGGCTTTTCAGCCTTCTTTATCTTGGCCCCTTTTAGGAGGGCAGTTGCAATGAGCTCAAGTAGCATCTTGAGATCAGAGGCCTTATAATACACCTTGGTGTTGTCCTGGATGGCCTTGATAAAGAGTATGTACTTATTGATGGGCTTGGTAGAGGGTAACCAGTTAGACATATCCCACATATTAGTTATTGTTTTCTCCTGCTAATGCTAAAGGAGGAAAAAGAACTTGTTGAATTTTGGGTGGCGCCCAAAGTTGGCCTTGAGGTGTTTGTGATATGCCTCAAGTTCCAACATGGTCTTCAGCTCACCATTTACAACAGCCAGTACACATTCCAGCTGGCCTTGGCTCAGGCCTTACCTCGCCTCTGAATGACAACCTTACCAATCACTGGGTCTTGAAGTACTCAAGGAAAAGCTTTAAATCTGGATGCTTTGCTATGTAGGGATCCTTTGAGAGAACCTTGAACTCCTGTGCAGTGTGCTCTGGCTTTGAAAAGCCAAGGCACTGAATTGTGCCAGCACAAATTTACAGGCTTCCAAGGTATTCCTCCAGCTCAACCTACTAAGCTCAGCATGGGCCTGCACATTGCAAGCAAATTCTTGGCAGAAGTGGAAGTGGCACCCCTGCACTTCCCTCCCAAACAGCTGCTCAAATGCATTGAACTGATAAGGCTCAAAGTTCATGATGCACATTTGAGGCCCTAGAGCTCTGAGCCATGCCTTTTCCTCCAAGTCTAGGGTGGCCTGGTCCTTTTCAGCGGCAGGAGGATTAGCGCAGGTATGAGGGTCTTATTGGCATCATCATTGTTGTCAGGGGGAAGAAGGGAAAGTGCTTTGCAAAGAATGGAGAAAGCGTGGGTGTATATGGCCTCAGTGGCCCCAGGAAGAAGGAAGAACATGAGTGGACTCACCTGGATGTCTATCTGGGCATGGACCATCCAGAGCTGGTAGAGCATCCAGGGGCAAGTGGCAAAGGTACTATCAACTAGCCAGGTTGATGCCCTTTTAAACTTCATCAGGTTCTTCTGAGTTGGGTACCATATTATGCGGTCTTTGAAGCCTGGGCCATCATCATGGATCAGGAAGCGCTCCCCACTTGGGAGCTGCTTAAGCTTGTGGGTGAGCGTGAACTCCAAGAGGACACCTGATGTCTTGGGGGAGGGGGATTGGCAGCAATTATTTGATTGCTTGTAAACCCAACCAGTTGCTTCCATGTGGCCAGCAACTTGAGATTGTTGGACTTCAGGTGTTGAAGGTCCTTGATGGCCAAATTAGAAGTACAGATGTTGGTAGAGGTGAGGATGGCCTGAACAAGGTAACATTTAAGCATCCTTGTGATTAAGTGATTAGAGGGCTCACATGTGTGCTCCCCCTTCTTGGCTGTGACCTGTTCCCAGCCTTTGGTGTTTAGACAGGCCCCACAAGTCTTATCCTCACAAAAAAACGCTTGCTCTTGGTTTGGCGCTTTTGATTATTACAATTCAAAATTTAGTTATCCGCCATGTAACCAGGGCTATCTTTTACTGACATGATGGGGAGCTTTGAAATCCCCATCCACATTACAGATGTTATGGGTGGCCAGTGGATCCCAAGCCACATGACAAGAAGCTTTAAACTTCTTGTAGTACTCCTCCAGCTCATCTTGAGGGTCAGAGGAAGGAAGGGGAGAAGAGCCATCAGTGGAGAGAGAAAGGGTTCTTCAAGGCCTGCTTTGAGGCCTCCTTCTTCTTATCATAAGAAGAGATAGGCTTTTTAACAGCCTTTCCTTTCTTGGTGTGGTGCTCCTTTGTGGGCTAAGAGTTGGCCTCTGACTCATAAAAAGAGTGATCAGTTAGATTGACATCACTTTTATTTGGCAATGACTTGCGGGAGAAGATGAAGAGAAAAATGAGGGGGGAGGGGAGGAGAAGGGGTGGGAGGAAAGGGAGTGGGAGTCTTTGCCTTTACAGGCTTGGTGTTTGGTAGGCTTGTTGTTCTTGTTAGATATTGGCTAAAAAAGTTTATTATTATAAATAAAAAATTTAAAAGATATATTAAACACAAAAAGGTAAAGCAAAGAAAAAATAAGTAAAATTATGCAAAAAATTCTTATTTATCAAGAAAAAACATGAAAAAGTATATTTAAGAAAATAGAAGCTCAAAGTATAGATCTAAAGTAGTAAAACATATAAAATCAGTGATATTTGATGAAGCATCAAAGATGCTAGGTTCAGCATAACATCTTAGGGCTAAATCAATGAAAAATTATATTTAAAAATAAAAAATATATGAGAATTGTATGGCAAGTAGTAGGGAGAGTAGTAGTGTCAAGTATATACTTATGGGAAGTATAATAAACAAGATAAAGGGGAAAATTAAGAAGAGAATGATAATTTATTTGATATGAATATAGGAATTATATAGTATCATGGGAAGCCACATACCGTCCATGTATATCATGGAGGTCACAGGGCTTATCTGAGTAATGTTTCTCTTGAGTCACAAGGCTTAATCAAGTTGTGTTCCATTTAGGACCTGGATTGAGTGATCCCTGTCATAGATGGTCAACTGATAATAGTGCCACCTGTTTATTGGCTTGACAGTGAACCATTTGGTGAGCTGTTTGGTGATTTACTCAGGGCGTTAATTCCCCAAGAGGGAGTAATCAAAGATGTTGCAAAATCTCCCCCTGGGGTGCTGGAAGATGGAACCTTGGGAATTTTCTTGAGAGTATTGGGGATTTGGGCTTGGTACTGATCCAGTTTTGCGTTGGGTACCAGAATTCAGGAATTATAATGGCTGTTCTTGCTTTGCACAGGCAGAAGCGTCATGGTGTATATGTTTGAACTCTGTTCAAGCAACAATGCCTTTGATGAGGTAGGAGTTGTTTGAATTGACTTCCATGAATGCCTGGTCCTTGTAATCCTGGATCCAACTTGTGCATGTTGTGGTTGACAACCCAGATCTTGTCCCCAACTTGGAAGCATTCTTGTTTTAGTGGGATTGCTTCTCTCTCAACTTTTTCCTTTTCCTTGTCTTCTTGTCCTTCCTGGCGTGATGTACGTCAGGATCATTGTTTTCTGGCACTTTTTAGGTAGAGGTAATTGTGGTCCTGATGTAGTGCTAAAAATGGTGGGTTTATGCCCATAGACAAGTTCATACAGTATTTTGCCTGTGTTGCAGTTGACTCATATCCTGCACACCATAAGTGCTGTTGGTAGCATGTTAAACCAGGCTTTTGGCTTATTGATAGATAACTTAATGAGGGCTTCTACTAGTGAGCTGTTTAGTTGTTCTAATCTTGCATTTGCTTGAAGGCAATAGGGACTGGCTATGGTGTGTTTTATTCTATTCTTGGCAAGATAGACATTTGTGTTGATGGCTTTAAGATCAGTTTCTCCATCTGTGATCAGGAGTTCAGGTTTGCTGAACTTAGCTATGATCTCTTTGCCAATAAATTGTCTCACATCATTAACTTTGTGTTCCTTTATAGCTTGTGCTACAGGCCACCTGGTTGCATTGTTGTAGCTGTATAATGTACTTTTTATTTTGTTATTTCCAGGCATTGGTCCTACAATATCCAGTGATCACACTTTGCAAGTTTGTGTGATTGACACTGGTATTACTGATTTGGGAGGTGCCTTTGAGTGGGGGTGATTTTCAAAGACTTTGCATTTATCCAGTACTTCCTTGATACTGTCCAGAATGTTGGGCCACCATTAGCGTGCCTTGAGGCATTTGTGCAAGTTCCTGCTACAGGTGTGGCCCAGGTCTCTGTGATACCAGAGGATTGTGTCAATTTTTTGTGTTGAAAGGACATAGGGTACAGTATCACCATTTGGAAGTATTTGGTGTAGAATACAATATACGTTTTTGAACAGTTGTTTGTTCTTGAGGACTTTCTCTTGGATTAAATTGGTTTACCAGGTGGGAACCCCTCTTGGAGATTCCCCATGATTAACATGGGCCGATTGGGGTCTCCATCAGTACATAGGATATTTTTACAGTATAGTCTTGATAGGGCATCTGCAGTAAGCATTTCTTTTCCTGGTTTATATTTGATTATCATGGGGTACTTTTGTATAAGTTTCATCCATTAAGCTTGTCTTCTTGATAGGTGCTGTTGAGTTTTGAAGAATACCAGTGACTTGTGGTTGGTTAGCACTTTGAATATATGTGCACCTTCCAGGTAACATTGCCACTTCATTAGACAGTAGACAATAGCTACAAGTTCTTTGACATGTATTGGATATCTTTACTCATCATCAGACAGTTTTATTGATTCATATGCTACAGGGAGGAAATCCTTTTCTGCATTTTGAATTAAGAGTACTCCTCCTACTGCGTAATCAGAGGCGTCTGTTTCTAGTTTGTTCACTCCTTCACGGTTTGGTATTGTAAGATAGGGGCAGTGACCATGCACTCTTTCAGTTGTCAGAAAAGTAGATCTATCAACAGTGTCCATAAAAATTTGGCTGTCTTACTTGTGATTGCAGATAAGGGAGCAGCTAAGGCACCTCAGTCAGGGATAAATCTTCTGACATAGGCTACTGTGCCTAGAAATGTACAAAGCTCACTCTTTTTTATGGTGCCAACATTTCAATTATGACTAAAATCTTTTTGGGGTCTGGTTTTAACCTTCTTTGCTGATATTGTGTCCTAAAAATGGGAGTTCTAACTAGAAGAAGTCACGTTTTGAGGGTTTGTCTATCATTTGGTTGGCTTTGAGGGTACAGAGAACCAGGAAAATGTCTTTCCAGTGTTGCTCTACAGCTGAGCTGTATATGATTATGCCGTCCAGGTAGATAATAGCCCTTTTCCCAATGTGTTCCTTGAAGACTTCATTCATAAAGGTTACAAAAATGCTTGGGGCGTTTGTCATGATGAAGTTAAGAACCACACACTCAAAAGAGCCATAATTGGTTCTGAAAGCTGTTTTGGGTATGTCCTCTGATTTAACAAGGATTTGGTAATAACCTGCTGTCAAGTCAATCTTTTTGAAGACTTGGGACCCCCCAGAGTATCAAAAAGGTCATCAATCAGGGGCAGGGAATACCGGTTCTTAATTGTGACCTTGTTGAGCGCCATGTATTCTGTGACCAGGTAGAGTCATCCATCTTTATTTGCTACAAAAAGACAGCCAAGCCAAAAGGAGATTTAGAAGGTTGTATGAGTCCTTTTTCAAGGGCTTCATCTAAGTAGGCCTTTAGGGTATTGTCTTCTTGTGGTGTTAGGAGGTAGATAGGCCGTTCTTTTGACACACTTCCTTTGAGGTTAATTTTGTGATGGATGCCCCAATTGGGCAATAGTCCTTATAAATATTTTTGTAAAAAGAAGGGAATTTCATGACTAGCTTTTCTTGGATTAGGTCTTGTACATGTGAGGTTTCTGTACTTTTAAAGTGAATAATCTCATACATGAAAATGTTCCAATCAATTTTGCTAGGGTCCCTTTCCTCTTCTGTTCTCATAATCTTTACAACTACCTGGCTCTAATGAGTGTATCAAGATGAGTTGGATATACATGGTGCTGCACCTTGTCTTGTTGTATGGTAAGGATAGCGCTAACCCAGTCAATATGAGGTTTAGTCTTTCTCACCAAGTCCAGGCCAATTATAACATCATACTTGGGGATTGGTATGATTGGGCCACTAAGCAAAGTTTTAATGTCTTCTATTTAGGGACAAAAAGGTTTTGCTTCCTTAGTGACTGATGTACTTTTATTATTTACCATGATAACTCTCTTGATATTGCTTTGGACCATGGGTAGTTTCATGAGGTTGGAAAATTTTTCATCAACAAGGGATTGGTCTGCTCCAGTGTCAAATAGTGCTGTGCCCTGATATCTGCAAAAGCGGAAAGGATAAGTGAGGAGTTTATTTCCTGTTTGGATGAAAATAAAGGGAGGGTTGTTAGAGGGTACTTGGATCATGGTGATTGAGTCCACGTCTTAGACCCTGTAGAAGTCTTGTAAAGCTGGAGAAGGCGGCTTGCCTAGGCACTCCCCTGAGCTTTTCCCTCCTTGGTGGTATTATAAGTGCTCACTTGATTTACTTGAGTAGTGAGATTTCCACTTCAAGGGAGGGAGTTGTTGGTTCAGTTGTTCTGCTTGTTAGGTTGAGATTCCTTCCTTGCTGTTGGACTTTTTTTCTGCTTGTTTTTTGACCAGGTCATTGGATTTATGTGCAGCCTACTTTCCTTCCAAGAATATGCCTTGTAGGTTCTTGCAGCAACTCATTTCAAATTGACGTCTAATGTGTGTAGATAGGCTGTTGTAGAAGTCTAGTTGTGGTCCAGCTTCATCAAAGTTGATGGTGTCAGGAGCTCAATCATGTATGTCTTTATAAGCTGCAATGTACTCCTCAATGCTTCCTGTCATTTTGAAGGTTCTGAGTTCTGTCATGATCACCACGTCAGAGTCCTTTATA
The DNA here is from genome assembly GCA_014839935.2 of Entomophthora muscae. Classification (NCBI taxonomy): domain Eukaryota; kingdom Fungi; phylum Entomophthoromycota; class Entomophthoromycetes; order Entomophthorales; family Entomophthoraceae; genus Entomophthora; species Entomophthora muscae. The sequence goes on from QTSX02003623.1 coordinate 152,486, forward strand.
GCAAACTTTTCCAGGAAGTCAGTTTTGAACATGTCCCAGTCTTTATTGTGATCAGGATGTTGGTTGAACCACTCACTTACAAAATGTGAGGCGGCCCCAGTAACCTGTAGGGAAATTTCACTAGCCCAGAGTTTATGGGGTAACCCAATTGTATAAACTTATTTTGTGTGCTTTGGATCAAAAAGGTTGGCATTTCTGTGGTGAAGTCCTGAGAACGTCCCAATTTCTGCTGAATGTAGGCGTTGGAATATAATGTTGGGTATTTTGGTTGTTTCAGGAATAGAAGGTGGGTTCAGGATCACGTGCATGCTGAGGAAGTTGTACTGTTTGGTTGGTACAAGGACATTTTTGAAGACAACAAACTCTGCTGGGACGTCCTATCCTTCTTTGTAGTGTCTCCTGTCAGTGGGGAGTGCCATCTTTTGGGTTCTTTTCTTAGGAGGAATTTTTCCTTTAAGTTGTGTAGGTGTGGATAACCTACCTTTGCTACCACTGTCGAGTATATACTTCTGGGAAGTATAATAAACAAGATAAAGGGGAAAGATAAAAATAGAATGGTACTTTATTTGATATGAATATAGGAATTATATAGTATCATGGGAAGCCACATACCGTCCATGTATGTCATGGTAGTCATGAGGCCTATCCAAGTAATTGTTCCTCTTAAGTCATGAGGCTTGTCCAAGTTGTGTTCTGCTTAGGACTCAAAATGTTTGTTCTTTGTAATAGATGGCCAAATAATAACAGTGCAACCAACTTAATGATTATTTGAGGAACCATTCAGCAAGTCATTTGGGGAATTATTTTCCCAAGAGGGAGTAATTGTAGATGTTGCAATAGTAGATTATAATTGTAAAAAAATGTATTGTGTGGAATTTTTTGTTGGGGGTTAAACATTCAAATCTTAGTAAAGTGTTGAGTTTGGCACTGTTGATCAGCCAAAAAATTCCTAATTCTCACTTTCAAGTGAAAAAAGCTGAATTCTCACTGTCAAGTTTCTTTGAGTTGAGCAAAAAAATCAAAATTACTACGTTTTTTACATATAAAACTTGCTTGATTCAATTGCAGAGATTGAAATGTAACCCAAAAGCAAGGCAGTTTCATATGCTTAAAAGTTAAAAAATACAACATAAGTTAAAAAAGGAAATGAGTGGAAATGTGTTTATTAGTGATTAGGGTATGCTATGAGGAGCTGGGAGCGTTTTATTTACCATTGTGTGTGTTAAAATGTTAAGAAGCTCTCTGCACTAGTCCCCCAGTTAAAGTGTTGAGTTGGTGGGTGTCAAGTGGCACTCATAGTGTGTCACTTTTTAATTTAGCCTTAATTCCAAGCCTTTGAGTAGTTAAATCTTAAGCCAATCATGTGGCAAGTAGATAGTGTCAAACAGGGGGAGTCAAATTTCCGTTTTTATAAAATACATATGATTTTCCTTAATAAATTGGGCTTAATTTATGTGGCGCCACTTGATCTACAAACCTGGAATAGATGTAATGTAAAAAAGTGGGGTATTAAATTAGTATGTAGACCACTAAATCCAATATAGTGGTGCTTGGGAGCTTAATCAACAGCTATGGACACTAATAATAAAAAGATAATAGTAAATAGTAAAATTTATATAAGCACATATGTGTTTTATTAATAAAATTAGGATTCGGCCTAAAAAGTGTCAAACTAGCCACGTTTTATTTTAGAGTGTCAAACACAAGTAGTTTTAATCTTCATTAGTAAATTTACTTATAAATTGCCCCTTAAATTGGTCTTTGAGCTAACAGATTTATTAAACAGAGTCAAATTCTGGTGTTTTTAATCTCATATTTTGGTTTCAAACCCCTAAATTACTAGTAAAAATTAGCTTAAAATCAATCAAGCCAAAAATACTAATAGATTCACACATGCAACAGTTGACTCCCTGGCACTTGACAATTTGCCAAGTACCAGGGAGTTGACTTCACCACAGTTACCGCTTATTTAACAATATTTCTTTCATTCCAACCTATATTGGATCAATTTCTTCTATAGACAGTCATATAGTATCCATGCTTCCAAGCTTGTAGAGCCCCTTTAGCTATATAGTTTAGAAATAGAGAAAAGCAATTATAAAACAAGTTTTATTGGATCAGAAAACATCAATCAATAGCTTAGCTTTAAGCTCCATAATTTTTCTTCCCCTTGAACTGAACCCTGCCAGCTTCAAATTTTATCATTATAGGGCTGGGTAATTGTGAGTGCTGAGGAAAAGGAATCTGGGTTGAAACAATAGAAAATATAGCAATTAAATCTTGGATGCTGTAAGGATCTTTTAGGAAAAGCTCCTATCTGATCAGAACCTATGAAAGTCAGCTTACCCCACTTCCCTGTCCTCTCACCAAGCATCACCCATTCATCAGGTAGTTAAATATGCTGCCTAGAAAGATAACATATCCTTGAGCGTTCAGATTTGGATCACCCACCAGGTAAAGGCATATATTCTTACCTGTTGGGTAGAACCATTTGGGAATGTCACTTGATCAGTTCCCAAGAATGGCTGATATCATTTGAAAGATGAACCCAGTTCAATCATCAGTTACAATCCTCTTTATCTATTGTGGGATTTAACTGCAGCATAAAATACTATACTTTCTCTGGGTAGGCATCCAACAGCCTCAAAGCTCAACTGTAAGTTTTCAGCACTTCACTGCAAGAGGTTTGGTTGGGCCTGGGTGCAATAACCTTTGAAGCCATGGTATTGTTTGGGCCTGGCAATTTAACTCTTATAAGGCTGGGTTGGCCTTCAGTTTGGGGTATAGATGTGTATTGTCATGCCTGGAAGGTGTCATGTACCAATGTATCAAAGGGGAGCTTAATCCATCCAGATAACGTGTAACAAGGGCCCAGTAAAGGAATGGAGAATAACAGGTTAGGTAAAGCAATCCAACAGCTAAGAGAAAATAGGCACCAAGGTTGGGAATGACAACTTTGGACAGACTGAGGATGGTCAGGATGATCATCCCAGTTCTACTGTAGTTGTAGGGCTGGGGGGAAAGGAGCAGATAAGTCATAGGGAATACCAGCCATTACAGGATCTGGACCTGGCTGGTAGTCCATGGGTGTAGGTCTAGGGTGGTACTCTAGTCTTCTAATTTTGAATTCTGCTCAAGTGGTGTATAAATTGAAATCCTAATAAAGCAAATAACCCTGAAAGATTCTTTCACTTTATTTGACATTGTCTGCACTTGATTCAAGTGTGGGGAAGTGGGTTTTATACCACTCATCTGGTCTACCTTGCAAAATATTACTTCCTACTTTTGGTGAGCCCTTGGTGTCCCAACTCTTGGGTACTGGCTTCTGGGAAGTAATGGGGAGAAGCTTGGGAAGTGAGGATTGGGATTTGAGTGACTTAGTCTGAGCAGGGAAATTCTGTTGGCAGCTGGCAGATAATTGGCTGACTCCATCATTCTGGGAATTTACTTGGTTGGGGCATGAGCTTGGGGCAGTGCCAATTAATTCTTCAGGGTTTGAATCATCTTCTGTTGATTAGTGATTAATTTTAACTTGATCACAACTTGCAAGTAATTTTGAGTCATGTAGCTTAACTGAGGTGCTGTGCACAGCCAACTTATTTGCTGCATTACCAGCAACCTCAGTTGCTGCAAGATTATTTCTTAGCACATCAGTTCAAGTGGTGGCAGGGGAAGCAGGATCAGCAGCAGAAACCAGCATTTTTGCAGATCTGCTGGTTGAATTCTGCAGCAGATCTGATCAAGAGTGGCATTGGATGCACCCAGCCCAATTATAGCATTGGGGCTGGGTGCTCCAATGTTGCTGGGAGCCCCAAGCTCCCCTGGGCCAGTGTTTAAACTGTCCCCAAGACAGGAACCATTTGCTGATCAATTCAAACTGCCCAAATAGGCCAGGGCAGTTTGAATTGGCCCACACCTGCCCTGGTGGGTGGTTGGGGGTTTGACTCCCCCAGAAGGCTTTTGTGGCTGCCCGCGCTTTTGCTTGGCAGCTGGGTGTGGGGGTTCAAACCCTGTTCCCAACTTTGACGTACAGGCCCTTACATGTATAGTGGTAAGATCACCCTTAAATCCTTAGATGATGGGATGCTTTTGGGGTGCTTAAGCTGTTAACAATTTTTTCCATAATCCTTATTAGACATCTGCTGCTTCCCATAAAAAATGGTTGGCTTCCTTTTTGTGGTGCTGGCTATTTATAGCAGATGGGATCCAAGTGATAAGTATTCTATATATGAAAAGACAATGACTAAAGAAAGCCTTTTTTAGATGCCTTTTCTCTCTTGGTTCATGCATATTGGCTTCAGTACAGCACTTGGGCTCTACCCAGGCTGATAAGCTGAGCAATGGTCCACCCAAGGCTGAATAACATATATGGTATAGTTTGGGATAGGGACACAGTTCCCTAGATCTGCATTGGTTACAAGGTTAAACTTGGATCCAGTCAGTTGGCATGGCTCAGTTTCAATTCTAAAAATCATATTTGAGAATAGAATAGGGGGTTAGCAATTTTCTTGGAGGTTAGGGGCTGTCAATAGCTACTGGGAATAGCATAAAGAGATTGTATTATTTGGCTATATTTTGAAAAGGTTTGATAGAAGCTGAGGTGTTACCCAAACCAGGATTACTCCATATTCTTTATAGAAGACTCTATTCCTAATAGAGATGTTATGGATGATTGGAGAAAAGTTTCAAATGAGGTAGTGATTCAATAGGGTGCAGCATGTGAGTAAAGAAGTGGATAAGAATAACCTTCAATATCAGGAGGAGCTTGAATATATTCAAATTTATCTTACATGTGCCTTATCTTATATCAATCCACCCTAAAGGTATGCTTTATATTTATAAAGAAAGGATGTGTGGACTCCTATTTTGGAGATCAGGGAGTTTCTTTGGGATTTTTAAAGACCCTCAGGGAAAGGGATATCATCTCCAATTGATAGCATGGAGATCATTGGGAATTTTATAGCTTGTGAACAGGTTGGATAAACATCAACCAGCAAGTGAATCCAAAGCAATAAAGTATCAATAATGACAATTATATTTAAGGCTATGGGTAAAGGGCTTGGGATGATAAATTTGTATTGATCATACCTCCCAGGGAAATATTTTCCTGGGTGATAATTCAGAAGTCCTGCTTAGCAGTGGGTTCAAAGTGTTGTAACTGTGCTGTTTTGGAAGAGTTACAAGGGGAAAATAAATGGAAACTAGATAATAATATTTATTAGGGTATAGAAGTTATATAGTTGCTGTGAGTTGAGATAACAGTAACATGATTGTGTTGATCACACAGAGGAATGGTGAAGGGGGTGGATTGCTCCTTGTAATAAGTCAAGAGCTGAATTGAGCTCTCTACTGTACAGGGATTGTCATTTGGCCATGCTGCTGGATTTGAACATTTGAGTTGACTTCCACATATGGCTTCAGATCACTGGTAAGTTGGGTTGCAGGTCACAAACCCGTTTAGTTGAAACCTTGCTGGGGGTTGACACCGTTGTTTTGACAAAAGCCTGATCCTGGTTCAAACTTGACAAACTATGGCTTCCAAAGAAAACTTTCCAACACCAGCATGACTTGGTAGATAAAAAGTGGAACTAGTTTGGATATCAAAAGTGCTTCCTTATTTAATATAAGGCTATCACTATTGTTTAACTTTTCCCTTTCTTGTTTGGCAAAGGTATATTTATATCAATATTGATGTGGTTGTTAAATATTTTAAGAATTGAAAGATATCTTTTAGTAGTAAGAAGACAGGTTAAGTGCCTTAAATTTCGCCTTGGTATATCCTAATTAAATCTTCTTCGGAATAGATGCTGATATTATATTGTGATATTAATTTTCTCTGACAAAGCTCTTTAAGTAGTTAGGATTGAGCTTGGATTGTAACTTCAGCATTGAAGTGGTGACATAGTGAGCTTGAGGAGTGGTTGAGTAAGTTTGGAATGGTGTACTAGTTTGTAAGGAAAATGTGCATGTGAAGGATTTAAAATGTCTTTGTGTTTTATAATATGTTGTTAATTCTTTAAGATACAGATGCATTAAGATATATGGATATTTATATAGATCTAGTTTAAGTTTCATCAAAATGAAAGGGGTTGTGTATCAGAAGCAGTGAATTGAGGAATCACAGTTGTTAGGGATTTAAAGAGTTGTATTGAAAAGATAGCTAGTTCACTTGACAGATTTGGATGTTGGTGTCTAGTAAGAAGCATGTGTTGGAGGGGATGGATGTGAATTTGGCAATTGACTTTGTGGTGTTGGCAATCCATGGTGCGTAGGTGATGAGATTAAGGAATTCAAGGGTATTTTCTTCTGAAGAACTTAAAGTCTTTCCCGTGTATAGCCCAGCCAGGCGATAACCTTGAGAGGAGAGCGCAAAGATGGGGCTTCCTTCAGCAGTATAGCTCGCCAAAGAAGCCTTGAATTCAAAGCAGGTTCGAGTGTCTTCCTCATACAAGGGAAATATGGAACAGTCTTCAGACAAGTTGGATTGGTAGCTAACAATTGCTTCCTCGTAAAACAGCCCATTGTCGAGGAACCCCCAGCCCAGGAAGCTAAATTGGTCTGCTGAGCTGGGGCCGCTTGCCAAGGAGATGCTGGCCAGTTTCTCCATGTGGGGGTTGGGTTCCACCTTGAGAATAACTGGTGATGGGGTATCAGATTGATGATAAAACACAATCTGATGTACCTTGTATTGCTTGGCCACATCCCGTTGCTGGGGCGTGTTTGAATTGAATCCAATTGTGAGGGCCCACGGATACACTTCAACGTGAGTTGAGATTGTTAATACCAGCCCTCGATACACAACCCCAGCGCAACGGAAACGGGAGTACACGTAAATGTTTGCAATGGCAGAGGCAAACACACTTTCAACTGCCAAGGCGGGATTGAGGAAAAGAATCGAAACGAGATAAAACAACATTCCGAATTCCTCCCCTGCGAAACCATTTATACACCCTGTATTTCCGAGCAATGCAATGTTCAACATGACTTGTTCAACATGACTTGTTCAACATGACTTGTTCAACATGGGTTGTTCAACATGGGTTGTCCTTCCGAGTCCAGATTGAACCCTTATAAGTGCATAGCTTGTTCCTGAACCTTCTCGCCCCGGAAATACCAAGCGAAACCAGCTGCCAGAGTAGCACTACTTGGAATTAACCCTCAAGCACAAACAACCTCATGTTTCATTCTTTGTGTAACTTTATTTTCAATGGATTCACAACCTCAATTCGAAAAGCTTTAAGGAGTTCTCTCGTCTAATGAAACACTCGCAAATAAACCATTCCACGTCAAGAGTTACATTTCTAAAGTCTTTAAGCCTTGTCATAGCCAGCAACCAAATCTAGTAAATAGCCTAAGCCTCTGAAATACATTCAAAATTGCCATATTTTTCTATTTTACCCAAAAGCGTATAAGAAATCAAATAATCTTTTAAAAACAAGAACAGTAGTCGATTATCACCAACCGCATAAGCTGAATGTTTCTTGTAAATTCGAATGTTTGCATTGATAAACATTCCCTGCCTTTATTTGTTATCTTTCCTGTTAACGAACTACAACTCTTTTAATAAAGAATGGAAGAAAATCCTTAAATTTTAACCAAACGTTTCATTCGGAAGGCCTGAAAGCTTGGACCCATCACTATCCAGGATCAATCTTTGTCAGCCCATCCAAACCTAGAGCACCTAATATTTATTGAAAATGTTAAAGGTGTTGAACCATTTCAACGATGCAAATTAACTAAAGCTTTCCCTTTCAATGCTTTTTATATAATATATCCCCAGCAAAGTTCACTTTAAATTTGTTAAGTGTCACATACTCAGTTGCATATGTGTTCAATAGTGAGATAACCACGGAAGCTTCCAGGTGTGAAGGCAAAAATACAGAACTCAATTTAACAGTGATCATAAAAGCAGTCCCTATCCCAGGAAATAGCTCCCTTTATTGAGAGCAGTACAGAACCCCTATCCCATAAGTTATAGTTGGCAGTATACTTATAGGAGTAATAATCTGGGTTGCAGCACTTCCTATGCTTATATGACAGCTGGATGATCATCTCAACCTTCATGTCTAACAAGTTGCCAAATTTATATAACAGCTCTTCTTCTACTTGACATAGAACAGGACTGGTGTACCTGCCATCTCCATAAATAACTTCTGTAAATTTCCACCAATTATTTTCATCCCATCCCAGGGCTCCTATTGTACCATTCATCCCAACTTCAAGCCCATCCCACAGCACATTCTATACTGTGGGCAAGGCCCCTCACTAGATCCAACTTTGATTTATTATTACAGGGCTGGGGTTTAGCTCAGCCTGATACAAAAAGGGTTTGAACATGAATAACTCAAGCAGGGGTGAGTTTCCAGAAGAACTAAGTGTAAGGGTAACCTCAAAGGAAATCAAGCATCAGCTTACCCTATTTGTCTATCCCTGGGGCAGGAAGATATTCTTGTCAAAACAACAGGGTCAACCCCCTGGCAAGGCTCTGACTAACCAGGTTTGTGACCTGCAACCCAAATTCCCAGTGACCCAAAGCCAGATGTGGAAGTCAACTCAAATGTTCAAATCCAGCAATATGGCCAAATGACAATCCCTGTACAGTAGAGAGCTCAATTCAGCTCTTGACTTATTACAAGGAGCAATCCACCCCCTTCACCATTCCTCTGTGTGATCAACACAATCATGTTACTGTTATCCATTGGTTCACAATGACTATATAATTACTATCTCTCAATAAAGAATATTATCTAGCTTCTAAAATATTTTCCCTTTGTAACTCTGCTAAAACAGCACAGTTACAACATCTGCTGTTGTGAATGCTGCCATTCACTGTGTTTCAATTTTGCCTTTGATGGGTTGTTTTAAGGAAAAATCTCTCTCTTTTGCTTTTGACCTTCAAAATGAGTCTTGCTCTGAATTGTGAAATTTGATTGTTCAGTTTCCTGATTCTGTGTTACTCACTTGCCCCACTTATGCTTGTGACAAGTGATCCTACTGTTCATGTACTGTTTTGTGGTAAAGCTACATAGTATATATTCCCAATCTTTTCCCCCAATAAACTTAAGTTCTATTCACATCTTTGTCTTTGTATCTTCACGTACTTTGGCGCCTCTATAGCCACGTCTAGCAGATATTATTCAATTCAGGGCCACAAGGTAATTGCATAGCCTTCCCTGCCATTCTAACCAAAACTTAGTACAAATCCAATCCTAAGGTTAGGATTTCTGTTGTGAATCTGTGCCGCGCCTAAGATCACAACAAAAATGGTACTCACTACAGGGGCTGTAAGACCCTTGGTTTCCCTTTTGCAGCCACATTTCAGGATCTTTGCCTCCTCTCATACAAGAGCCAACTTTGTCTGAAATTACCAGTCCTCCTATTGAAGAAGACATTGCCAACCTTCCTATTCTCCTTACTGTACTGAACCTCAGGAACAGTCCCTGCTTAGTGACCTACCCTTTGGGTACCCCTGACTTGTAACCAGTCATTGCAGTAGCCCTTGGGTTAGCCCGTGATGGGGCCATCCCTTGCCTCTAACTTCAGTTCAGTCAAGCAGAATACTAAAAATTGATTGTGGCTCCACATTTTCCACAACACATCCTCTCAGCGGCTGGCTCTGCTGAACACCTATTGTCATTCTTTGTACAACCCGCCTTAGCCCATCATCAGATGGTTTTAGGACTCCACATTCAGGAGATTTCATCCCTACAAGTGGCCGTCACTCATCACTGGGATCAGTTTGCAGCCTACCAGCAGTTAATCCACTCCCTGTTTTCTTTGGTATCAGACAATCAGCGCGGCTCTGTCACCTCCAAGGCCCGCTTGGTCAACTCTATTGAGAAAATGTGCCAGTGCATCCCTGAATATGTCAGAGAGCGTCTACGTGAGTTTCACCAGTTGGAACAGCCCTGGTGCACCTAAGTAGATTCCACTCTGAACGCCTATCTCTCCAATTTTGAACAGCTTGTGCAACAGCTCAACAAGTTCAGTACTTACTCCTTCAACCAACTACAGCAAGTAGCAGCCCTTGCTGCTAAAGGCCTCTGCAAACTTGGTGAGGAATTCAATCAAGGAAGGGCTGCTGTTGCTGCTATCATTGCCAAACTCCAGACTCAAGTAAATGAACTGTCTACCCCCAAACCTGATGCCCCGCTTTCTCCTCCATCAGAAAACTTGGCAGATAGAGAGCAGAGACTGTGGGATGCCATTTGAGAGTTAAGAGCGTCCACCTGTAGTCAGGATTGCCCTATCAAAACCCCTTAGCCTGATCTTCAAGTGCTTGCTCTGACAACTCAAGTTGCTGAATTGCAATAAGAGGTTGCTACCTTGCGTGAGGTGATGGCCTCTGCTGTTAGTTCAACTGGGGTTATCAATGAAGATGGCTGTTGTCCTGGCTTGTCAGGAGCCCCCTGTAGTGATCCACATGTGTGCTGTTTTGCAGAAGAGGGTTGATTTGGCTTCAAATAAAGACAATATGCTGAAGAGTGACAATGTGTGGTTAGCTGGTGACGCTGTAAACTAGTAGGTTCCATAGGGCTGCTAGGGGTAAGTAGGGTGAGCCTAGTAGGTAACATGGTCTACTAGGGTAAGTAAGGCCTGCCTGGTAGGTAAAAAAGGACTACCAGAGGCAGATGTTGCCTTCACCCAGCAGAAGATGTTGGCTGCTTTGGGCTATAGTGCTTCACCTTGCAGGAAACTGTGGCTGCGGAAGGGTGAAGACTGAAATAGCAAGCAGGGAACTTTGTCTGTCTGGGGGGAGTAGGTTTTGGACCCCTGGCGGGTAACGCAGGCTGCCAGGGAGGGGAAGAGCTTTGAGGGCTCTATGTACCCTAATACACTTACAGGAGGTCTGTGAGAAAGCACCCTACCTAACAGACTGGTAGGGTGTCCTTGTTTATGCCCCTATGGGAGCTTTGGGGAAACCCAAGGTGAGCATTGGAGGGTATAGACTTGCTTATAGGTGTCACCAAGGCGGCTTGCTTGGGGAAGCAAGCTGCAGAACTTGGTGTGATCAGGCCTCTGGGAAGTGGAGCTGATTACTCTGCAACTGAAAGCCCAGACTTAATCACCTGGGTGAGTAAAGACAATGCATAGACATTGATCTATGGTTGAATGGCCTAAGTGGAGTGCCACTTGCGAGGGCCCAGTCAAACGCCAGTTCAATGTAGACTCATGCTTGGGTCTACCAGTTCTGGTAATGGGGACTGAGATAAAGAACCAAGGTGGTTCACAGAATTAACAGAGAAAACTAGCAAGAGGGACTGTTTGGTCACATTGAAGGATAGTTGATGGACTGTTAATTCATATTGAATTAAAGGAACCAATATGGTTCAGTGTTTAGAAGGAACAAAGAAGGTTCCTAGTGAGGATTTGTTGAGGAACTGGTTGAGGATAAGTTGAAGGACAAGAAGATTATGATGCAGGACTAGATGATCATAAAGCAGGATGGCCAAAGGACCAGAAGTTGGTGCTGAAGAACTGAAGAGCTGAGAAGATGAACTAGCCAGACTAGGTGCAAAGGCTGGAAGAGCTGATTTTAGTGGTTTTTGAGAGGAAAATAGATATAAAGAAGCAGTTAAATAATAATTAAATACTTCCTGATTATTATTAAAAAAGATTAAAAATCATATAATAGAAAAGAAAGAGGAGAAAAAATAACATATAGTTTGTTAGAACTATAGATTATTTTAAAAAAGATGGATTCAAGAGTAAATGAGCAAGAAAGAAGCTGGAAGAAGAACGGGGGAAACTATGAAGGCAAAAAAGAGCAAATTTTGCCAAGAACAATCAGGAGAGGTGAAAGAACAAACAGCAAGTGGGTTTAAAGTCGCAAAACGTTGAGAGAAACACAGAGAAACGTTGAAAATTGAAGGGTCAAAATTTGCCTAAATAAAACATATGTGGAAGCGCTCAAGATTTGCTGGGGAAACGTGACAGGAATTACGGCAAAAACGTTTGAAACGCAGAGCAGTTGTTTACCTGGAGCAAGACAGCCTTGGGTTTGAACCAGGGTCAAGGACAGGTCATCCAGGGAAACTGTTTTGGCAAAACTGTTGAATCAAGGCGTGTGATTGGCTGCAACCTGGAGTTTATTTGATCAGGTTTTAAGGGCTTTAACTTAAGAGTTAAAGTCTAAAAAATGAGGAGCAGGAGCAGAAAATTCAGGGCTTTTATTGGCTGAAGTAAGTTTAAAGGTTTAATATATTATAGAAGAAGAAAAACAGGATAGTTTAAGCTTCAAAAAACCAGAGTTCTAAGAGAGATTTGTGGTCTGAAATAAGGGGATATAAAAGGGAGAGCTATCTGAGACTCTTGAGGGACTGGATCAAGTGGATTACAAAGGCCACAGAAGCTACAGAAGGAGCCAAAGACCAAGGATATAAAGCCAGAGCTAGAGCAGACTGCAGGAGCTTGAAATTAGAATGCAGGAGCCCAAGACCAAAGTGCAGGAGCCCAAGACCAAGTACAAGGACTCCAAGAGATTATTGAAGGACTCCAATTATTGGCACAAACCCTTTATTATTCCCTATCCCAAGGCTATATATCAGAAGGTTTCTAAGGGGATCTTCCTTCTGACTGTGAATAAAGCGCCTATTACAACCCCTATCCAAATTTCCCATGTAAAGAAAGAATATAAGTCCCATGAGTCAACTACCCCAAATTTTCTATCCTAGCCCAGGGGGCAAGGAATCCTATTGCCTAGGGTGCAGGAAGTTTTCCTCTAGTAAGTCTGCCCAGGAGGAGTGGGAGAAGATGACAAGGCATTTGGAAATGACAAATAGAGGAAGAGAGTTTATTGGGGGAGAGTTTGCAAGACTATTACAGGATTAGTATTGGCCCACAGAAGGGCTAGCGCCTGCTGAAGTACAAGTGTATGGTGGAGACGCTTGCCTAGTGATTGGGAAGGTACTGGAGGAGTTTGCTCTTGTGCAGGCCAAGTATAAGCTCCTCACCAACCATTCACCACTGTTGGAGAATGACAACTCCTCCAAGTTGGTCCCTGGCTACAACCCAGGACACACTTTGGGGACTGGTGACCAGGAACCCCACACCCCCACATTCACTGTGCTAGGGAGTTGATAGCTCAAGCTAATGAATTGGATCACTTGAAACAAGATCACTCTGAGCTTGACAAAGACGTACAAGAATTGAGTGAAGTAATCAATTTGGTAAATGACAGGTTTGCACCTTGCCTCTTGGTGGGTCCTTCTCTTACCTCCCGTCTGGCTGAACTGTCTACAGTAGTAACAGCTCAGGACTAGTGCCTAGACATTACTGAGCAACAGATCACCTTGGTTAACAATTTGGCCTCCTGCACTTCTGAAACCTTAACTACTCTTGAAGAGAGTGTTTTTCAACTGTGGGCTAGACAGCCCCCCTCTGAATCTGAAGCAAAGTTTTCCCTGTGTATCAACGTACTTGATAGCAACAATGGTAGCCAAACTCCCAAAACTCACTTCAAACCTACCTTTAAGCAAGTCTTTGACCCCAAAACCTTGACCATTGCAGCTTTCCTAACTATCTATGAAACTGCCATGAGAAGAGTCTCAGATGAGGTTAGGAAGGAGCATATTTTGACCTGTCTACACATGACTTGCCAGGAGGTAGTGGTGCCTGAACTACCCACCATTGAAGTCTGGGAAGACATGAAGCAGCTTCTGATTGACAAGTTTGATGGTGACCTTAGCTTGTAAGTAAAAAAAGGACGCCTTCATGCACATTGCTTTCAAACCTAAGGAGACTCTAGCCAAAGTTGCAGATAGATTCTACATGTAAGGACAGCAGCTGATCACAAGCTGCCAGTTGACTGTGCATGAAGCATACATGGCTTGTGCTCAAGCACTCAAGGTCAACCAGCTTTTGTGCCTTCACTTTAAAGCCCATAAGGCCATGCTTTCCTCTATAAAGAGCATAAAGACACTTTTTCAGGATATGCACCTTACCCATTCTGGAGCAGTAATGCAGGAAAATTGTGCCACCTCTAATTCTGGTTTGTCTTCACATGGCCCCTGTATCCTCACCATGAACTCACAGAACCCTCCTTGACGCCAAGGGTGCCATAACTGTGGGCAGATAGGTCACCATTTTCAAGTCTGCACCAACCCTTGGATTGAAGAGGCTGATCCCAAAGAGCAGGCGGGAAAAGAACAGTCAACCTAGAGGCAGAGACACTCTTGGTTGACAATTCATCCCAGTCTCCTTCAATTCCCCCTCCATTGCTGACTCTGAGCCTGCCAACACTGAGGCTCCTCCCATCCTGCTGTTATTCCACAATATCTCTGATAACTCTGACATGGACAATTCAGATATGGACAATCCCAGCACCTATGGGTATTCAGTCCTTGCCGTCCTCAAAACTATTGTAGTCCCTTATAAACTATGTTCTGGTAAAACTACAACAACCGCCAAGCCTCTTCCTGAAGCCAAGGAGGTTTTCTCTTGCCCATACCTTACTCAGGCTAAGAGATCACCTGTGCTTGTAGAGTCATCTGAGGAAGCTGCTGAGGTTGCTAATGCTGTATTTAAGAATGTCTTGGTCTTGCTTCCTCTCCAGACGGTTTATAAGGAGTTTCTGAGCCTCAGATGCATGATTAAAAAGTGGGACAAAAAATGGCAGAAGCCCAAGACATTCTTGAAGTCCTCCCCCCTTGGTTGTACTACCACACGTGTGGAAATATCCATTTAAAAGGTGAAAATTAAGGCCATCTTTGTTGTGAATAACGGCATTCACCATGTTTCGATTTTGCCTTTGGTGGGCCATTTTGAAGACAAATCTCTTGCTTTTGCTTTCAACTCTTGAAATGAACTGGTTTCTGCATCAGAAAATATGATTGTTTGGCTTCCTGACTCTGCGCAACTCACTTGCTCCACTCATGCTTGTGGCAAGTGATCCTACTGTCCTGGTAGTGTTTGGTGGTATTCCTAACCACTATATAATACATTTCCTATTTTACCAACAAATTAAGTTCTATTCACATTTTTGTCTTTGTGTCTTCTGTACTTCTGCGCCTCTCTCTAGCCACGCCTAGTAGAGATTATTCATCCAGGGCTGTAAGGTAAACACATTTATCTTCCCTGTCATCTAACCAAGACTTAGTATGAATCCAATCCTAAGGTTAGGATTCCCCGTTGTGTGTCTGCACCGCGCCCCAGAACACAACAAAAATGGCGCTCACTACAGGGGCTGTAAGCCCCTTGGTTACCCCTTTTGCATCTACGTTTTCAGGTCCCTCACCTCCGCCTATTTGGGAGTTGACCTCACCTGAAATTACCAGCCCTCCTATTGAGGAAGACATTGCCAACCCGCCTATTGTCCCTACTGTACTGAACCTTGGGAATGGTCCCCGCCTAGCTGTTTACCCTATGGGTACCCCTGACTTAGAACAAGTCATGGTGGTAGCCCTTGGGATAGCTCAGGACGGGGCCATCCCTTGCCTTCAGCTACAGTTTAGCCGTGCCAAATACTATGAGTTAATTGTGGCCCCTCAGTTTCCACAACATCTCCTCTCAGCAGCTGGCTCAGCTGAACACCTGCTGTAATCCTTTGTACAGCCTGCCTTGGCTCACCACCAGATGGTGTTGGGACTCCAGGTTCAAGAGATCTCATCTCTACAAGCAGCAGTTACTCATCACTGGGACCAGTTTGCTGCCTATCAACAGTGGATTCATTCCCTGTTTTCCTTGGTATCTGACAACCAGCGCAACTCTGTCACCTCCCAGACCCATTTGGTTAATTCTATCAAACAAATGCGCCAGTCTATTCTTGAATACATGAGAGAGCATCTACACAAGTTTCACTAGCTAGAACAACCCTGGCAAACTCAAGTAGACTCCACCCTAAATGCTTATCTCACTGACTTTGAACGCCTAGTGCAACAGCTCAATGCATTCAGTGTCTATTCCTTTGAGCAATTGCAACAGGTAGCTGACATTGCTGCCCAAGGTCTAAATGAACTCAGTGCAGAATTTGATCAAGAGAGAGCTACCACTGCTGCTGATATAGCCAAACTTCAGAGTCAGGTGAATGAGCTGTCTACTCCCAAACCTGATGTCCCGCCCTCTCCTCCTGCTGATGATCTGGTGGACAGAGAGCAGAGGATCTGGGAGGCCATCTGAGAATTACATGCTTCCACTTGTAGCCAAGGACGTCCTACTGAAATGCCTCAACCTGACCCCCAGGTTCTTGTGCTGACTGCTCAGGTTGCTGAACTGCAGCAAAAAGTTGCTGCTTTACGTGAGGTAGTGACGGCCACTGCTAGCCCACTTGGGGTTAACAAGGAAGATGGCTGTTGTCCTGGTTTGGTGGGGGCTCCTCAAATCCACTGTGCTAGGGAGTTGATTGCCCTAGCTAATGAGGTGGACCATTTGAAACAAGATCATAATGAGTTGGACAGAGACGTACAGGAGATGAGTGAGCTGATTGATTTGGTAAACAACAGATTTGCCCCCTGCCTATCAGTGAGGCCATCCCTTTTACTTTGCGGCTGGCTGAGCTCTCCACTGTTGTCACTACCCAAGGACAACGCCTAGATGTTACTGAACAACAGACCACTCTAGCCAACACTATGGGTGCCAGAACTACCAAGACTCTGACAACCCTTGAAGAAAGTGTTTGACAACTATGGGCTAGACAACCCCCCTCCAAATCCAAAGCAGAGTTTTCCCTGCGTATAAACGTACTTGATAGTAACAATGGTGGTGCAACTCCTGAAGCACACCTCAAGCCTACTCTTAATCAAGTCTTTGATCCCAAAACCTCAACTATTGCAGCTTTCTTAACTATTTATGAGACTGCCATGAGGCAAGCATCAGATGAGGTTAAGAAAGAGCACATTCTAACCTGTCTACACCCAACCTGTCAAGAAGTAGTTGTGCCAGAGCTGCCCACCATTGAGACCTGGGAAGACATGAAACAGCTCCTGATTGAAGAGTTTGGTGGTGATCTTAGCCTGGAGGTAAAAAAGGATGCCTTCATGCACATATCTTTCAAGCCCAAAGAGATGTTAGCCAAATTTGCAGACAGATTTTACATGGAGGGACAACAATTAATAGCAAGCAGAAAATTGACGGTGCATGAAGCGTATATGGCTTGCACCCAGGCCCTCAAGGTGAATCAACTCCTGTGTCTTCATTTCAAGGCCCACAAAGCCATGCTGTCCTCCATGAAAAGTATAAAGACACTGCTACAGGATATGCATCTTACCCATTCTGGGGCAGTTGTTTGGGAGAGTTGTGCTGCTTCCAACTCTGGATCTGCTTCTTGCAGCCCTCGTATCCTCACTATGAACTCACAAAATTTTCCTTGATGTCAGGGTTGCCACAACTGCGGTCAGATAGGTCACCACTCTTGTGTCTGCACCAATCTGCGGGTTGAAGGAGCTGATCCCAAGGATCAGTTGGGAAAAGAACAGTCAACCTAGAGGCAGAGACGCTCTTGGTTGACAATTCTTCCCAGTCTCCTTCTATCCCTCTGCCTGCTACTGACTCTGAGCTTGCTGATGATGAGGCTCCTCCTATCCTCCTTCTGTTCCATGACATTTCTGATGATTCTGATGTGAATGAATTTGATGTTGAATACCCTGATGCATACGGGTATTCTGTACTTGCTGTCCCAGAGACTATTGCAGTTCCCTACAAGCTACAATCTGGGAAGACTACAACTACCACCAAGCCCTTGTCTGAGGCCAAAGTGGTTGTCTCCTTCCCCTATCTTACTCAGGAAAAACAGTCCCTGTATTATTGGAATCATCAGAAGAAGCCGCTGAAGTCGCAGACACTGTTTTCAAGAATGTATCTGTCTCACTCCCTCTCCAAACCGTATATAAGGAGTTCCCAGGACTAAGATGCATGATTGAGAAATGTGACAAGGAACTAGCTGAGGCGCAGGATATCTTGGCTGTTCTGCCACCCTTTGGACGCACCACCACCCGGGTAGAGATATCTATCCAGAAAGTAAAAATCAAAGCTGTCCTGGACACCGGTTCTCCTGTCAATGTTGTTTCTTCTAAACTGGTGAAGAAACTTAAGTTGGCCCCCAACCTCAACTACCATCAATCCTATGGCACCGCTGGTCTCTCCATGAATTGCGCCATTGGCGCGTACTCTGCCTTGCCAATGCAATTTGGTAAACTCCTGTTGGCTGTGCCGGCTGTTGTTCTAGAAAATGAGAGCTACAACCTTTTTGGTTGGTACCCAGTTCTTTTAGGAATATAATGGGATCATCAACCTAAAGGATGGTTATCTTTCTATCCTAGGGTACAAAGTCCCTCTGATCTTTGAGGAGCCAATCAAAGTTCCTGGTAAACGTTTGAAGGCATATACACTGGAGTGCCCCACTGGGGTTTTCACCCTAAAATACCAAACCCATTCCACCAACATGAAGTGTCCTCCCGTGGCTTTTCCTGCAACTGAAGGGATCCCCCTCATGGCCACGTCTGCTGTCATCATCCCTCCAGGCTCTCAGGCCATCATAGACTCTCAGATATCATATGAACTACCTGAATGGACTTTCTTAGAGCTGTACTCCCCTCCTTTGCTGGGGCGTAACAAGCCTTACCTTTGTCCTGGAATTCTGGACGTCTCCCAAAAGGATCCCGTTCAATTACTAGTTGCCAACCTTACTGCGCTTCCTATGACTGTATCCAGAGGACAGTTTGTTGGTTACAGAAAGTTATTAAATGCCCCTGACGTCTTGTCTCTTCACCCTTTTGGAACGTTTCAAGACTTTAACCTACCCAAAGACGAGCCTCAAGTCCTATCTCTGTTCACTGCCCAAGACTTCCCTCAGTTGTCCCTGGTACAACAGAAAGAGGTGCTTGAATTACTATACCAATTCTCAGACATCTTTGCTAAAGATAGCACCAATTATGAGCTGGCCAAAGATGTGATTCATCAGATTGACACAGGAGATGCTCCCCCCTTTTGTGCCAAGCCATATTGCTGCAGCCAAGTGGAAGATGTACAGGTTTTTAAGGAGCTCAAACAACTTATGGACGCTGGACTGCTAGCTCCCTCTCAAAGTCCCTGGGCTTCTCCTCTTCTCATCTTAAAGAAAAAGGATGGGGGCCACCGGATTGTGATGGACTATCAAAGGTTGAATTCTCTAACCAAGAAAGATTCCTATCCCTTACTGCGCATTGATGACGCTCTTTGACGCCTTGGGGGTTCTAAGTTTTTCTCTGCCATGGATTTGGTGTCTGGTTACTGGCAAGTTGACCTCTCTCCTGAGGACCATCAGAAGGCTGCGCTCATCACATCAGAAGGATTATTTGAACCTACTTGCATGCCGCAAGGGCTCTGCAATGCCCTGGCTACTTTCCAACAAGCCATGGACTCCATCCTCTGTGATTTAAAGTTGTTGTGTGTCTTAGTTTATTTAGATGATATAAAAGTCTTCAGAGCAACTTTCACTGATCACCTAGCCTATCTTAAAGAGGTGTGCATAAAGATCCAAGAGGCTGGCCTCAAGCTAAAGCCCTCTAAGTGTGCTTTCTTCAAAGAACGCCTTGAATTCCTGGGCCATGAAGTAACCCAAACGGGGATTTGTTCAATGACCAAGAAGGTTGAAGCCATTGACAAAATGCTTCTGCCCACCAACCTACAAGAAGTACAAGTCTTTCTGGGCATGATGGGTTACTATAGGCAATTCATTCCTGATTTTGCTGATACTAGCAAACCCCTGGTCTAACTGTTGTGTAATGTTCCTTTCAAATGGACTGCCAGCCAACAACAAGCCTTCGAGACTCTAAAGCAGAAACTCAAAGAAGCGCCCATTTTAGTGTACCCCAATTACAATAAGGAATTCATCCTATATACTGATGCTAGTGACCTTGCTATTGGGGCTATCTTGGCTCAGCTCAACAATGAAGGTGTGGACCACCCTGTAGCCTATACTTCCTGTGTGCTAAATAAGCATGAAAAGAATTATAGTGTTACAGAGAAGGAGTGCCTTGCTGTGTGGCATGCAGTCCAAAAGTTCCACCACTATGTGTATGGTACTCATTTCACTGTTGTCACTGACCACGCTTTGCTCAAATGGTTACAACAACTTAAGGAGCCTGAAGGACGCTTAGCCAGATGGGCCCTCTGCCTGCAAGGTTATTACTTCACTGTGTTCCATCACCCCGGGATTCAACATCAGAACGCTGATGGGTTGTCCCAAATGCCCATCCTTGCCCTACATCCTTCTGAGGCAGACTGCCTGTACAAGCTAATTGGCTACCCCTCTTCCTGGGAAAGTGAGACAGAAGAGGTTCAACTTGCCCTGTCCAAATTGTCTGAAGACACCCTCATATGCAATAAACAACTCTTCAAGAAGGTGCGGGGTCAATACCTTCCATACGTACGCCCCAGTCTTTGCCTCTCCTTGATGTCGCAGGCTCATAAAGAAACTGGCCATGGAGGCATTGCCAAGACCTTTGAATGGCTTCAGAAGAATTACTTCTGGGAGAATCTTTGCCTGTTGATCCCAGATGCCATAGCTAGTTGCCATGACTGCCAACTTCAGAGGCCCCAAGCTGCTTCTCACAAGTTCAAATTGGTTCCCCTCAACACGCTTTTCATATGGTTAGCATTGATGCTGTAGGCCCTCTCCCCCACTCACATTCCAGATGCCGCTTTATCCTGATTGCCGTCGACCACTTCAGCAAGTGGGTAGAAGCTCGCCCTACTAAAGACATCACTGCTAAGACTACTGCTGCCTTCCTGCTGCAGGATGTTTTCTACTGCCATGGCTGCCCTCAAGTGCTGTTGTCAGACAACAGAACCAACTTTAATGCCAAACTTGTAACTTCTGTTGTTGAAGCTCTAGAAACTCACCAGTCTTTCTCTGCCCCCTATAATCCTTTCACTAATGGGGCAGTTGAGCGTGCCAACTCAACACTGGTTTCTATCATGAGAAAACTCATCTACTCTGACGCTGCCAATTGGGATCTATACTTACCTGCTGCACTCTTTGCCTATTGTCTGAGCAGGCATCAGATCACAGGGTGCTCCCCCTTTGCCATGTTGTATGGGCGTGAAGCCACCACTCTGTTGCTCTTGGGGGTTCCCCTACTCTCCTCTGATAAGGCCATGAACCCTGACAACCACATCAAAGACTTAGTCAACCACATCATTGATATACAGGCCACTACCTACACTTCCGCATATAAGACTAAGGTGCTCGAGCTCTCTCTTGACAACGCTGGGTGCTCCCCCTTGTCTGAGTTGGATGTTAGTAACCATGTCCTGTACTACCAACACTGTGTGGGGGCTGGGCGCGCGCACAAGCTGGACTCCCTGTGGATTGGTCCTTTAGAGGTGACTTTCAAACAAGGATCTGAGTACACTATAAAGCTCTTCTCCAGTGGTTGTCCTTTTGCTTGTGTACATGCCAAGTTCCTCCGCAAGTATCACCCCCCTAAGGCCAATCTAGAGGGGGGCAATGTTGTGAATAACGGCATTCACCATGTTTCAATTTTGCCTTTGGTGGGCCATTTCAAAGACAAATCTCTTGCTTTTGCTTTCAACTCTTGAAATGAACTGGTTTCTGCATCAGTAAATATGATTGTTTGGTTTCCTGACTCTGCGCAACTCACTTGCTCCACCCATGCTTATGGTGAGTGATCCTACTGTCCTGGTAGTGTTTTGTGGTATTCCTAACCACTATATAATACATTTCCTATTTTACCAATAAAATTAAGTTCTATTCACATTTTTGTCTTTGTGTCTTCTGTACTTCCGCGCCTCTCTCTATCCACGCCTAGTAGAGATTATTCATCCAGGGCCGCAAGGTAAACACATTTACCTTCCCTGTCATCTAACCAAGACTTATTATGAATCCAATCCTATGGTTAGGATTCCCCGTTGTGTGTCTGTGCCGCGCCCCAGAACACAACAATCTTGGACACTGGATCTCCTGTTAATGTTGTCTCCTCAAAGCTTGTCAAAAATCTCAAGCTTGCCTCTGACCTCAACTATCACCAGTTGTATGGCACAGCTGGGCTATTCATGACTCGCGCTATAGGGGCCTATTCTGCTCTTCCCATGAGGTTTGACAAGCTTTTCTTGGCCGCGCCTGCCGTTGTCTTGGAGAATGAGAGTTACAACCTCCTAGTTGGTACTCAATTTCTTAGGGAATACAATGGTATTATCAACCTGAAGGATGGCTACCTCTCTATCCTAGGGTATGAAGTTCCCTTGGTCTTTGAAGAGCATGTTAAAGTTCCCAGGAAGCGCCTCAAGACATGTGCCTTTGAATATCCCACTGGTATTTTCACCCTAAAATACTGTACCCACTCATCCAACATGAAGTGTTCTCCCATGGCTTGCCCTACGTCTGAGGGGATTCCTCTCATGGCCACTTCTGCAGTGAATATCACTCCTGGATCTCAAGCTATCCTGGACTCCCAAATATCATGCAAGCTTCCTGAGCATACGTTTCTAGAGTTATACTCTCCTCCCTCACTAGGACGCAATGAGCCCTACTTATGCCCGGTAATCTTGGATATCTCTCATAAAGACCCTGTTCAATTGCTGGTTGCCAACTTAACCGCCCTCCCCATACATGTGTCTAGAGGGAAGGTTGTTGGCTATGGCAAGTTGTTGAATACTCCTGATATCCTATCATTACATTCTTTTGGTACATTCCAGGATTTTAATTTACCTGAAGACAAGCCCCAAGTTCTATCCTTGTTCACTGCACAAGATTTCCCACAGCTATCCCTGGTACAACAGAAGGAGGTGCTTGAATTGCTAGACTAATTTTCAAATATCTTTTCTAAAGATAGCACTGATTATGATCTAGCTAAAGGTGTCATTCATCAGATTGACACTGGTGACACTCCCCCCTTCTGCGCTAAACCATATTGCCGCAGTTGTGTAGAGGACGCTCAGGTATCTAAAGAGCTCAAAAAACTTCTAGACACCGGACTAATAGCTCCTTCCCAAAGTCCTTGGGCCTCCCCCTTGCACATACTAAAAAAAGGATGGAGCTCAATGTATTGTGATGGACTACCAACAATTTAACTCTTTAATCAAAAAGGAATTCTATCCCTTACCACACATTGATGATGCTCTCCGCTGCCTTGGGGGCTCCAAGTTCTTCTCTGCTATAGACCTATCCTCTGGATACTGGCAAGTCAATCTCTCTCCTGAGGATAGGCAAAAGGCTGAGCTCATCACTTTAGAGGGACTGTTTGAGCCCACACACATGCTGCAAGGGCTCTGCAATGCCCTGGCTACTTTCCAACAAGCCATGGACTCCATCCTCCGTGATTTAAAGGTCTCATGTGTCCTAGTGTACCTAGACAATATCACAGTCTTCAGCACTACCTTTACAGATCACCTGGCTCACATTTAGGAAGTGTCCATAAAGATTTGAGAGGCTGGCCTTAAGTTAAAACCATCAAAGTGTGCTTTCTTTTTAGAACGGCTTGAATTCTTGGGTCATGAGGTGACCCAGACAGGGATTTGTCCCATGACCAAGAAAGTTGAGGCCATTGAAAAAATGCTCCTGCCCACCAATCTTCAAGAAGTTCAAGTCTTTCTGGGAATGATGGGATACTAAAGACAATTCAACCCCAACTTTGCTGACACTAGCAAGCCCTTGGTTCAGCTGTTGTGTAATGTCCCTTTCAAATGGACCGCCAGCCAACAACAAGCCTTTGAGACTCTCAAGCAAAAACTCAAAGAGGCTCTCATCCTAGTATATCCTGACTATGATAAGGAATTAATCTTATATACTGATGCTAGCAATCTGGCCATTGGAACCGTCTTGGCTCAACTGGATGATAAAGGTGTAGATCACCCTGTAGCTTATACCTCTTGTGTCCTTAACAATAATGAGAAGACCTACAGTGTAATGGAGAAAGAGTGCCTTGCTGTGCTGCATGCTGTCAAGCAGTTCTGCCATTATGTGTATGACACCTATTTCACTGTGGTCACTGACCACGCTTTGCTTAAATGGTTACAACAACTTAAGGAACCAGAAGGGTGACTAGCTAGATGGGCTCTCTGCCTGAAAGGTTACAACTTCACTGTGCTGCACTGTCCTGGGATTCAACATCAAAATGCTGACAGATTGTCTGGAATGCCCATTCTTGTGTTACACCCTGCTAAGTCTGATCAACTATATGAACTAATTGGACATCCTTCCTCTTGGGAGAACAAGACAGAAGAAGACCAAATCTTCCTATCTAAGTTATCTGAAGATACACTCATTTGTGACAATCAGCTTTTCAAAAAAGTACAAGACCACTACCTGTCTTATCTACAGCCTAGTATTTGCCTTTTGTTGGTGCTTCAAGCTCATAAGAAGACAGGACACAGAGGCATTGCCAGATCTATGCCTGGCTTCAAAAAAACTACTTCTGGGAAAACCTTTGCCTGATGATTCCAGATGTCATTGCTAGTTGCCACAATTGCCAGCTCCAGCAACCACAAGCTGCCTCACACAAGTTCTAGCTAGTCCCCTGCAACATGCATTTCACACTGTCAGCATTGACGCTGTAGGGCCTCTTTTCTGCTCCTGCTCTGGCTGCTGCTTTACCTAATTGCTGTTGATCATTTTAGCAAGTGGGTAGAAGCTCGCCCTACTAAGGACATTACTGCCAAGACAACCACTGCCTTTCTGCTACAGGATGTATTCTTTTGCCATGGTTGTCCTCAAGTGTTACTATCTGATAATGGGATTAACTTCAATGCTAAGTTAGTGACCTTGGTTGTCAAGGCTTTGGGATCTCACCAGACTTTTTCTGCCTCCTATAATCCTTCTACCAATGGGGCAGTTGAGCGTGCAAGTTCCACTCTGGTTTCTATCATGAGGAAACTCACCTACTCCAATGCTGCAAACTGGTATCTATAATTAACCGCTGTTCTGTTTGCCTATTGCCTTAGCAAACATTGTGTCACTGGCTATTCCCCTTTTGATATATTATATGGTTGTAAAGCACCACTCTGTTGCTCTTGGGGGCCCCTACTCTCCTCTGATAAGGCCATGAACCCAGACAACCATATCAAAGATCTAGTCAATTGTATCATTGATATTCAGGCCACTGCCTACACGTCCGCGTATAAGACCAGGATTCTTGAGCTCTCTCCCAACAATGCTGGATGATCCCTTGCCTGAGTTCAACATTGGGGACTATGTTCTTTACTATCAGTATAGAGTAGGAGGACGCGCTCATAAGCTGGACTTGTTGTGGATTGGGCCCTTGGAAGTGACCTTCAAACAAGATCAGAATACACTGTGAAACTCCTTTCCAGTAGTTGACTGTTTGCCTGAGTGTATGCCAAGTTCCTCTGCAAGTACCACCCCCCTAAGGTTAATCTAGAGGGGGGCAATGTTGCGAATGCCGCCATTCACTGTGTTTTGATTTCGCCTTCAATGGGTTATTTTGAGGACAAATATCTCTCTTTTGCTTTTGCCCTTTGAAATGAGTCTGGCTCCAAATTGGGAAATTTGATTGTTCAGTTTCCTGATTCTGCGCTACTCACTCACCCCACTCATGCTTGTGGCAAGTGATCCTAATGTTCATCTACTGTTTTTTGGTAAAGCTACATAGTATATATTCCCAACCTTTTCACCTAATAAACTTAAGTTCTATTCACATCTTTGTCATTGTGTCTTCACGTACTTTGGCACCTCTCTAGCCACGTCTAGTAGATATTATTCAATTTAGGGCCCCAAGGTAATTGCATAGCCTTCCCTGCCATTCTAACCAATACTTAGTACAAATCCAATTCTAAGGTTAGGATTTCCTGTTATGAATCTGTGCTGCGCCTCAGATCACAACAGCCTTAATTTGGTAACCATCTCCAAGCTAAAAGACAACAAAATTCAGTTCACTGCCAATTCTGGCAATGTCTGCTGCCAGGCAGAGACAGATGAAAAGACTCCCTACATTCCCACCACACAATGAGGCAACACCATACTACACTATCACTGCACCTTGGGTCACATCAGAGGATTTAACCTCTTTGAGATCATGAAATGTAAGGTTTGGTGGCTGTGTATATGCCAAGACATCTTGAACCTCCTCAAAACATGTGTATTGTATGAAAAGAACACGTCCAAACCCTCACCTCCCAAGTCTGTCCTGTCCATTAAAGCCATGGAACCCTTTGAGCAGTGGACCCTCAATATTGTTGGACCCCTCCCCAAAGACCAACTGAGGCAGAGATACATAATAACAGCCATCAACTACTTCACCTGCTGGCCAGTTGCATGGGCAACTACTAATTATACTACCACCACCATCACCCGCTTCACTGGCAAGGAAATTGTGGCCTGCTTTGGGCAGTCCAAATGTCTCATCATGGATGGTGGTCCTAAATTTGTTGGACATGTCATGGAGGTGTACTGCACCAAGAATGCCCTCCAACAAATAGTTACAACCCCCTATCATCTGCAAGCCAATGGACGTGTAGAGCAATTTAATAGTTCACTAGTCCAACTCATTGCCAAGCTCTCACAGGAGCATCCCAATACTGTGTGGACTGAACACCTGCCCACTGCTCTACTTATCTTACAAGCGAGAATCAACAGAGGCACCAGGTTCAGCCCTAGCGCCCTGGCCTTTGGGACACCTGACAGCTTGACAGGAGTAGAACAAGGAAAGTTACAATCCAAAGTTCCCAGAAAACCCTCCTTGTTGACAACTCCATCCCTGAGCCAGTGGTGTGCCAAAGCTTGATAAATTGAGCACAAGCAAATTGAGGATAGGACAAAACACCTTGAGGCCAGATACACCGTAGTTGGCCCTGTCTACACCCTCAACCCCAATTCTGCCAAATTGGAACCCAATCACCTGGGGCCCTTCAAGATTGCCACGGTCTATGAAAATCACACCTACCAACTTGAAGATGCCCAAGGGAACACCAAGAAACTTCACCATAATTACTTGTGCCCCTGCTGTGCCATCCCCACACAAAAGTTGTTTGTGTGGACCTTCTCAGATCTTCTGCAGACTCCAATCCTGGTGTCTGACAACAAGCAGGGGCAAGGGGGTGTTGCAGTCAAGTTCCCAGACTTGCCTGACAACGTATCTTGCAATACACAGGGGGTGCTCAATGAGTTGTCCCTTGACAAATCTAACAACATGAACCAATCTGATGACAATATTGAACTGTAGGCACTTTCTCCTAGTTAGGAGCACTGCCAATTCAACCTGCTGATCCCTGCACAAGTTATTCCTCAGCTTCAAACCCTACATGAAACATGCCACTATGCTGCCCCATTGTGGCCTTGTGGCTTTCCCTGTATAGTATATTAATCACAATATTCTATAATAGACAATACCTTATTCTATTTGTTATTGTCCTTTCTATTGGATTGTTGTCTTCTCCAATTCAAATACTAAAATCTCATTGGTTCAGTTGCAACAGCAACTATGTCCCCCACATAGGGTGTCAGCTGGTCCTGACGCCAGCCGCCACCTCTGAGATAATTAATAAATCAAAAAAATACCCTATGAAACAAGAACTACTTACATCACTCCAACCAAAGCAAGACAACACCAAATGGCAGGTCTTGGATTTGGCTGCAGCCCCCAACCTGCAACTTGATCAATACGTTCCAGATATTGGCTTCTGCAAGCTCTTTGTCATGCTTGTTTGGGATTTTATCCAAGCTATGCTGTATTAAACCTACCTGAGATGAAAAGAGGACAAGAAGAATCCTGTTTCTGTTACCCCACCAAGCACACACTATCACATATCCTAAAATATTTTAATGAAAAAATAACAAAACTTAGTCATAGTTCTGCTGCCGTCATGCCTGCCATAGTAGGCGTCCTTGGAGACTTTGGGTCTCCTGGTGCTCCAGCAAGACTGGTATATCAAAAACAATGGGGGAAACTTTTGCCACTATGTCCTTTAAAAATAAAATCAGTACCCTATATAATAAATTTTGTGAGTTCTTCACCCTGTTTGCAGGGTAGAGACTTCACTTAATTGTTTACATAGTTCTTGTTGTACTGATGTGGCTTAAAGCAGAAGCCCGCAACTGGTCTATGTTATAATAAAACTGGATTTAGTGTGCCATTTATTAGATGGGAAAGAAATGCCCCTGGATACAGCTCAATAGAGCATGTTATTCAGGATTCATTTATTCTTGCCGCCACCTATGGGATGGCTGCTCCACTGGAAAAATTCTCCTAGCCAATTGTGTTATGATGCTCCTGTATTCTACCCACTGCAATTTATTTAGTACAGGTTCAATGTCAACATATGTATTGGCAATAGAAATTACTAGTCTATTAGAACGCAATGTTCTGGTATTCTGCCACTCCTACCCCCAATAAAAGTCTACACCCAAATACTATTTTAAATTTCTATATATAATTTCTTTTAGAAAATTATCTACCCAAACCATCTATATTCAACAAATAAATACATAATAAAAAATGTTTCTGTGTATCCATTCACCCTTCTTGCTCTGTTAATTTTAATACACATGACAGTATATAATTGAAATCATATAAAAAACGTGAAAAAACTAACCTAAATAAAATCATAATAATAAAAATATAAATATTCTTGTGTTTTATTTGTCCATTAATTCATTTAATTGGCTTTGCTTTATTAATTTTTACTATACCTGATGCAATATGCAGAATCACAGAAATAAAGTTGAAATAAATTAAACTAAATAAAAACAAATATTAAAAAATTAAATTCAAAAAAACATTTGTAATAGCTAAGCCTTTAATTGATTAGCTACTGGGCAAGGCGCGCAGGGAGAAATAAATCTGTGTGGCCATAGAACTTAGCCAGGGTTTCAGCTGGGAGGGTGTGGATCCTGGCCTGCAGCAAATCAAAGAGGTCATTGGTTTCAGTTGGCGTCCCCCACTTGGCAACTTGCTTAAGCCACCCAAAGACCTCTTTGACTGGGTTTAGGAATGGGTAATAGGCAGGGAGGAAGAGAAGACGTAAAGGCGCTGTAGCCAATTGTTGTGGGGCAATGGCAACACCAGGCTCAATCACCTGGAACTCTGCAAGAATATCCACCACCTTGTGGAGTCCAACATTATCCAGCACAATAATGTTGGTGAAGCCTGGGCTTGTGCACCTCAGGTGCTCCCAAACCAATCAGATAAATTCCAGAAAGATTGTACTGTTGTGGGATTGCTTGATCATTTGATAGAGCTCAATGCCAAGGGGACCAAGAAGGGCTACCATAGAGTACGCAACAGACTGGACATCTGCACTCTAGGATATGGCATTCTTTTCATCTTTGGGGACATACCCATACTTGTTACACATGGAGGACGCAAAGGAGGACTTGTCAATGTAGTAGAACTTTGCTGTGCCCTTCTCCTTGAGAGCAGTAACTATATCTGCTTGTTTTTGGTGGTAGAAAATAATTTTGGAGCTGTTTTGATTTTATGGAAAAACTCCAAGTTTTTTCCATGAGAAGTTCAATTTTTTCACTGCTTGGTAGCATATGGAAACCAAAGCCTGGATTCCAAAAGCGGACTTGACTATTGACTGAATATTTTTCAGTTCAAGATGGCAGTTCTGCTCAATTCACTGTCAGATGGCCCACAGGTGTTCCTTGACCAATAGAACTAGAACCTGCTTGGATTTCTCCAAAAGGAGAACAGTCCCTGTTTTCATGCAAGTTTTTTGGAGCTTGTGGGAGGATTTTTCTGATATCCTGACAATAGCCACAGCCTTTCTGTAGTCAGTTGTCCCCTCCATGAGTCTCATGAAGGTCTCCTGGGTGGCATCAGGTATGACGTGGTACTTGGCCTTTTTGGCAGTAGGGATTTACTAATTGGGATTGGGCACAACACAGGGCATAAGCACTTGGCTGTAGAACTCAGCAACCTTCTTTAGCACCTTCTGCCCTTTAGTTGTTTGGAAATACTGGGGCGGCTTGTCCTTGTCTTCCCCTTTGGAATCAGTCATGTAAGGCTCATACATGATGTCAAGGACTAGCTTAACCTTCTCCATTAGGGCTGTGGGAACACCATTTCATTGATATACAGGGTTGTACACCAAGGACACCCTCTTGGTGGTGATGTCATTTACTGTTTTGGTGGTGACAACTTTGGTGTATTTTCTGGTCAGCTTCTGGACCCAAGGGTTGATGCTCTGCCCCCTTGAAGCTTGTGCTCCTTGAACCAGCTGTGATAGTGCAGTGTCACTATTGAACTCTCCTGTCTCCTTTCTTAGTAGGCACTTGGGTTGCACTAACTCTGTTATTTGACCCACAGGGGCAATTGCAACTGCAGCGCACAACAGGTCCATTGTTACTCTGTTGCTGGGACGCATCCATTTTGGTATAAAAATAAAAGAAATTTAAAATCAGTTTATTTATATAATTTATTTATTCTAATTTTTAGCACTCCATATATAGTATCATGAAAGCTATTAATCACTACCATTTATTTCAAATTAGATTTTTAGATTTCTATATTAATTATTTTTGGTTGTAAATGTGCACTGTTAGTTGTATGTTTTGATAAATTTGATTTTTTTATTGATTTTAATCCCAAAACAGACACTCAATATTTATTTCTTTTTTGTAGTCTAGATTTCATTCTCAATTAGGATGATCTGGTAACAGTATTATAGATTCATTCATGTGTTTTGATATTTGATATTTACATTGTCTGTTTCAGTTGCTATTAAGGCTTGTTGTTGGATTGAGTTTATAACTTTTGTGACTGATTTTCATATTTTCACCAAAAACATAGTAGCCTTGTTCTGGGACTGAAACTCATGTGTTCTATTGTTTGATACATTTGTTGTTGAATCTTTGTAAATTTGTCCCCAGTTTGAATAGGTTGTTATATGATTGGGCATTTATGCCAAATAGCACTCATTTTCTGTGAATTTTTCTTCTATTTAGATCTATCAAGTCAAATTTTGTTTTGTGACTGAGTCCATGTGTTCTAAAATAAACATTCTATGTTTATCTCAACAGGTTTGAAAACTACTGTATATAAATTGTATAGTATTATATTTATATATAAGAGCATCATATACTTTGCAAACTTGATATTTTTACTTTTTTGATTTAGCTTATATATTTATTTGGTGTGAGTGATATAAGTATAAATTTTATACTCCATTATCAAGTGTTAGGGATAGGCAACATGGGCCATAATAAAATAATTTTGACTTAAAATAAATAAATTAGGAACCTTCATCAATGGTGCCGCTGTATGGGATTGAGGGCTTGTAAACATCTATTTATAAAATGTAATCTATAGATTTAAAAAAATAAAGAATATAAAAATAGTCAGAATTGTTAAGCTTTAGTTGATTGGCTGTTTGACAAGGCACGCAGGGATGAATGAATCAGTGTGGTCATAAAACTTGGTCACAGTCTTGGCTGGAAGGGTGTGGATCCTGGCCTGCATCAAATCAAAGAGGTCATTGGTTTCAGTTGGTGTCCCCCGCTTGATAACTTGCTTGAGCCACTCAAAGACCTCTTCAATTGGGTTTAGAAATGAGATATAGACAGTGAGGAATAGAAGGCGTAAATTCAATGTGGCCAATTGTTGGGGGCTAACTGCAATGCTAGTGTCAATCATTGGGAATTCCTCAAGAACATCTGCCACCATATGGAGACTAACATTATCAAGCACAATTACATTGATGAAGCCCAGGCTTGTGCACCTCAGGTGTTCTGTTCAATTGTAGGAACAACAAGAAGGTCTGGCTTTTGTGGGATCCTAATATCATTTGATAGAGCTCAACCCCCTTTGGACCAAGGAGAGCCACCATGGAATAGGCTGTGGCGCGGACTGCAGCACACTGAGCTACCCTGTCATTTGAGCCTTTGGGGACATACCATACCCATTGTGCATTGACAAGACAAATGCTAATTTTTCAATATAGTAAAATTTGACCATCCCCTTGGATTTAAGGGCAGAGTATGCCTCAGCATAATTTTTACGGACCTTGATATTGTCAGGACTGCTTCTATTGTAGGGGGATACCCCAAGTTTTTTCCACAAAAATTGTAGGCCCTTCATCAGATGGTAATAAAAGGAACTTGAGGCCTCAACCCCAAAAGTAGATTTAACTATGCCCTGTATATTTTCCAGTTCAATATGGCAGTCCCAGGTTATCCACTGGCGGATAGCCCATCTATGCTCCTTGGTGAGCATGGTGGAGATGTGCAAGGATTTCTCTGCGGCAAGAACTCAGCCAGTATCAATGTACCTATTGAATACCTTGCTGGTGTAATTAGGATCCACCCCAACAAGGGCTGCAGCTGTCTTATAATTACCAGATTCAAACATAAGCCTGAGAAGTATTGTGTGCTTGATGTTAAAATGGCCTTCTGGGCAGGCTTAGTGGGCTCAGATGAACTGGGATCTTTATTGGTGACATGCTTGCAAGGCATGGGTACCTTGTTGTAGAAGGCTGCAACCTTTTTTAACACCAGCTGTTCCTCATCAGCTCTGTAGAACTCAGGCTTCTTGTCCTATTCCTGGTTTTCATCACTAATGTAAGGCTCATAGCTAGTATCAAGTACAGGCTTCACCTTCTCCAGCATGGCTGATAGGACCAACTCTTGGAGGTACACAACGTCAAACAGATACAAAGTAAGTTATACCTTCTTGTTTCTAACTGTTTTGGTAGTGGTGACCTTGGTGGGCTTCTGGGTCAGCTTGGGGACCCAAGGGTTGATGCTCTGCACCCTAGCATCTTGTGCTCCTTGAACTGGCTGTGTCAGTGCAGCTCACTATCAAACTCTCCTCTTCAATCTCCTTCCTGGGTAGGCAATTGGGTTGCACTAACTCTGTTCTTTGACCCGCAGGGCCAACTGCAACCACAGCGCACAACAGGTGCATTGGTACTCTGTTGTTGTGTTCCTTCCATTTTGATAATTTAATAAAATACTAAATAAATTTCAATTAAGTTACTCCCTAATTTTAATTTTTGCTTTTATCTGAATATTGATATTTAATTAGAGTTTTACCCACCCAATATCCCAATTTAGATTTTTATTTCTTAATTTGTTGCTTGTGGTTTAACAAAACCCATTTTAGAATACCTGAAATAAAATCCATCCATTTTCCCAGATTTAATGCCAAATTTAAACACTCAACATAATATTTTTAAATTTTATGTTTCAGATTATTTGCCTTATTTTAGATACCATGGTATCATTCTTGATTACATTTCATTGCACACAACATTTGAGTGATTTTGTTTACATGTTGAGTTGCTATTGTGTTTTGTTTTTGGTTTGAGTTTTAACTCACCACATGTGATTATATTTTGACACTGATTTACATAGTTTCAAGGAGCTAGATGTACTAATATTCTGTTTGTTTCCAACACACTTCACATCCAGTCATTGCCCAGTTTAGAGCCAATCCAATATAAAGTTCAACATACCAGAAATGGCAACAAACCAATATCACATGACGTGTCCAGGTATCCAGCAACTCAAATCCATTCTGCACATGACTGCCCTTATCTTTGATTCAACTTAAGTCCCTGCCACAGCGCAAGCTATATAAGTATAAAGTATTATCCAATAAAATATACTTCTCTTCTTCTTAATTACATATTTGAAGCTTCCAAAAAAGTTACTCCTCATCACTGGTAGCAGCTACAGTTTTTTTACCACACCCATGAAAGAGAAAATGACTGAACAGAACCTGCCCACCTTTGCTCACGTACTAAACCAGGCTACATCGCAGGATACCTGAAAGCTGTACTTCTGCGCCCACAATATTAACAAAGATATACCTAGTGGATGCACTGTATTTGAAGGACTGGTCATGCCTAAAGCATGCACCAAGATAATTCAATACAGTTGCTCTCTCCAACCACAAACAAACACACAACTGCCTATCACAGACAAAGTTACCAACACCAAATATATTGGTATTAACAAGTTCTTTGGTAAAAACAAAGAAAACATCATTAAATTGGCTGGACCACTCAGCTGCTAAACTCTGTGCCAGCCGCATCCCCCACAAAAAACGGGTCCAGGAAGCTCCTGTACAAGGCCGCAGCTAAATGGTTTTCATTTGGGTTGGCCCACAAACTAATGACCAGATTGACAACTGGTAAGAGTTCAAAGCTGACATCACCCACAATTTCTGCTTCACTGAATTCCTCCAAGAAATTGCAATAAAGCTCAGCAATCTTTCTCAAAAGACCACTGTCATAGCTTACATCAATGAATTTGAAGAGATACAAGCAAAATCTAAAACCCAGCATAAGCTGAAAACGTGCACACAAGAGCCCCATTCATCAACAGAATGAAACCCTCAGTTGCTGCCTTCATCTGTCCAGAGGCAACACTCACATGCCTGTGCTCATTGCAGAAGCCAAGCGCACAGAAAAATGCGCAAATATGGAATATGCTGCACACAACAGCAACTGCTCCTCCAATGATAATGGCAGAGAGAATTCCAATGGCAACAAGCGCCAAAACACCAACCACAACAACAACTCCAATTGAAACAATGACAATCACAGCCAGAGTGCAAACTGCTTCTGTCCCAAGAAAGAGGACACTGCCAAAGTGAACAATGCTGAAACAGCAACCCACTATGAATCTGACCCCACATTCTCTGACCTTGAAGGTCTCAAAACAGAGGAACAGGGAAAATAGGAGGGGGAACAGGCTTAAGTGCCCATGTCTCTCCCCAAACCAACAAGAAATTGTACCAAAGCATGAACTTTGCTGCTTGAATCCCATGTGTTCCACAATCTTCTATCTTTATGAACGTAAAAATTAAATATTGCTCACAAATTTTTGTATACCCATGCACTTGTAAATCTCATACACATAAAATTTTATTCAACTCTGGTGAACAACACACCATGGTAAGTAAACCATTTGTAACTAAGTACAAAATATCAGTTGTCAAATCCAACTTCAAATATGCCATAATGGCAGACAAATCAAAGGTTATACTTGAAGGCAAAACAACTCCCTTCAGAATTGATCTCCAAGGCATACAAACGTCCATCAAAGGACTTGTCATGAACAACATAAGCTACAACATTGTAGCAGGCATGGACTGGTTCACCCAAGTGAACCCCAGTATATGTTGGAAAACAAATACCATGACCATCAAACTCAATGGAGTTAATTTCAACATCCTCAAAGAACCTAACAATCTCATCCTGAGAGACACAGTATTTTTCCAAATCATAAATCAGGACAACTTGGAACATCTAACCAAAGACAGTACAGTCTACACAATGAGGTACACCAAATTCAAATAATATGCAAACAACCAAAATCCAATGCCCAGAACTTACAGCACTCCTAAATGAATACACTCATGTATTCAAAGAAGAGCTCACCAAGTTACCCCCCCCCAAAACAGGAGGTCAAACAAGGCATCAACCTATGTAAAGCCATGCCCAAACCTGCACCCCTCTACAGACTTTTCCCCATGGAGACACAAACCCTCAAAAGTCAAATTGAGAATAACCTAGCTAAAGGCTTCATTTGCCTATCTGAATCCCTGTGGGGGGGCAGCAGTGTTTTTTGTAAAGAAAAATGAAGGCTCACTAGTCTAATAACAGACTACAGAGCTCTCAATGCAAGCACAGTGAAAAATAAATATCCCCCTTCCACTTATAGAGGATCTGTTTGCAAGACTCTCTGGAGCCAAATTTTTCTCCAAAATTGACCTCACCTTAGGCTACAACCAAGTAGAGGTAAAATAAAAGGACATACCAAAAACTGTGTTCTGTACACAATTTGGATCCTTTGAATGCAGAGTAATGAACTTTGGGATGACCAACGCTTCCGCAACATTTGTCACCATGATGAACCAAGCACTAAACAGTATCTCAAATACATTATGCTACCTTGATGATATCATCATATTCTCAAAAACCAAATAAAACACCTCACACATGTCCGCAAGACACTCCATCAACTTGCAAAGAACAAACTCTAAGCAAAGCCTAACAAGTGCCAATTTATGGAAAATGAACTCTTGTTCTTGGGCCACATTGACTCTGAAAGTGGCATCAAAGCAGATCCAGACAAAATAAAAGCCATAACAACATGTAATGTCCCACCTCTGTTAAAAAAATTAAATGCTTTCTTGGAATGGTAGCTTGTCTAAGGAAATACATCAAAGACTATGGGAAACTAACCACACCAATAAATGAACTAACCAAGGGTAATGTCAAAAAGAAATCCATCTGGACACCAGAATGCAACAATAATTTCCAACTATTGAAACAAGCTCTGATTAAAGCACTAATTTTCTAATATCCTAATAATAACAATGGGTTCTATGAGCTCAAGCCAGATACCAGTGACACTGCCATTGGCGCAGTACTACGCATCCACCAGCCAGGGCAGCAAGACTTCCTGCCAGTATGTTACAAAAGTAGAAGACTAACAAAACTGAGCAGGGGTACTGTATACACAATAAAGAATTTCTAGCAATATACCACTCATGAAAGAAATTGTGATTTTATCTAGAAGGACATTTAAATTTTTGAGTACTAACTGACCATAAATCCTTAATCTATTTCAAAACTCAGAATGCACTTGCACAGCAACAAGACAAATGGATGTCCCTGCTGGAGCAGCTTGATCTGGACATCCAGTACAAAAGGGGGGCAGAGCTGGTCACAGCTCATGCTCTCTCTAGGATATGTCAGACAAGAGATGATTATCCTGACCACCTGGACCCTGAATGGCCAAACCTATATAAGACTGAGTGTAAAACCAAAGGGAAAGACCCCTCAACACATCAGCTAACTCATGACACATTAGTAAGAAATGAGAAACACTTCCATGTATTAATGGTACAGTATACTGCATCATCAAAGACAAATACATCTCCTACATTCCACTTGCACAAAGGGTCAATACTATCCTCAGACATCAATGCCTACTGGGGAACACAAAGGCCAATAACCTATACCTCACTCTAAAAGAAATAGTATGGTGGCCTAATCTAAAACAAGACATCTTTGTCATTCTAAAGAAGTACACAGTGTGTGAAAAATACTCAAGCACCAAAGCCTCACAACCTACAGTTAACCCAGTACCAGACCCAGAACCATTCAAGGTTTGGGGGCTGGATGTAGTGGGACACTTCCCAGAAGCTAAAGCAAAACAACACTTCTTAATTGTAGCCATTGACTTTGCTACATGTTGGCCTATCTTCTAGGCAACCAAAGACCACAAAGCAGAAACAATCAACTGCTTCATCAACAAGGCAATTATAGCTGACTACAGAACTCCAGACTACATCATAACTGATGGAGCCACAGAACTATTAGGACACATAGTGAATGATAATTTAAAAAAAGAATATCAAACATTCCACAACCTTGTCCTACAGGACACAGACCAATGGCAGAGTGGAACACCTAAACAGCAGCCTCATCAGAACCCTTGAGAAAATAATGGATAGCAAATCCAGAGACACATGGCCACTATATATGAAACATGCTTTATTAGTATCTTGGGTACACCCCAACCAAGGGACAGGCTACTC
The DNA here is from genome assembly GCA_014839935.2 of Entomophthora muscae. Classification (NCBI taxonomy): domain Eukaryota; kingdom Fungi; phylum Entomophthoromycota; class Entomophthoromycetes; order Entomophthorales; family Entomophthoraceae; genus Entomophthora; species Entomophthora muscae. The sequence continues at coordinate 189,931 of QTSX02003623.1, forward strand.
ACTGTTTGAACTAACATACAGGTATAAACCAGAGATAGTCACCTGCAATAACCAATCAGATGTGAAGATTTTCCCAGGGAAACCTCCCACAGTAGAACAGGCTCCAGCGCTACAACACATACGCCTCAAAGCTAAGATAGCAGAAACCAAGAGACTCAAAGTACAAAAGGTGACCTTTGCAGATAAACCACTCCCAGTCAACTCCCTTGTCTGGAGCCTTGCTGAAAACAGAAAGAGGCTGTATTCAGTACACAGATGACTGGGAAGAGTTGTTAAATACAAACTGGACAGAAACACCTACCTGGTCAAGTTTCATGGCACCAAAGACCCCATCATTAAAAAGTACCACAGATCCTGCCTTTGCCTCAGCAAAGGGAAACACAGGACTCAGTTAGTACCTACTAGCAAACAACTCCAGGAACATCAGGCAGCAGCTGTCAAGACAAAGCCCCCTCCTGATGTACCAGAGTAACCTCTTAAGGGGGGTGCGTCAAGGAGCTGGATGTACTGGTATTCTGGTTGTTTCCAACACACTTAACATCTTGTCATTGCTTGTTTTGGTGCTAATTCAATTTAGTTCAATATACCAGAAATGGCAACAAACCAATGTCACATGACTTGTTCAGGTATTCAGCAACTCAAATACATTCTGCACATGACTGCCCTTATCTTTGATCTGACTTAAATCCCCACCACAGCGCAAGCTATATAAGTATAAAGTATTATCCAATAAAATATACTTCTCTTCTTCTTAATTCCATATTCAAAGCTTCCCCAAAAGTTACTATTCATCAATAGTAAACATATGTACACCAAAGGTCAACTCACATCATTTTGTTTGTGAATTCATGTATTATGGTTTGTATTTTGAATATTTTTGTTTGGAGTGTGAGCACCTTGTTGCTGTTTTGACCCATTTTTCCCATTAACACCAAAAATCCCTGTTAACAGAGTGTATATGTTACACTGATAGTTCAAATTTAAAAAAAATGATTTCAGATTTAAGCAAATTAAAAGTATTTTTGGTTGTTGCCATAGCTTTTAAAACTACTTTAATCAATAGTAGGACTAAGCTAGTGGTGTTGTTTTAGGTTATTTTTATTATAATTCTCTTTGATTAATACTATAGGAATATCTTATGACCGTATATAAAAAGCTTTTGTTTAGTGTGGGCATAAGCTTATTTTAGTTTGTGATAAATGGCATAAATTTAAGATGGCATAAACACGCCTCACACTAAGTTATTTTATATGTAAATAAAATTAGCAAAATAAGGTTTAGTTAATTTGACTTGCAATAACAAAATTGAGATGCTGCATTTTAAGATGTTGTAATATAAATTTATAAGTGAATTTTAACTATTTTAATATATATTTTGTGGTTCAAAATCATTAACACAAAAAATGCCATCTTTGCCAGGATACCAGGAGTACTGTGATACTCCTTTAGGTAAGGGAGGAGTGGACGCAGGTACTGGCATGGCCCACCAGATGATGATACCTAGCTTTATCAGGATATAGGGCCTTTCCAGCCACAGCCCAGGGTCTTGCCACTTGCAAGGCAGAATCAATCAACCCTGTGAGTGCCAGGTATATCACTCCCAGGAATTGGCTATTCTGGCCAGTGGCATCAAAATTGGGTGAGGTTGAGATGGTTGGTTTTGGTGTCAGGAGTTTTTTTATTGGGACTAAGTAGGCGGCAAGATTATTGTATTTCTCATTGAAAATCAAAGTGTACATAGTGATTTCTCTGCTGTAATGGATTATTTGATAATGATCCTTTGGAGCTTCTGGAAAGTGTACCACTGCAAGTCTTCCAAGGTCCAGGGTTTGTGGTCAGGGTTATGAGGATACTCAGTGAAGTGCACATGATCAAACAGAGAGTCAGGAGGGCAGTAGTAATCAAATGCTTCTGTTTTGTCAGCTGGTGCTTGGCTTTCAATCCCTGAGCATGAGTACTGGTGCTTAATTGATTGCAGATGAAAGAGTACAAAAAACATATATGGAATCAGATTGGTGAACCAAAGGTTCATAACAACTTTATTAGTGAGAATGATAATACAGAATCTTTCTGGTGTTTTCAGCTTATATACTTATTTACATGCAGGTGCCTCTGGGCATTTTTCTGGTGCTATATGGGTGGCAAGGTTTGGTATCTCAAATTCTGCTGGTTAGTTGGCTGCTTCATCATCCTTTTTGGGGTCTTCAGAAACAGTTGCTTGGCTTGCTGGTGGCCTATCTTTGCCTGACTGGTCATTGGTTCTGGCAGGTTTGGCTGCAGATGTCATGAGGTCTTTTTTAATTTTATTACCATTTTGAGACTGGCTTGGCAGGCATTTCTGAGGCAAAAGAACTTGATTAAAAGAGGGGTTCTCAATTGGGAACCCCAAATTGCTAAATGGGGGTGGGCTTGAACTGAAAACTCTGGGAAGCTAAAGTTAGCCTGCCCAGGCCCAGCCAAACCCACCAAGGCTTGGGCATAGCTTTTGGGGCCCAGAACAGGAGCCACAGCTGTTGCCTGGGCAGGAATGGTTTCTGCACCTAGATTTTTGCTTTTTGAAGAAAATCCAGATGCGGGAAAATCCCTGCCATCCACTTGCCCCACCTGGGGCATTGACATTGTTACTATGATAACAACCTTGAATTAAATTTAAGATGTCATAAATTGAGATTGTCAAAACCACAGGCTTGACCCGCCAGCAAGGTTCTAACCAAGCGGTTTTGTGACCCGCAATCTGATTACCTGGACACTCGAAGTCAGACCCGGAAATCAACTCGGATTACCAAATCAATCAACATGAACAAATGATGATCCTTCACAGTGGATACCTTGATTTGGCGCTTGACTCATTAACAGGATCAAGCCACCCCCTTCTTTCATCCAGTTGTGTGATCACCAATCTTGTTCCTACTATCCTTAATTCACATGAACTATATAATCACTATCTCACAAATAAAGATTATTATCAATCCTCTAAATATTTTTCCCTTGTAACTTTGCTAAAACAGCACAGTTACAACAAGATGTTGTTTTTGAGATAGTGTAGCCTATCTTTTCACTGGCAACTGTCACTATTTAAACTGTCTACATGTAACATTCTCCATGTCAACAAACTCCAAAAAAATTGTATTTTTATTATATGTTTATCAAGTTTTTTACCTTAAATAATATTCCTAATGTTAAAAGTTAAATTTGATTTCAATTTTTAATTTTTAAGTAAAATTGTAAAAAAATAAAGCCAAAATAAAATTTGGGATTTTCAACATGAAAAATGTTACATGTAGACAGTTTAAATTCTGACAGTTGCCCTTTCATTTTAGCAACTAAGTTCATTAGTTCTCAAAAAATATAGTAAACATAGTAGCTTTTTTGTGACTGGAATCTATTTATTCTAGTGCTTGAAATATTCATTATTGAATTATCATCCATTAGTTCTCAGTTTACATCATTAGTTGTGTGTCTAGATACTTTTGCCAATTAGTGCACATTTTCTGTGAAATTAACTTCTTCCAATCAAAAAAGTTGAAATTTGTTATGTGGCTAAACCAATTTTTCTGAACTTATCAATTTTTGTTTATCTTAACAGATTGTAAAACTACTGTAACTGTTCTTTACTTTGAGCTACCTAATAAAACTCAATCTATATTTTTGCTTTCTTAGTTAGCCTTTAATTTATACTGCTTTTAAAATAAATGCTTATAGAATTTGGTTACTGCTACATTAATAAATGTTTTTACACCTAGTAAGATTTTGAAAAATGATGCCAAAAAAGCTTTTAGCCTACCCATCTTTCTGATCTGATAGTTGCTTGGAGTTAGGGCTGGTTTGGCCAAGCCCCAGGCAGAAACAGCCAGTTTCTGGCTTTGAGTCACTCCTTTTAAAAATTTATTTAAACTTGTTTAGATATTTTATAGTTCTGTCCTAGTTGTAGCAGCCTAGAGCCAGAAGCTAGCCAGGGCTGAGCCAAAGCATTCCTACTTGGAGTCAACTAAGATGTTTAAATATGCTGGATGGGACTTGATCAGTTATAAATAAAGTCTTATTAAACTGCAAAACATTTAAAAGATGTGTATGCTTTACTAAATAAATTTACTTAGATTAATTGAAATTAAGCTATTGTCAATAAGGTTTGATTTTTATGAGTTGACAATTAAATTTAATTTGGTGTGATCAAGGTTTTTTTAAAATTAAGATAATGCAAGTGATTTTATTGTTTTACTAAGCAACTTATGGAACCAAGTGGCTGATAACCAGAACTTTGGCAAAATGGCTGTATAAATTTTGGAATGTCTAATTGATATTCATGAAGCTGAGAGCTTTGGAAAGCTGTTCTATTGGTTTGGCTTTAGGTTGGCTGTGAGTTAAAATAATTGGTACTGCATGTGAAAAATTTCTCACATAATCATGATTGGTTCTTAAGAAGAGTGATTTGGCTGTCAAATTAATATTATACCAGTAACCATGAGCTATTACAATTGATTAATGATGTCATTTTAATAAGCATATTATCTTCATTGTAATAAAAGTAGTACTTGAGCATTATATATATAAATTCTAAAGCAATTGATTCTAGTAAAAAAATATAATATAAAAATCTTTATATAAAAGGCAAAAATGCAAAGTTTAGGTTTAATAGAGGAAATTGAAAGAGGATTATCATAAACCCTTATAAATATCAATTCTTCTGCACTATGTTTCTCTAGTTCCAGTAGAGGATTCATAGTCACTTATTGAATCTAGAACAAGTCAAGCTTTCTATGCTTAATGTCCTTTTCTTCAGAGTTAAAAGGCGATGCTCTTTTAGAACTGGATGATATGGGAACCACTAAAGATTGAGGGGGTTGACTTATTACTGCTGATATTCTTTTTGAAGCTTGGACTGGATCAGGAACACTTTGGGGTGCTTGGATTGGATTTCTAGACATGACTTCATTGTCAGGTGCTTCTGTTATAATGTGTGAATTGGATTTCACAATTCTTTGAGAACAGTTAGAATGCCTATTATTGGCTGTCTGATCAGGAATGGTATGAGATGTTGATCTATGGCTATCATGCTTCTGGCTTAAAAGTGATTGAGGGTAGGGATTGTACAGCTTAGACCTAGAGATTTTTTGACAAACAGCTCCAGCAGGCTTCTGGCTATGAAGAAGGGTATGGGAAAAGGGAACCACTTTTTTGGGGCTTGGAACTTCCTTGATAGTGGCCAAAAAAAACTTGGAATCTTCAGAAAAGACTTTGACTTTTGGACAATCTTCAAAAGGTTTGGATGGTTTGATAGCAGTTTTTACTTTACTGGCTCTTTGGTAGGTTGGAAAGGCTTTAACTGAAGTGTTGTGTCCTTGGTAAACTTTTGATTTGATATGAGAATAATCTGGTATCTTCTTATTGATAAATGTGCCTTGTTTCAACTGAAGCCTGGAGGCAGAAGAAACAGAGTAGGCTACAGCAGAGGAGCTTGATGTAGAGCTGACCTGTATTGGATTCCTGGAAAGATGGATAGAAGAAGGCTTAGTTTGATGCTTTGGGACAGAAGAAATTGAAGAAGCCATATTGGAGGAGCTTGCTCCATAACCAACTTGAATTGGAAGTGATTTCTTAATAGATTGGACTGGGGATGAAACCTTAGAAGAAGGCTTCACAGACTGAGTGGCTACTTGAATAATTTGAGCAGAAGGCATGGCTTTGGATTGGAAAAAAATTTCAAAATCTCTTTAGGTAAAGCCTTAGTTAGAGTTTCAAGCTGTGATGGAAGCTTATGAACATATGATCAAAAAGCAGAACAGTATGCTTCTTTGATATGTAGAACCAGATCTGAAAGCCCTTGAGAGAAGACCTTTTCTATGTCATTGCAGCCTTTCAGAAGAATTTGAACACTGAAGGAGTCAATTAGCTGAAGGAAAAGTTTTGCACTCAGGGGGCATGCAATAAAATTTGTGCAAATGGTAGCAGAACAGATTTGGTGCACAACAAAGATAGACTTGACATTGGCAATAATAGTGGAAAGAGCAGCAAAACCCTGGCTGCTGAGGATTTTGTTGGTCTTACCCAAAGTTTGTATGAGTGCAGGGCAGAACTGATTCACATGGGTAGCAAAACCAGATTTCAATTCACAAGATAGAAAAGCAGATAAAACTATTGCCTCTTTGGCTAAGTCTGTACAATCAGAATTTATACATTTGACAAGAGGTGTAGAAATAGTAGCAACATCAGCAGAAAAGTTGGTATGAACAGCAGCAGTAGAGGTAAATATGTCTTTGATAGAAACTAGGGAGTCTTTTACTTTTCTCCAGTTTTCAACTGAATCAACAACTTTATTGAAGTAAAGAGAAAGCTGGAAAAGAGTAGAGCTGCAGGCAGTAGAAAAAGTCATCCTGTTAAAATGTTAGAGCTGATTTGCAATGAATCTAAGAAAAACAAAACAAAATAAGGAAACTTATTGCTTTAATATTGAAGAGACTTCCAAAAAAGTAATAAAGGAGTTGATTTCCAATAATACTATAACTTACTTAGCTCTAGCAATTTAACTTTTGATAATAGAAGGATAAATTTTAAACTTTATTTCAAGAAGTACTCTTCAGAGAGTAGGGTAGGATTTGAAGAGTTGGGGAGAAGGGAAAATTATCTAACAGCCAATAGTATTTGCCACAGATGATGAGGTAAGCTTTGACAATTTCAAGCCAAAATAAAGCTTTTGACTAGCTTTGGTCAAGGCAAAAAGGAATCTCAGACTTGAAAATTATTGAAATTCCAATTGGATTGAAATACAACTAAAAATCGAACTTGCTTATTGTGGATTAAAATCCAATTTTGTGTCCAATAAGCAGCATCCACCTATCCTACTTTAAATCTGAATTGAAATCTATTAAAATTTCAATTGGATTGAAACAACTAAAATTCGAACCTGCTTATTGTGGATTGAAATTCAATTTTATGACTAACTAGGTGATTGCCCCGTCCAAGGACAGAATTAAAGTTGAATTTAATAAATCAATTAAATTTATTTTATTGTCTTTTTAGGCTTGTATTACTTATTGCATGATTAATTAAAATTTTATTTAATTGCTTTATTAAAAAGTAATTTCAATCATATTTATTTAAATTTAAAATTAAAATTAAAATTGTATACTCCAAGTATAAATAAAAACTAAACCTAAATAAGTATAGTATCACTATTAATTTTAGTAAGGCTAAACTAATTGTTTTAAAATTTAGTATTTGGTTTTTAATGTCTTTAAAAATGTAGAGCTGATCTGCAGCTTTTAAATAAGCTATTGGACATCAAAATCAGCTTAGTATTCACTGAGATACATTGATTTTAGTTTTTGTAGTGTGTATTAAAAGTAAATTTAGATAATATCAAATCGAGTCCGAGCCTTTGATTATGACGCGAACCCGATTCCAGCACTTAACTATATATCTCAGCATCTAGAGCAGCTAGAGCTATCATGTTTGGTACCATTTTGATCGGAATCATCTGAAAAATTGATCTACGTCCTCTAAATTTCATGAAAATCATCATATGGAAACATAATTTTATCATAGCTAGTTTACTCCACTGATGTTCTTTTGGAATGAAGCTGTGTCAAGCAAGGTCTACTCTGAACAATATGCTGCCACTTGGATCAGGTGATGTATCCAATTGGAATATTTTATTATTTCGCTTGAATAATAAGAATTTTGAAATGTCCAAGCCAACCATCTCCTTATTTAAACTAATATTTATATTTATAATTTAAACTGTATCACTTTAAATTGACCAAGCTCTCTTTTTGTTGTTGTGGTGAACAAAAAATATGTAAGATTGGTAATAATTAATCAATCAAGAGATAAAGGTTTATTTGCATGGTTCAACTATTTAAAGGGAAATTTGGGTATTTGCAGATTTCAAATAACGGTTGTTCAAATGTGTTCACTGCAACACTTCCTCCTTCATTCTAAGCTTGGTATGCCTTCAAGCGGCTGCCACTGACAGGAAGAGGGTATTAGAATCCTGTAGAGTTCTCTAGGAAGTAGCTATGATGTTATCCAATGGCATAAATGGTGTATGGGCCTTTCCATTTAACTTTGAACTTCTTAGAGCGGGTGGTGTTCAAAGCGCTATTGAATTTTAAGACTTGCTGACCGATCTTGAATTTGGGTACGTGATGGTTGATCTCCTGCTGGGCGGCTGTGATCTTGGTGACAGTGGCAGATAGGTTTTTCTTGGCTTGGTGGCGGGTTTTTTTTACAGTCTTTTGAGTCCCAATGCTGGTTCACCTTCTTGAGAACACGAGCTTGGTTGGGTTTAGTTCCAAACATGGCTTCAAATGGTGTCATATTAATAGTGTTGTGGACCTTAGTACAATAGTTCCAGAGGACTGAGGGTAACATGACTTCCCAAATAGATGGCTGGAACTTGGTGGTCTTCTCCAGGCTGTCTACTAATGTGCGGTTGAATCTCTCAGTGAGGCCATTACAACGAGGGTTGTACGCAGTGGAAAACTTGTGGACAGTGTTCACCTTGTTTGTCAAATCAACTACCATGCAATTTCTGAAGTGGGATCCTTGATCAGATAACAATGTAGCTGGGGAGCCAAACTGTGTCACAATGCTGTTGTAGATGAAGGAAGCTGCAGTCATGGCTGAGTTATTGCTGCAAGCCTGAGCAACAGGTCAACAGGAGAGGTACTTGGTAGCAACCAGGATGTAAGTTTTTTCCAGATTTTGAAGGAGATAGGGGCCTAACAAAGTCAATACCCCAAAGTTCAAATATCTTGTTGACTACAATAGGTTTCACAGGCTTGGTATGCACAATCTTCTTACTGAACCGTTGACAGTTCATGCAGCTGCAGGTGTAGTTATAGGTATCTGTATACACCCCTGGCCACCAGTAGGTCTCTTTGAGGCGCACTAGAGTAGCATCCTGGCCAAAGTGTCCAGTGCCATTGTGTGCTTTCATCAAGATACTCTCTCTGTCCTCCTTGGGTGGGATCACCTAGAGCCCATTATCTGTATTTTTAAACAATGTGTTGCTTATCACAGTGTACTTGGTTGAGTAGACAAAGAACTTGCATAGATCAGCTTCAGTGACAAGTGATGTGCGTAGCCGGGCCATGTCCTTGAACTGAGCCAGAGGGGGTTCATAAGTCAATTTTTCAACCAACAAACAGAACTGGCAGGACAGGCCATCAGCGACAGAGTTCAGCTTCCTGGGAATATGCACAATCTCAAAGTCATACTCCATAAGTTCCAAGAGCCAGCGTGTTGTGTTTAGCTCCAGGGGACAACATCCTGGAGGACACGGCAGGAAATCTTTATTACAAAAGATTTGAGGTTCAAAGCTAGCCTTGGGTTAGCCTTCAGGGCAAAATTAAGGACACATACCTTAATTTCCTGGAAAACAAGATGTAAAAGTCCTTTTGGCAGAAAGGACAGAAAAAGCTTGAAGATTATAAAAGCCAACACAAATGTGGATAAACTTAAACTTTATTAGGAATAAAGATTCTACTTTAAATAGTAGACAAAGGACAGAGACCACTCAATAGGAAGACAGAGTGGCTGAGGGGGTCACTCTGGGATAAGGTCATACCAGGATCAACCACAGACAGGTACAATAATCCAGAATGGATGGATATTGAACCAGACCCATTTGCGGAAGGCAAGGAATTCCCAAACTTGAAGGCAAAACCAGATAAATCTTTGCAACTATCAATATTTGAAGGGCAAATCAAAATAGCATTAATAGTGCAATTTACAACATCTTCCCCCTCAAGATTGGACAGAGGAAGTTGATACTTGTGAAGGAATTTGGAGTGGACGTGGGCAAAGGGACGACCAGACAATAGTAGCTTTACAGTGTACTCAAAGCCCTTCTTGAAGGTAACCTCACAGGGCCCAACCCAGAGGGAATCCAGCTTGTGGGCTCTACCACCTGTACAATTCTGGTAGTAGAGAACTAGATTGCCTATCTGGTATTCAGGGAGGGGGGCTCTAGAAGCATTGGATGGAGAGAGCTCCAAAGCCTTAACCTTATAAGCAGTGGAGTAGGCGGTGGCCTGGATGTCAATGATACGGTTGGTTAGGTCTTTCACATGGGTCTCAGGATTTGCAGATGTATCATACTCAATCAGAGGAAGTCCCAAGATTGAGGGGGTAGTGGCCTCACGTCCATAAAGCATGGCAAAAGGGGATTGACCAGTCACTCAATGTCTACTAAGGCGGTAGGCAAAGAGGGCGGCAGGGAGGAACAAGTCCCAGTTGGCAGCATCAGAGAGCGTGAGTTTTCTCATAATGGATACTAGGGTGGAGTTTGCTTGTTCAACAGTTCCATTGGTGGAGGGATTATATGGCACAGAGAACAACTGGTGAGCCCCCATAGCTTCAACAATAGAGGTGATGAGGCAAGCATTAAAGTTGGTACCATTGTCAGAAAGCAGGACTTGAGGGCAGCCATGTCAATAGAAGATGTCTTGCAGTAAGAAAGTAGCTGTGGTCCTAGCCGTTATATCTTTTGTTGCTCTGGCTTTAACCCATTTGCTAAAGTGGTCTATAGCAACCAGGATAAACCAACATCCCAACCTAGAACAGGGGAAGGGCCCAACAGCATCAATACTCACCGTATGGAAGGCATGCTTTGGAGGGATGAGTTGAAACTGGTGTTGGGAAGGACAAGGACGTTGGAGTTGACAAGAATGGCAGGAGGCAAGGACATCAGGGATCAAGAGGCACATGTTTTCCCAGTAGAAGTTTTTGCACAACCAGTCATGAGTCTTGGCTATACCTCCATGGCCAGTATCAATGTGAGCTTGGAGGATGATGGCTATCCTCATACTAGGGCAAACGTAAGGTAGGTAGGCATTGTTAACCTTCTTGAAGAGTTGTCTATCACAAATTATGGTGTCCTTGGATAGGGTCTGTAGAGCTAGGCAGATATCTTTGGGCTCAGTGGTCCAAGAGTCAGGATACCCTATTAGCTCATATAGGCAATCAGCATCAGCGGGGTGGATAGCCAGGATTGGCATCCTTGACAGGCCATCAGCGTTCTGATGTTGGGCCCCCAGACAGTGTACCACAGTGAAATTGTACCCTTGCAGACGTAGAGCCCAACATGCTAACCAACCTTCAGGTTCCTTTAGCTGTTGTAACCACTTGAGGGAGGAGTGATTGGTGACTACTGTGAAGTGGGTTCCATAGATGTAATGCCAAAACTGTTTCACAGCATGCAGTACAGCCAAACATTCCTTCTTGGTAACACTGTAATTCTTTTTGTGCTTATTAAGGACCCTTGATGAGTAGGCTACAGGTCAATCTACACCTTCATTGTTGAGTTGGGCAAGGATAGCACCCACAGCTACTCCACTAGCGTCAGTATACAAGATGAACTCTTTATCATAATCAGGATAGACTAAGATAGGAGCCTCCTTGAGTTTGGCCTTCAGAGCTTCAAATGCTTGTTGTTGGCTGTCAGTCCACTCAAAGGGGACATTGCGTAGCAGTTGGACAAGGGGTTCACTCAGTTCAGCAAAGTCAGGGATGAATTGTTGGTAGTAGCCCATCATACCAAGGAATACTTGTACCTCCCAAAGATTTGTGGGAGGTAGCATCTTGTCAATGGCTTCCACCTTGTTATTCATGGGGCAGATTCCAGTTTGAGTGACTTTGTGTCCTAGAAACTCAAGACGTTCCTTGAAGAAAGAGCATTTAGAGGGTTTGAGTTTCAGGCCAGCTTCACAGATCTTAACAAAAACAGCCTTGAGATGCTCCAAGTGATCAGTAAAGGTAGCACTGAATACGGTAATATCATCAAGGTACACAAGGACACAAGAGAGTTTTAGGTCTTGTAAGATGGAGTCCATAGCCCGCTGAAATGTGGCAGGGGCATTGCAGAGTCCTTGGGGTATACAAGTGGGTTCAAAGAGGCCTTCTGAGGTGATAAGTGCAGCCTTTTCTCAATCTTCAGGTGATAGGTCAACCTGCCAGTACCCCAAAGCCAGATCCATGGCCGAGAAAAACTTGGAACCACCCAGTCTTCTGAGAGCATTGTCAATTCTGGGCAAGGGGTACAAATCTTTCTTAGTGAGAGAGTTCAGGCGGCAATAATCCATTACAATGCGGTGTCCCCCATCTTTCTTCTTGAGGATCAGTAACAGGGAAGCCCAAGGACTTTGGGAAGGAGCCAGTAACCCAGCGTCCAGAAGCTGCTTGAGTTCTTTAGACACCTGAGCATCTTCCACTCTACTACGGCGGTATGGTTTAGCACAAAAAGGAGGCGCATCCCCAGTATCAATCTGATGGATGACTCCTTTAGCTAGGCCATAGTCTGTAGGCCCAGAGGCAAAGATGTCACTGAACTGATTGAGTAGGTCCAATACGTCTTTTTGTTGAACAGGAGACAATTGGGGGAAATCAGCAGCAGTGAACAAGGAGAGAACTTGTGGATCATCTTCAGGTAGGTTGAAATCACTGAAAGTTCTAAAGGGGTATAGGGAGGATACTTGTTCTGCTCCAAGTATCCAACCATGACCTACAACCTGACCTCTGGTTACTTGCATGGGCAGGGCTGTCAGATTAGCAAGCAGTAATTGCACGGGTTCTTTGTGAGTTTGGTCCAAAATCCCCAGACATAGGCAGGGCTTGGTACGACTTAAGGATTCAGGTGAGTAAAGCTCCAAGAAGGACTTTTCAGGCAGCTCATAGGAAATCTGGGAGTTGATCACCACTTGAGAGCCCTGGGGGGATGGTGATAGCGGCTGGCGCTAGCAGGGGTACCCCTTCTTCTGCAGGGCAGGAAGGAGGAGGGGTACACATGTTGGAGGAGTGAGTCCTATACTTGAGGGAGAAGATACCCGCAGGGTACTCAAGCACGCAAGTTTTAAGACGTTTGCCTGGGAGGCGCAGAGGTTCCTCAAAAATCAAAGGAACTTCATATCCCAAGAGCAAAAGGTATCCATCTTGTAAGTTTACAATTCCGTTATATTTGCGGAGGAACTGAGTACCAACCAAGAGGTCATAGCTTTTGTTCTCTAGGACCACAGCAGGGGAGGCAATAAGGAGTTTCCCAAACCTCATGGGTAGAGCAGAGTAGGCACCAATGGCTCAAGTTTGGGCCATGCCAGCTGTGCCATACAACTGCATGTAGTTGAGGTCAGGGGCCAACTTAAGTTTCTTCATTAGCTTGGAAGATACCACATTGACAGGGGAACCTGTGTCCAAGATGGCCTTGATTTTGACCTTTTGGATTAATACTTCCACGCGGGTTGTATCTTTCCCAAAGGGAGGCAAGACTGCCAACACATCTTGCGCAGCTTCTAGCTCCTTTTCCCATTTGGCCAGCATACACCGTAACACAGGGATTTCCTTATACACAGTCTGTAGTGGAAGAGATACAGTTACGTTGTGGAAAAGAGCTTCAGCTAACTCTGCTGCTTCTTCAGAGGAGTCAACCAAGACAGGAGGTCAATGAGCTTGAGCTAGGTAAGGGCAAGCCACCATGGACTTAGCTTCACTTGGAGGTACCTGGGAAGTGGTGGTAGCCTTCCCAGAGCAAAGCTTGTAGGGTACCAAGATAGTCTCTGGAACAGCCAGGACGGAGTAGCCATAACTATCAGAGTCTTCACTATCAGAATTTTCAGGCTCTGAATCACTGGAGAGGTTGTGAAACAGATGAAGGATAGTTGGGCCAGAGGAAGAGGGAGCTTCCTCATCAGACAGAGGATCAGGGGGAGACAAAGGAGATTGGTCAGCAGAGAGCGTCTCTGTTTCTAAGCTGACCTCTCTTTTCCTGCCTGCTCCTTGGGATTGCAACCTTCCACTCAAGGATTAGTACAAGTGCGCAAGTGGTGTCCAATCTGACCACAGTTATGACAGCCCTGTCTCTTAGCCTGTCCACTAGTACCCAGAGTCATAATGCGTGGCGTACAAGAGGTAGTCCCAGCATTATTGGCTTTATTCTCACGCACCACTGTACCTCCATGTGTCAAATGCATGTCTTGCAAGAGCGTCTTAATACTCTTCATGGAAGTGAGTGAAGCCTTGTGTGCCTTAAAGTGTAGGCATAGAAGCTGGTTCACCTTCAAAGCATTTGAACAAGCCGTGTAGGCTTCTCGGGGGGTTAACTCTCTACTAGTAATTAACTGCTGGCCTTCAATGTAGAAACAATCTGCAAACTCAGCCAGGGTTTCCTTGGGTTTGAAAGCAATATGCATAAATGCATCTTTCTTGACTTCCAAGCTGAGGTCCCCTCCAAACTCTTCAATAAGGAGGCAAATCATATCCTCCCAGGTGACAATAGAAGGGAGCTCAGGGACCACAACTTCTTGGCAAGTGGGATGGAGGCAGGTAAGGATGTGTTCCTTCTTGAGTTTGTCAGTAGCCCTACACATTGCAGTTTTGTAAATGGTCAGAAAAGCAGCAATGGTAGAGGTCTTGGGATCAAATATCTGCTTGAAGGTTGGCTTATAGTTTGGGTTAATGGACAAAGACAAGGACTGGCTGTTCTCACCAGGGTTGAGGATGTTAATGTGAGGGTTGCCCTCAAATTTGGATTCAGCAGTAGGTTGTCTAGCCCAGAGAAGTCAAAGGCTTTCCTCTAAAGTGTCCAAGGTAGAGCTATTCTGCCCACTAATGTCTCAGGCAGTTGTGGCAGCAGTCCCAAATTCATCAATCTTGATTTGTTGTACTGCCAAGGTGCCAGCAATCCCATTAACACAAGTAGCCAGGGAGGTGGCCTGAGAGACCAAGGGGGCAACTTGTCCATTTAGAGTCTCTTTAAAGCGGGAGAGGTTTTGGAACTCTCTTTCTAACGCATCTTGCCTATCAGCTACATCATTTGTTACTTTGGCAAGTTGATCTAAAGCACACATACAGTAGACCTGGGGTTGACCTTCTAAGCCAGGGCAACAACCATGATTGTCATGAGCGGGAGTATTAACAACTTCACCTTCTTCTTCATCTTCAGATTCAGATGACAACCTTCAGAATTGGAGAGGCGCTGTCTTAAGTACTCAATTTCACCTTGTAAAGTAGCCACCTGATCAGTGAGAGAGGCAATAAGAGGGTCAGGCATAGGTTCAACTGGAGGGGGAGGTTGCACAGAAGCTTGGCGTCTAGTGGTAGCCTTGAGCTTGGCAATGGCCTCCCATAATTTGGTTTTGAAATCAGAAGGGGTCCCAACAGGAGGAGCGGGAGGAGTCACCTCAATAGAAGCCACCCAATTGTCCACATAAGTTTGCACTTAGTATAGAGTGTTGCCTAGTGCAGCCTTATCTAGACCATATTGATGCTGCAGGTGATGGCCCCAAGTATCAACATGAGCTCCTATCAATTTGAGCTGCAAGTTGATATGCTCTCTGAATTGATTTAGTTCACTAACCAGGGTCTTAAAATCCTGCCAATGGTTAAACAGAAAAGCCTTGATTTGCTCACGCCAGGCTGCCTGATGTTCATCCAATTTGCATAGTTGGTCCTTTATGTATCCAGGGAGCAAGGATTGAAGGGAATTCAGGGAGGTGGTTAAATACTTCTGTGACGCCAAAAAGCTGCACTGGTTGTCAGAAATACAAGAAAATAGACTATGTGACCATTCTTGGTAGGCCAAATTCTGAGTGTGGTTATTTGAGACGGCGGAGGCTACTGCATCTAGAATTTGATTCTGAGATCCCAAAGCAAGTTGGTGATGGACTAGGGCAGGTTGGATGAACTGGTTAACCAACACGCCAATAGTATTCATGGATTTCATCAATGCAGGGGGGAGACCAAAATCCAACAGGAAGGAGTACAGGTCTTTGGAGGCGTACCCAGGACGGAGGCCAGGGATAGAGTGCATGGCTACCATACCAGAGTGAAGAAGGGAGCAGGCGGCAGTACAGGCTTGCTCATAGTTGAGAGAAAAAGCGGAAAGGGGGGCCCACAAGGGCCTGGGAGACAGAACCAATACCATAGGATTTGCAGGAGCATTGGTGATATCTTCTTCTAGGGGAGGACTAGAAACTTTGGGGTGATCTGGTACTTTGGAAACAAAGGGAGAGGGACCAGAGAATGCACATGAGAACAGGGTAACCAAGGGGCTTGCAGCCCCTGTAGTGAGCACCATTTTGTCCTGTTTGGCTCCAGGGGACAACATCCTGGAGGACACAGCAGGAAATCTTTATTATAAAAGATTTGAGGTTTGAAGTTAGCCTTGGGTTAGCCTTCATGGCAAAATTAAGGGCACATACCTTAATTTCCTGGAAAACAAGATGTAAAAGTCCTTTTGACAGAAAGGACAGGAAAAGCTTGAAGATTATAAAAGCCAACACAAATGTGGATAAACTTAAACTTTATTAGGAATAAAGATTCTACTTTAAATAGTAGACAAAGGATGGAGATCACTCAATAGGAAGACAGAGTGGCTGAGGGGGTCACACTGGGATGAAGTCATACCAGGATCAGCCACAGACAGGTACAATAATCTGGAATGGGTGGATATTGAACCAGACCCATTTGCAGAAGGCAAGGAATTCCCAAACTCAAAGGCAAAATCAGATAAATCTTTGCAACTATCAATATTTGAAGGGCAAATTGAAATAGCATTAATAGCGCGATTTACAACACAGCACATGTGACAACTGCAAGGGAGAGATGCATTGGTGATGAACTTGACAGCCCAGTTATCAGTATGAATGACTAGAGGGTGGCCAAGCACATAATAGCGGAACTTCTCAAGAGCCTTAATTACTGCCAGGACCTCTTTGTCATATATAGTGTGGTTGTACTCAGCAGGTATAAACTTTTTAGACATAAACTCAATGGGTCTAAAAACATTGTTTATTTCCTGGCATAGCACCACGCCCACTGCATTGGTACAGGCATCTGAAAAAATGTGGAATTCACAAGTGAAATCAGGGTAAGCAAGGACTGCATCAGAAGTAATGACAGCCTTAAGAGCCTTGAAAGCATCATCTTCAGGGGGCCCCCACTTGAATGGCTTCTTCTTGTGTGTCAGATTGAAGAGGGGGGCAGCCAACTCACTATAGACTTTGATGAACTGATGGTAGTACCCTACCAACCCAAGAAAAGATGACACCTGGTTGGTGTTGGTGGGTGTGGGCCAGTTTGTGATTGCATCACACTTGTCAGGATCAGGGTGTTTTCCAAAGGCTCCAACCATGTGTCCCAGGAGTTTGAGTTGCTGAACATCCAGGATGGACTTCTCAGCATTCACACTCAGATTGGCGCTCTTGATACAGTCCAGGCATAGCTTCAGGTGTTGCAGGTGCTTGTCAAATGTCTTGGAGTAGATAGTTATATAATCTAAATAGACAGTAACAAAATCACCAATAAGACCTTCAAAGACTCTGTTCATAATGCGCTGGAAGGTACAAGGGGCGCCTTTCAAACCAAAAGGCATGCAGATGTACTCATAATGTCCTCATTTTGTGACAAAGGCAGTCTTTGGCTGGTTGGCTTCTTCAACAAGGATCTGGTGGAACACACTGAAAAGGTCAATGTTTGAGAACCACTGTGAACCACCAAAGGAGGCCAAGATGTTGGAGATGCAGGGCAGGGGGTAGTGGTCAGAACTTGTCACCTTGTTCAGCGGGATGTAGTTGACATACATGTGGAGTTTGTTGCCCTTCTTGGGTACAATTACAATGGGGGAAGCCCATGGAGACTTGCTGGGGCGGATCATGCCTTGCTTCAATAGTTTGATGATTTTGGTGCGCACAAACTCCTCCTTGGACTGGGGAAGGCGATAGAATTGGGAAGCTACAGGCTTGGCGTTACCAGTATTGATCTCATGGCAGAAACCTGGTGCTTCAGGCAGGTTGTTGTAGTCTGAGACAATGTGTGAGCCATACACAGAAATCACCTTGCAGAGCTGGTCTTGTTGGACATTGTTCAACCAGGTGTTGTCCTTGATCTGGGCGGCTAAAGGTTCACAAAGGAAGGAAGGACAAGTAGGACTGTCAAATGTTACATTGCAATCAATCAATTCATTATTGTGCTCAAGTGTCCAGCTGTTATCTGCAAAATGGGTGGTCACACTCAGGTCGCTCATTGTCTTGCAGCCAAGGAGCAGGGAGTACTGGTCGTGATTGAAGATGGCAGCCTCAATGACACTAAAGACACCGCCTAACCACAAGCGCAACCTGATGGCCTTGCCAAGAGCAGACTTGCAGCTCCCATCAGCAAGGATGAAGCTGACGTCAGATGAGGTGCCCTCAGCCCAAGGGAGGGATTCCAGGAACATCTTGGAGATGATGTTGCTATAAGCGCCACTGTCCAAGATTATAGATGTATGTACACTGTTTACAGTACCTGTGGTCCTTGGGGCGCCTGTGCCCGTCAGGAAGAGGGCTTTGTGCTTTCCGGGGCGTAGCGCTGATATTGCTTGGTGCATCTTCTGGTGGAACTTGGGGCTTTCAGTGCACAGATCTTTGAGGGAGATGGTCATCATCAGCTGGCGCAGGATCTTCACAGCTGAGAGGCCAGGTCTCTCCTTTGGTCCATCTGATTGGGTGGGGTCGCAATGCTTCTTATCAGGCTTGGGAGGGGCGCGCTTTGCGTCTGAGGTTACCTGGGACTTACCCTCCAATTTAGGCTGGTTGATTGCCACCCAGAATGGGTCAAACCATTCTGGTGGCGTGTGGAAGGTATCCATTGGCTCAGAAGAGTTGGATGAAAACTGGTTTGGCCAGTTGGGATCCCTTTTATACCTGATTGGTTGACATGGTTTTTTATGAGTATAATTTGTATTGGCAGCTTTAGATCTGATTGGCTCCCCTGTATTACAAACATGGTGTGATATATTGGGTGCATTTGTTTCCTTGGCAACACAGGATCTGATTGGATAGCCTGGGGTAGGACAACCAGCTTGGTCAGGGTGAGTAAATTTTGCGCCAGTTGCACCAGATCTGATTGGCCTATCTGAATCACAATTATTTATCAACACATTGGATGAGTCAATATCTATAGCATCATCTGGTGTGATTGGTCCATTTAAATTGCAATCATTTATCAACACATTGGGTGAGTTGATTACCATAGCGTCCTCAGGTGTGATTGGTCCACTTAAATTGCAATCATTTATCAACACATTGAGTGAGTTGCTCTCCATAGCATTGTTTGGTGTGATTGGCTTGTTTAAATTGGACAACTCACTTGGGGCCATCTGTATAGAATTACATGTAGCACCAGAGGAGATGATTGGCTGGGCCAAATCATGTTAGTTGTACAACGCGCACTGTGTTTTGGCTTCCTGGGGGGCGTGCAATCTGATTAGCTGGTCCAAATTGCAAGAGTTGGACAATGTGGCTGGTCTCATGGCATCCTGGGAGGCGTGCAATTTGATTGGCTGGTTACTGAAATCAACATTGTACAATGTAGGATTTGCATTAAATTTGGTGCTGCAAGCAGATCTGATTGGCTCACCCAGATCTGCAGAGGCTGCCAATAAGCCCAGCCTGTCCTCATCAGCCGTATTAAGGAACCTGATTGGTCCCAACCCAGGGGAATTAACCTGGGACATCATTGCAGGGCCCATTTGGCCAGGGTGGCTGCAACGGTGGCTCCCAAAAGCTGCTGGCCCTTTGTCTTTGCCTTCCTGGCCGGTGGCTCTGTGTCTCCAGGCTGCTGCGCCTGTGGGAAACACCTCTAGGGAGGGCGTCTCAGAAGGTAAGTCAGAAAACCCGCCGTTGGTGCGCAGGGATTTGGGGACAGACTCCACAGTTACAATGTTGTAATGTGGGTTGTCCTCAAACGGGAGGTATTTGTCAAGATCAGGTAAGCACAGGTAATGATCTTCATTTTCAAATACATCCTCATTTTCTAAGCTAACAAATCTTTTAAGATGGCAGGGGTTCCATTTGCTGTTGCACACGTACACGCAGGGCAGCAAGGGCAAGGAAGGGGGTTTGCTGGGAGGATCTGGGTTGCTGGGGTGCTCCAACCCCTCATCAGTTTCATCATGGATGTGGGGAAAGAACACAGATGGGGATGGCACGTCCTCTTGGTCCGTACATTTCATGGGTGGGGGTGTGAGTTTGCAACCTGGGGATGGGCCTTGGGAGCAAACTTGGCATTTACGGATCAAAGTAAATGGGAAACTGGGGCCAACAATGTACTCAAGATTTGATTTTTTATTCAAAGGTTGAGGGGTGGCAGAGGAGGAGAGAGCGTGTTTCTCCACTTCAAATTTTTGTTCAGCCATCATCAACCCTTGGGGTTTGCAGTCATGATTAATGGGGTTAAACTCACAGATGAAGTTAGAGTGGAATGGCTCCTTACAGATAGAGCAGGGCGCGGTGCAGTCCTTGGAGATGTGTCCCACCTCAGAGCAATTGTAGCAATGGGGGTTATACAGGCGGTTAAGATCTCTTTGAAAGGTGCGGGGGGGGAGGGGGTTGGGTTGGCGTCCTTGCTCTTGCGCCATGAACATGGCATTAAAGTGGCGGTTCAAGTCCTCCAGGTGGGCCTTGACCTCTTGGGCAATTTCCTCAGATTTATTTTGCTTGCAAACTGGTGCAAAGGGATTCCATTCAGAATTTTCCTTGGCGTGTTCATCTGTGGCTTGTTCTACCCAAATGTCATACTTGTCACAGACCAAGGCAATTGCTTCCTCCAAAGAAGCGGGTTTAGCAGCCTGAACCATGGCAGAGTAGGAGTGGGTAAGGGTGCTCACAAATGCGCGGATGGAGACAAGACTATGGAAATTCTTGACTGTGGTCTTGCAATCAGAGGAGCTGTTGTTTTTGAGGTGTTGCTTCAAAGCCTTGTTGGCAGTTTTTTGGAATGTATTCAAAAATTTGCATAAGGATTTGAAGTGCACCATCTTTAACAGGCCCAACTGGTGAATGGCATTGAGTTCATGTTTGGCAAAACAGAGCTCAGCTTGGGCCTTCCAGTTGGCCCAGGTGGAGACTTGGACATCCTGGTGCCAAACACAGGCTTTGCCCAGGAAGAAACGGCTGACTTCATGGAGGCAGTCCTCATCAGAGAGCTTGAATTGTTCAGCATAATCCTCAAAAGTATACAGCTAAGCTGTATACCCATTCTCTTCAAAGTGGGGAAGTTGCTGAGCAACCAAGAACTTAGACAAGGGGTCGCCAACAGAAGGGGTAATGGGGGAACAGCAAGGGCAGAGGTGGCAGGAGCCCAAGCAGGGGAGACAACGGCAGGTTTGGGGGCGCAGAAGCAGACATTGCAACAACAACAGGCACACAGGTAACAACAAAAAACAGCAATTAAGTTTGGTGAAAGGATGACCTCCAAAATTTTGTTGTGGTGAACAACAAATATGTAAAATTGGTAATAATTAATCAACCAAGAGATAAAGGTTTATTTGCATGGTTCAACTATTTAAAGGGAAATTTGGGGATTTGCAGATTTTGAATAACGGTTGTTCAAATGCGTTCACCGCAACATTGTCATCAATTTTATTGTCAGCACAGAGAATAACCATCCAATAATGCAAAACAATCTAAAACAATTGCTGCTTCTCTTCCAGTTTTAATCCACCCATTCTAGAGTTGGGTAATCTAGAAAGATAATCCACTTTGATATGGTTGAATAGTGTTAGCCATTTATTTAAAATCCAAGTAATCAAATATAAATTTATTAAATTTTGAGTGGCTTATATTTCTTTTCAACATGATTTAGACCATACTCCACTGAATTTAATCTGTGTACTCTCAAAGATACGTGTAAGGGATTGAATGTAAGGATGAGCCAAATTGAGTTTTTGGCTTAACAATCAACTTTTAAAATCAAATTTAAGTAAAAAACAATTCAGTCAAATCCCTTACGGCTTGAGCCCACTTGAGGCAACATTACAGACAGACAGACTCACTTTTATATATATTAATAAGCAGCATCCACCTATCTGCCATCAATTTTGAATTGAAAACTACATGGCCATGTCAGATTCTAGATTAGTTTAAACTACTAGAAGTTGGCAAAGATTCAACAATAAGTTTTTAATGAATACTTAAACTTGATAGTAATTTAAGTTGTTAGCTAAAATTGTCTGTTTTTATAAGTAACTTTTTCTTGAAGTATTGTGGGCAAAAATAAGATACTCTGTCAAAACAAATAAAAAATTCAAATTACTTTTTTCCCTTGCTTCATTTTTGACTTTATTAATCAAATACAATTGGTTTAAATTATTGTCTCTATCACATTATTCATTAAATTTGTTCAACTTTGCCATTAATAAATGTCAGGATTTTGGGATATTGACTAATTAACAGATTCAACCAATTATTGTGGGCCAGCAGTTAATCACTATTAGGAATGGTTTCAACAAATTAATGCGGGCTGCAGGGTTGTGGAATCAATGATCAAATTATATCCTGGCACCAACAAATCCATGCATTACAATTAATGAATGGAACATGCAATTACTGCTCATTAATTAGTTCCCTTCATCAAGCACCTCAAAATGCACTTCACAATAATTACTATTCTAAACTTAAATTGTATCCTAGAATAAGAGGGCTGTCATAAGAACTGTCATCTGTATTATGTCTAGCAGAGTCCAACATGGACTGGGCCACCAGGCCAAACATTCTAAGATAAAAGGGCCTGGGCCTATTGTATTAGAGTAGCTCTGATTAGTGTAACAATCATCTTGTGAACTCGTAGCCAACCGTTGGCTAGCTAGCCCTGGATAGTGGCCCAGGCAGGCAGCTGAAAAGATATTCAGCTGTGCGGCATGTCTAGAACAAAAACAGTAAGCCAAGGAAGTTGTCAAACAAGCTTTCACAAAATCCACCCTGAAAAGGCTGGGCCTCCTGCCGTGTTGACCTAATGCTACTTCAGTCTCTTCTTAGTGTTGTGAGCTAACTCGGATAAAATGCGGGCAGGCAGGCCGCCTTAAAGCCAGTCCATTAGAATAAAAGACTGATGATTCCATATTGACTTGACAATTGATCCAAGTCCTATTTCCTTAATATGATCCTCTCTTAGGCTTTATTAGTAGAGCAAAAGATGATACTGTCATCATACAGTATAATTATCTATAGTAAAATATAGAGACAACTCATGAACCATATCCAGAAGTAGGAAGAACCGTCTCAAACCCTTTGGGCTTTATGGCCCAGCCAGACTTGCTACTTCTGCAGAAAACAAAGTATTCCGGACCACAGGTTATGCCAAAGTCACAGGTTCTCTGTACTTTCCTAATGTTAGAAGACTTAGGATATCATCTGGTGGATGATAAAATACCACAGTCCGCAGATTTCTGACAATAAAAAAAATTGAGAGGAGTTTATTTAAAGCTACTATCATTTGACTATTAAAAATAAAGTTTATAAAAGCTATACTATCTCAATAAGTTCATCTTGAAAATGTTTTATACTAAATTTTCTTAATCTTCTAGGGCAAAAACTTGGAAAATGTACAAAACTTTAGATATTTTAACACAATTGGTGCAGTTTTTGGTTGGTTTAAAGAAACAGATTTACACATTAATGTTATCTTAAAAGGTAATCACTTATACTCAAAATTAAAATTTAAAAATTGTCTAATTTTTAAAAAAAATCAATATGTAGCAAAAACTTTTTCTCTGAATCAACTGTAAATTCACACTATTTAATTTTGTAAAATGGCAATGATTTAGTGCATACCCAAACTTTTTAGCTCTGAAGATTCCAAAAATTTAGTATAAAATATTTTAAGAAAGCTTATTACATTATTATAAATTTCATTAATCTTTATTTTAAAATATTCGATTGACAGTGCTTTAAATATACACTTTTTGGCTTGTCTTATTTATGAATGATAAATTTGACTGCCTTGGTTAATACTTGCAAGAATTATAGTTAAAATAAATGTACAGTAGTTTTAAAAGCTATGGCAACAACCAAAAATACCTCAGATTTAAATGAAATGATTTCAGATTTAAATAAAATCCAAATATCATGTTAAAACATACACTCTGTTAACAGGGATTTTTGGTGATAATGGGCAAAATGAGTCAACACAGCAAAGAAGTGCTCACGCGCAAAGCAAAACCATTCAAAATATAATCCAAAATACATGGATTCACAAACAAAATTGTGTGAGTTGACTTTTGGTGTACATATGTTTACAATGTGAATCAGTGACAAAATATGCGCAAGCGCGGTGTGTCAAAACTCAATCCAAAAACAAAACACAATAGCAACTCACTATGTAAACAAAATCACTCACTCAGTGTGTGCAATGGATTTTAATAAAGAATGATATCAAGGTATCTAAAATAAGACTTAAGATATGAAACGTAAATTTTAAAAATATTGTGTTGGGTGCTTAATTTGGCATAAAATCTGAGAAAATGGGTGGAAAGTATGTTGGGTGTTCTAAAAGGGCGTTGTAAAACCAGAAACAACTAATTAAGAAATAAAAAATCTATAATTGAGATATTGGGTGGGAAAAAATATTAATTGAATATCCATATTCAGATAAAAGCAAAAATTAAAATTAGGGAGTAACTCAATTAAAATTTATTATATTTTATTAAATTCTAAAATGGAAGAAACACAGCAACAGAGTATCATTGCACCCATTGTGTGCTGCGCTGCGGTTGCAGTTGCCCCTGTGGGTCAAAGAACAGAGTTAGTACAACACAAATGCCTACTCAGAAAAGAGACAGGAGAGGAGAGTTCCATAGTGACACTGCACTGATACAGCCGGTTCAAGGAGGACAAGCTGCTAGGGTGCAGAGCATAAACCCTCAGGTCCCCAAGCTGACCCAGAAGCCCACCAAGGTTACCTTCACCAAGAAAGTTAGAGACAAGGAGGTAGAACTTACTTTGTATGTATTCAACGTTGTGTACCGGCAAGGGTTGGTCCTGTCAGCCATGCTGGAGAAGGTGAAGCCTGTACTTGATACTAGCTATAAGCCCTACATCAGTGATGGTAATCAGGAGGAGGACAAGGGGCCCAAGTTCTATCAAACCAATGAAGGACAGTTAGTGCTCAAAAAGGTTGTAGCCTTCTATAACAAGGTGCCCATGCCTTGCAAGCCTGTCACCAATCAGGATCCCAGTTCATCTGAGCCTACTAAGCCTGCTCAGAAGTGTATCCCAGATATCAAACACATCATTCTGCTCAAGCTAATGTGTGAATCTGGTGACTACAAGGTGGCTGTGGCCATTGTTGGAGTGGATCCCAAGTACGCCAGCAAGACCTTCCACAAATTCATCAATACTGGCTGAGTCCTTGCCGCGGAGAAATCCTTGTGTGTTTCTACCATGCTCACCAAGGAGCACAAATGGGCAATCCACCAGTGGATACCCTGGGACTGCCATCTTGAACTGGAAAATATTCAGGCCATGGTCAAATCTACTTTTAGGGTTGAGGCTTTGATTTCCTTTTACTACCATCTGGTGAAGGGAATGTGATTTTTCTGGAAAAAGCTTGGGATATCTCCCTACAACAGAAACAGCCCAGCCAATGTTGAGACCCGGAAAAAATACACAGAGGTTTAGACTGTTCTCAAAGCCAAGAGAACAGTCAAATTCTATTACATTGACAAATCAGCATTTGCCTTGTCTATGCAAAATGAGTATGGCTATGTCCCAAAAGGCTCAAATGCCAAAATGGCTTGACATGCTGCAGTCCGTGCCACAGCCTATTCAATGGTGGCTCTCCTCAGTCCAAAGGGGGTTGAGCTCTACCAAATGATATTGGATTTGAATAACAGCAGGACCTTTCTATCATTCCTCTGATTAGTCCAGGAGCACCTGAGGCACACAAGCCTGGGCTTCACCAACATCATTGTGCTGGACAACATTGGTTGTCATAAGGTGGCTGATATTCTTGAGGAATTCACGATGAATGACACTAGCATTGCAGTGGGCCCCCAGCAATTGGCCACAGCAAATTTGCACCTTCTCTTCCTCACTGCCTATTTGCCCTTCCTAAATCCCATTGAGGAAGTCTTTGGGTGGCTCAAGCAAAGTTTTCAAGCAAGGAACCCCAACTGGGACCAAGGACCTGTTTGATTTGCTGCAGGCTGGGATCCACACCCTACCAGCTGAGACCATGGCCAAATTCTATGGCCACACTGATTTGTTCATCCCCACATGCCTATCCAAACAGCCAATCAATTAAAGGCTTAGCTTGTCCAACCTTTTTATATTCTCTAATTTACTATTTAAGATTTATTAATTATCATTTTATATTTAGAAACTTCTAAGTCCACAATCACATTCAGCAAGACCATTAATGGAGGTAAATTATTTATTTATTTTATTATATATTTTTTATTATGCCATCTGAGGTTATCCCAAACGCTCAATACTGGATTACACAAATATATTTTAATCACTTTTGTCAAATAAATATAAAAATAGTTTTAAAAAAATTAAGCGTAAAATGTACAAGTTAAAATTATTTTATTAAGGTATAATTTTATGCTTTTATAAAAACTGTTTCTGCAATATATTTTGCAAATTTTGTTTGCTAAAATAATTTATTAAAAAAATTAATTATATTAAAAATAATCTAGAGTATAAAGATGTTTATTGATATAGAAAAAATTAGGAGCACCTATAATAGGTTTGGCAGTATGTACCCACCCCGCAATGGAGGTGGCACACAACCTCCACTGCCACACTGTGAACAGTGGATACACCCTGGTTAAAATATTCTTGGCAGCTAGTAAAAAGGAGAAGGGTCAGGTGGGAATGTAGGAGCAGCTTCTCTGGCGGGGCTGCAAACACGTAAGTCCCTGCCAGGACCAGGGCGTCTTGTATCATGTGTTCCACCGGCAACTGTGGTAAGTTTGACTCCCTTAAACTTGACTCCCTGGTACTTGACAAAGTGTCAAGTACCAGGGAGTTGAGTGCCGCATATGTGAATCTATTAGTATTTTTGGCTTAACCAATTTTAAGCTAATTTTTACTAGTAATTTAGGGGTTCAAAACCAAAAACCAAGGTTAAATTTACTTGAACTCAACTCTGTTTAATAAATTGGTTAGCTAAAATACCAATTTAAGGGGCAATTTATAAGTAAATTTACTAATAGAAATGAAAAACCTGTGTTCAACACTATAAACCCAAAAGTGACCAGTTTGACACTTTTTAAGCCAAATTTTAATTTTATTAATGAAATACTTATGCGCTTATATAAAATTTGTTATTTACTATTATATTTTTATTATTAGTGTCCATAGTTGTTGATTAGGCGCCCAAGCACCACTATTTTGGATTTAGTGGTACAGATATTAATTAAATACCCCACTTGTTTTACATTATGTCATTCCTGGGTTTTTGGATTAAGTGGTGCCACATAAATTAAGCCCAATTTATTAAGAGATTTCATATGTAATTTATAAAAAAACTGAAACTCAACACTTTCTTTGTTTGACTCTATCCACTTGACACCTGATTGGTTTCAGATTTAACTAATCAAAGGCTCAGAATTAAGGCTAAATTAATATGTGACGCACTATGAGCGCCACTCAACACTCACCCACTTGACACTTTAACTTGGGGATTAGTACAGAGAGCTTCTTAACGTTTTAACCAACACCATGGTAAATAATTCACTCCCAGCTCCTCCCAGCATAACTTAAACACTAATAAACACATTCCCATTTATTTACTTTTTTAACTTATGTTATATTTTTATTTTATTTTTGAGCATACAAAACTGCCTTGCTTTTGGGTTAACTTTTGAACCTGGTTTAAATTTAAGCAAGTTTTATATGTAAAAAACATAGTAAATTTGATGTTTCTGCTCAACTCTGGCATACTTGACAGTGAGAATTCAGCTTTTTCCGGCTGTTCAACAGTGCCAAACTCAACACTTTACTATGTTTTGAATTTTCAACTCTCAATAAAAAAATTCCACATAATAATTTTTTTGCTATTATAATCTACTACTTTTTCTGCTGCTCTCCATATAATTTTCATATATTTTTTTGATTTTCAATTAAACTTTTACATTGATTTAACACTAAGATGTTATGCTGAACCTAACATCTTTGATGCTTTATCATGAATTCACTTATTTTCTATGTTTTAACCTTTATATCTACACTTTGAGTTTCTATTTTGCTTCTATTTACTTTTTTATGCTTTTTTTATAAATAAAACTTTATTTGCATACTTTTCATTCAACTTTTGCTTTGCTTTACCTCTTTGTGTTTGCAATATCTTCTCAATCATTTTATTTACAATGCTAAACTTTTCTTTAGACAAAATCAAGCAAGAACAGCCAACAGCCTAAGCACCAAGCCTCCAAAGACTCCAAAGAAACTGCCTCCACCCCCAAGCGTGCCAAGAAGCCTGCAAAGGCAAAGTCTCCAACCCCATCTTCTCCCACTCCCCCCCTCCATCCTCATCTTCTACATCCCCTTCACCTTCCCCCAAAAATCCTCCCCTAATAAATCTGATGGTGATCTTACCAACCACTCATTTTATCACTCAGAGGCTGACTCCAAGCCTACCAAGGAGCGCCGGACCAAGAAGGCAAAGGCTGCCAAGGAGCCCACCTCTTCTTCTGGTAAGAAAAAGAAGGCATCCAAGCAGGCCTCAAAGAATTCTTCCCCTCCCCCTCCTAATGGCTCTTCCCCTCCTTCTTCATCCAACCCCCAAGATGAGCCAGAGGATTACTCCAAGAAGTTTAAAGCTTCTGGTCATGTGGCTTGGGATCCACTGGCCATCCACAACACTTGTAAAGTGGACAGAGAGTTTAAAGTTCCAAAGCGCTTCCCCTGGTACTTTCCAATCATGTCTGTAAAGGGTGGCCCTGGTTACGTTGCCAACAATTATATATTTAATTGTAACAATCAAAAGCAGCAGACCAAAAGCAGGCACTTTGTCTGTGAGGATAAGTCTTGCGGGGCCTGGTTGAGCACCAAGGGCTGGGAGCAAGTAACATTAGAGAAAAGGGAGCACACTTGTGAGCCCCCCAATCATCTAATCACTTGGATGTTAAAGTGGTACCTTGTGCAAGTAATACCCACATCCTCTCAACTTTGTGAATCAGATCTGGCCATCAAGGCCCTCCAACATCTCAAACCCAACAATCTCAAGTTGGTACCAACACAGGAGCAGTTGGTCAAATTCATCAGCAATAAGCGTATTGCTGCCAATCCCCCCTCCCCCCAAGGCTTCAGACGTCCTCTTGGAGCTTACGCTCACCCACAAGCTCAAACAGCTTCCGAGTGGGGAGGACTTCCTCCTCCATGACAGCAGGCCCGCCACCAAAGACCGTATAATCTGCTACTCAACTCAGCAGAACCTGATGGAGTTGAAAAGGGCGTCAACCTGGCTAGTTGATGGTACCTTTGCCACTTGCCCCTGGATGTTCAAGCAGCTCTGGATGGTTCATGCCCAGATTGACATCCAGGTGATTCCACTTGCATTCTTTCTTCTTCCTGGGGCCACTGAGGCCATCTATACCCGCGCGTTCTCCATCCTCTGCCAAGAAATTGCCCTCCTTCCTTCCGCCAATGATGATGGATCCAAGAAGACTCCCCCCCACACCCACGCCAACCCACCTGCCTCTGAAAAGGACCAGGCCACACTGGACTCAGAGGAAAAGGTGAGGCTAAGAGCTCTTGAGCCTTGCGTATGCATTATGGACTTTGAGCCTGCTCAGTTCAATGCATTTGAGCAGCTGTTTAGCAGGAAGGTACAGGGGTGCCACTTCCACTTCTGCCAAGCAGTTGCTTGTAACGTGAAGGCCCACACTGAGCTTAGTAGGTTGAGCTGGAGGGATACTTTGAACACCTGCAGATTTGTGCTGGCACAATTTAGTGCCTTGGTTTTTTTAAAGCCAGAGCACACTGCAATGGGGTTTGAGGTGCTCTCAAAGGATCCCTACATAGTGAAGCACCCGGAGTTCAAGCCTTTCCTTGAGTACTTTGAGCCCCAGTGGATTGGGAAGGTTGTCACGCAGAGGCGAGGCAAGGCCCATGCCAAGGCCAGCTGGAATGTGTACCAGGCAGCAGTGAATGGTGAGCTCAAGACCACCTCAGCTCTAGAGGCTTACCACAAACACCTCAAGGCCAACTTTGGGCTCCACCCAAAATTCTGTTGCAACTGAACCAATGAGAGTTCAGTACTTGGAATTGGGGAAGACAACAGTCCAATAGGAAAGGACAGAATAATAAGAATAAGGTATCATTTATTGTAGGATATTGTGATTAATATACTAAATGGGGAAGCCACAAGGCCACAAGGGGGTGGCATAGTGGGGAGTTCCATTTAGGGTTTAGAGCCAAGGAATAACTTGTGTGGGGACCAGCAGGTTGAATTGGCAACACTCCTAATTAGGATGAAGTACCCGCCATTTGACATTGCCATCAGATTAATTCATAACATTAGATACGTCAAGGGGCAACTCATTGAGAGCCCCCTGTGTATTGTAAGATACGTTAGAAGGCAAGGCTGAAAACTTGGTTGCAACACCCCCCTTGCTCCCTGCTTGTTGTCAGACGCCAGGACTGGAGTCTGCGGAAGGTCTGGGAAGGTCCGCACAAACAACCTTTGTGTGGGGATGGCACGGCAGAGACGCAAGCAATTGTGGTGAAGTTTCTTGGTGTTTCCCTGGGCATCATCAAGTTGGTAGGTGTGGTTGTCATTGACAGCAGCTACCTTGAAGGGCCCTAGGTGGTTGGGTTCTAATTTGGCAGAATTGGGATTGAGGGTGTAGACAGGGTCACCTATGGCATATCTAGCTTTGAGGTGTTTTGTCCCTCCTGCAATCCGCTTGTGTTTGATCTCTCAGGCTTTAGCACGCCATTGGTCTAGGGAGGGAGTTGGCACTAAGGGGGGCTTGTTAGGAACCTTGGACTGTAGTTTCCCCTGTTCAACCCCTGTCAGATTGTCAGGTGTTCCAAAGGCCAGGGTGTTAGGACTGAACCCAGTGCCCCTGTTGATTCTTGCTCGCAGGATCAGTAGGGCTATGGGAAGATGTTCAGTCCACACAGTGTTAGGGTGCTCTTGTGAGAGCTTGGCAATCAGTTGAACCAGGGAGCCATTTAGCTGTTCCACACATCTGTTGGCTTGCAGATGGTAGGGGGTTGTGACTATATGTTGGAGCGCGTTCTTGACGCAGTATGCCTTCACAACGTGTTCAACAAGTTTGGGCCCGCCATCTGTGATGAGACGCTTGGGTCGCCCAAAGCAAGCCACAATTTCCTTGCCAATAAAGCAGGTAACAGTGGTGGTAGTGTGGTTGGTTGTGGCCCAGGCCACTGGCCAACAAGTGAAGTAGTCAATAGCAGTAATAATATACTTCTTACCCAGTCTGTCTTTGGGAAGCGGTCCCACAATGTCAAGGGCCTACTGTTTGAAGGGTTCCATTGCTTTGATGGGCAGGACAGACTTGGGAGGTGCAGGTTTGGATGTATTCTTTTCACACAACACACACGTCTTGAGGAGGTCCAAGATGTCTTGGCGCATGCGCGGCCACCAAACCTTACATTTCATAATCTCAAAGAGGTTACACCCTCTGATGTGACCCAAGGTTTGGTGGTAGTGTAAGATGGTGTCCCCTTGTTGTGTGGTGGGAATGTACAGCGTCTTTTCACCTGTCTCTGCCCGGCGGCAGACGTTACCAGCATCAGTGGTGAACTGACTCTTGTTGCCCTTCAGTTTGGAGATGGTGACCAAGTTAAGGCCCTTGTAGTGGGTCGCCTCAGGGCGCAGGTAGAGCATGGGCCAGTCTGGGTCCAAACCGTTGTCCCCAGTGATGGACGCTACATAGAGTCGTGAAAGAGCGTTGGCTGTGACAAGTTCCTTTCCAGGCTTATATTTGATGCGTAACTGATAGGGGGATAGACGCTCAACCCATCCTGCTTGGCGGCGTGTCAAATGGGACTGCATGTTGAAGTACTGGAGTGACTTGTGGTCTGTCAGAGCGCAGGGTGGGAAGGTCACACCTTCCAAGTAACAGCGCCACTTCTCAACACAGTGTACAATGGCTGCCAGCTCCTTGTTGTGGATGGGATAACATTGTTCCAAGTCAGTGAGCTTCCTGGACACATATTCTACGGGGAGGAAGATAACATCATCAGTTTCTACCCTTAGCATGCCCCCTATGGCCCTGTCAGAGGCATCCGTCTCTAGTTTGTACTGTTGGTTTTGATTGGGGAACTGCAGGACTGGTGCAGTTGTGAGCCTTTGCTTCAACGTCTCAAAGGCTCAATCTCTGACAGGGGTCCAATGGAAGCGCTGTTTGGTATTGAGGAGCTCAGTGAGAGGTGCAATTAGCTCCCTGCAATTGGGGATGAACTTGCGCACATAGGCAACCATGCCCAAGAATGTCCACACCTGGCCCACATCAGTGAGAGGTGGCATGCTAGTGATTGCCTTGATCTTGGCAGGTTCAGGCTTTATCCCTTAAGCAGAGATGGTGTGCCCAAGGAATAGTAGCTCCAACTTGAGGAACTCAAATTTGGAGGGTTTAGCTTTTAGCTGGATTTCCCAAAGGGTGTTGAGGACAGCATGGAGGTGTTGGAGGTGCGTGGTTTGATCTTGACTGAAGACAATAATGTTGTCAAGGTACACCACCACACACTTTCCAATCAATTCCTCAAAGGCTTTGTTCATCAACATGGCAAAGGTGGAGGGAGCGTTGGTCATTCCAAAGTTCATGACACAACACTCAAACAACCTGTAGCGTGTGCGGAAGGCAGTTTTTGCCTCATCCCCTGGTGCAATGCGGACCTGGTTGTACCCTGCAGTGAGATCAATCTTGCTAAAGACCTTTGCGCCTGCAAGTGTATCAAACAGGTTGTCAATCAGCGGCAGGGGGTATTTATTTTTAACTGTCATCTCATTTAGGGCGCAGTAGTCTGTGACCAGGCAAAGGGACCTGTCCTTCTTGGCTACAAAGAAGACTGCCACCCTGTATGGAGAGAGCAAGGGGCAAATGAATCCCTTATCAAGCGCGTCCACAAGGTGCTGGCAGAGGGTTTCATCTTCCTTTGGCGTGAGACAGTATAGTGGTTGTGCTTTAGGTAACAATCCTTGAAGTTGTACAGCGTGCTGGATCTCCCGGGGTGGAGGTAGTTGTTTGAGTGTTTCACTGAATACGTCCTTGTACTCCTCAAGGAGTGCAGCTAGCGCTGGTGGTGGTGATGTTGACAAGGGAGGGACTGCAGATGGTTCTGCATGGATAACTTCAACTGAACATTGATTAAAGTCTAGTCTCCCCCCTTGAAATCATATGAGCCTGTTTCTGTCATTCTGACAAACACAGTGTCATGTAGTAGTTTGTTCATTTCCATGGGGTAGATCTGGAACCCCACCCTGTTTCTATTGAGGGTGATGACAGATGTATCCCAGTCAATGTAGGGGCGGTTATGTTGGAGCCAGTTGAGGCCAGCAATTACGTTGTGGCTGAGGTCTGCCATGATTGGCCCAGAGAGCTTAACCTGGACGTTTCCCATCCTTACGGAGAAGGGCACCATCTTGTGGGTGATGGCAATTCTGCAGGAATCAGCTACACGTACTGCTTTGAATCTGCTGGGTACTTGATCTAATTGCTGGGAGTCAGCAAACACTTGATCTACCATGGTGTGATTGGCCCCGGTATCTACCAGTAGCTTGTGGGTGTTCCCACGGAAACAGAAGGGATAGGACAAGCGTGTTACTTTATTTGAGGAGTGGGTGGCTTGCAACACGGGGTCATCACTATGGACCTGAAAGACGTCCAGAGTTTCAACCTTGTGAAGATTGTAGTTGCAGGAGTTCTTTGCAGGCAAGGGCTGAGAGGACAGGTCAGTCGGGGTTGTAAAGCCTCTTGTTTCTACAACCCCCAGGCTTTTCCCTGGTCCTCAATTAGTGCTAGCTGGAGCTCCCCCTTGCAGGGGCGTTTAGTTGCACTTTCTTGTTGGCAAGGTTGACAACGGCCCACCTGACCTTGGCCATTGTTAGATGCAGAACGTGGTTGGGGCAGAGCATTGTTGGTGCAACAGAAACCCATTGAAGCCTGGTTATTGGCCTCTACAATGGCTTTATAGCAGTTGTCAATAGAGGTGCAGCGGCCAACGGGGACCCACTTGCAGATATGGGGTTTTAACCCATTAACAATAAGGGTGAGCAACATGGCATTCCCATTGGTCACTGCTTTGGGGGCGGCAGCAAGGGCTTGTTGCCACGCAGCAAGATACTCAGGGACGGAACCAGTCTGCTTGATGGCTAAGAGGGGAGTCCCCAAGACAATGGGAGAGAAAGTTTCACTATATTGGGACTTGGCGGTGTCTCAAAATGTTGCCCAGGTGACGTCAAACTCCTGGCTGGCCCAGTTGGTGAACCACACGGCGGCAGGCCCTGTAAGGCGGCCAGATGCAGTGGCAACCCACATGGACTCAGGGACCTGACAGATACAAAGGCGCGTTTTGGTGGACTGGAGCCAACTGACAATGTCAGCTCCTTTGACACCGCCAGTGAAGGACTCTAGTTGGAGGTTGAGCATATGTTGCAACAGATCCAACTGTGGCGGGGTGACGCTAGCGTCACGCTGCCTGAGGCAGAGCCAATTGTATACACTGGTAAGAACTAGCTGATCTTGATAGATGACATAACCTTTGGGAATGTCCCCCTTGGGGATTGGAAGGAATGTCTCTTGTTGTGGAGTAGCCATGCGGCCCGTACTCTGTCCTTTCTTTGGGGGAATTTTGTTTTTAAGATAGGCCGTAAACCTACCTTCTGCTACCACTGTTGCAACTGAACCAATGAGAGTTCAGTACTTGGAATTGGGGAAGACAACAGTCCAATAGGAAAGGACAGAATAATAAGAATAAGGTATTGTTTATTGTAGGATATTGTGATTAATATACTAAATGGGGAAGCCACAAGGAAGGGGTGGCATAGTGGGGAGTTCCATTTAGGGTTTGGAGCCAAGGAATAACTTGTGCAGGGATCAGCAGGTCAAATTGGCAACACTCCTAATTAGGATGAAGTACCCGCCATTTGACATTGCCATCAGATTAATTCATAACATTAGATACGTCAAGGGGCAACTCATTGAGCGCCCCCTGTGTATTGTAAGATACGTTAGCAGGCAAGGCTGGAAACTCTGTTGCAACAATTCAATAAGTTCTTTTCCCTCTTGCAGCACAAGCAGGAGAAAACCATCTCCAAGATGCGTGATCTCTCCAACCGCGTCCCCCTCACCAAGCCAACAACCCGCTGTACCCTCTTCACCAAGACCATCCAGGGTGCGGCCAAGCACAAATACAAGGCCTCTGAGCTTAAGCAGCAGCTTGAGCTTATTGCCACTGCTCTCCTGGAAGAGGCTAAGATGAAACAGGGAAAGAATGACAAGGAATAAACTTGCTTGCTTGCTCAGTTATATGATTTTTAATTTTAACTTTTAACTTTTTAACTTTAATTTTTATGTATTAGCTTTGATCATTTAGTTTTAATTTTAAGTTTTTTTAACTTAATTACATAGCAGTGATTGTTCTATGTATACATGATAAGTTTGAGATGAATATTTATAGTTGAAAGTAAGTGAAATATCTTAATTTTTGTTAATTTCCAAATAAAACATATGATATTCACAGTTGTGCTTATATGAACTATATCAAATAAATATTAATATTTCTTTATATTTTGAATGAAGTATATTGTTGTGTTTATCTTTATTTTTGTTTCATTGGAATTTTAATTTTTATGGTAAAAAATATTTTTATAATGAAGGGTGTAAATTACATAGTAAAATGAGAAATAATTGCTTGTGTCTCCTTATTTATAAATTAGAGTACTGTTTTTATTGTATTTTTGAGCTTTATGGGGACACTATAGTATACCATAGCTGTATAGCTTAATTTTTTATATTAAAAGTTTTCAGTACATCAAGATCTGTTAATTAAAAAAGGGTTGATTTCCAGTTGTCAATCAGGGCAAAAGCTGAATTCTCACTTTACTATAGTGTCAAGTTCAAGGGAGTTGAACTTACCACAGTTGCTGTCCACCAAGCCGTACCCGGGGGGGACCTTCTTCCCATCCAGGGAGAGCCTAGCCTTGTTGATTCCTAGGAGGACCCTTTCAAGATCCTCCACATCAGCTCTTATCCCAAAGTAAAACATGAACCCAAGGTAAACCACCAAGTGAAGCCTTTGCCCAGCAAAGGCTTCCGTGAACTCACAATTTATTATAGACCATGCTGATCTTCTTGTTGTGCCTGGTCTTTGCAAAGGTCAGCTTCATGGCTACAGGGACCCCTGTCTCATTGGCACTCCAGGCCAACCCAAAGTTGGCAAGGAGGATTTTGGTTTTCTTGATGGCTGTTGCGTATGCAACAGCCAATTTCAACACTGTGCG
Source organism: Entomophthora muscae (assembly GCA_014839935.2). Lineage (NCBI taxonomy): Eukaryota > Fungi > Entomophthoromycota > Entomophthoromycetes > Entomophthorales > Entomophthoraceae > Entomophthora > Entomophthora muscae. The sequence goes on from QTSX02003623.1 coordinate 226,162, forward strand.
CCCAAAGTTCTCCAACAGGTAAGATATTGTGTGCTCCACCGGAAAGAAGAAGCAAGCAGCCACATGGGCCCAGACTATCTCTGATAAATTCTTGAATGGGAGCATCTCCAGGACATCCCAAACAATCTCAATGGAGTTTATACAGTAAACACCACTGAGGGATACCAGGTCCAGGCAGACCAGTTGGGCATCCTTGTAGGCAGTAACTGCCCACTCAGATGCCCCCTCTCCATGCGTCAGCCCAGCCAATGCCTCCCTGGACATAGGAAAGGACCTGTAGATGCGGTCCTCCAGCTCCTGCAAGACAGGGGGGGACAGATACAGCTGCTTGGCCACATGAGTGGTGTAGTTGGCATAGAAGATGGGGGGACAAAAGGGACAAGGACCCAGGCAAGTTCACTGTCTACGTTTTCTAAGAAAAAAGGTAAGTATTTTGAAAATTTATTATTTTTATTTTTTAGGTTACCTTCTTGTGTTTCTTCCTTGCCTGCAGCCTTGGCCAGCTTGGTCATTCTTGGCGCAAGAAGTTGAGCGGGCAATTCTGTGTCCTCTTTCCTGGCGCGCTTGGCTAGTTTGAGATGGGCATACATTTCAGGGTCATCTGTCCAGACAGACAGCACAGAGAGGGCAAATGACTTGAACTGGAGGCCCTCAACCACAGTTTTTTTTGAATATTTAGTAAGCGCTCAATTGTCTTCTCTGGGGTGTCTGGTATTTTTGTCATAAGGGCCTTTGCAGACACCTTGTCTATTTTGCCCCCTTCAAGGACGGCAGACTTAACTCTTGCTTTGACCTTGCAGTAAAATTTCTTTGATCTCTGCAATTGCAGAGTCAAGGACTTTTAGAAGTTTCTCCAATTCTCTCATTGATTTTTTAATAACCTTTCCATATGTTTTTATAGCTTTCATCCCAATAAAATCTGTATTATTCTGATACTATTGCCTCTTTACTGTAGATTCAGAACCTAAAGGTAAAATGCGGGATTGCCAAATTGTTTTTGCGTGAAATCACCAACTTACTGGAATACTTTTCATCCTTTTATATAAAAAAGTAAGTTTTATGGGATGGAAATTACTCTATTAAGTTGGTGAGTTCACGCAAAAACAATTTGACAATCCTGCATTTTTACCTTTAGGTTCTGATTTTACAGTATTTATTTCTGTTTATTTTCCTGTTTGCTACACTATCTCATCTTTTTACCCATTGTGTATATGTTTACGCTTATCTTGATATGTGTTGTTTGCTTTGTGTTGGCATTGCTTCCATAATTGCCATATTATTTTTAGCACTTTGCACAGCCCCTTGTGAAAATATTAACAATGATTTGGGTGATCAGCTAAATTTGAATTAAAAAATTATAGGTTAATTGATTTTAGATAAAGTTGTTACTAATCCAAATTCCAAACCTTAATGAAAAACTTTAAGCCTTTCAGGAGCCAAGTGATAAAGTGATTGTTGTGACATAAAGGGTCATTCAATAATTCTTTTGTCAAAATTGCAGGCTCAACCCACCAGCAAGGTTCCAACCAAGCAGGTTTGTGACCTGCAATCTGATTATATGGTCACTTGAAGCCAGACCAATAAGTCAACTTGAATTACCAAATCTATCAACATGAACAGATGATGATCCTTAACAGTGGATACCTTGTTTTGGCGCTTGACTCATTATCAGGATCAAGCCACCCCCTTCTTCCATCCAGCTGTGTGATCACCAATCATGTTACTGTTATCCTTGATTCACATGAACTATATAACCATTATCTCACAATAAAAATTATTATCCATCTTCTAAATATTTTTCCCTGTGTAACTCTGCTAAAACAGCACAGTTACAACACTTTGATGCATGTGCGCTAATTAATATGATTGGCTGGTTATTTTACCATTGTGCACCATTGCTGCTGTGGCAAGTTGTTGGTAGACTAGTGCCTAATCAGCTACTGGGTTAGCACTAGTCCATCAACAACTTGCCACAGCGGCAATGGTGCACTATGGCAAAACAACCAGCTAATCATATTAATTAGCGCACTTGCATCAAAGAATTATTGAATGACCCTTTATGTCACAAAAATCACTTTATCACTTGGCTTCTGATTGGCTTAAAGTTTATAATTAAGGGTTTGAATTTGGATCAGTAACAACTTTATCTAAATACAATTAACCTATAATTTTCTAATTCAAATTTAGCTGATCACCCAAATCATTGTTAATATTTTCACAAGGGGCTGTGCAAAGTGCTAAAAATAAGTTTGTTCTGGATCTAGATACACAACATAGTAAATATATGATTTTATAGAAATAAGCTGAACATAAAGAATAAACCAACTATAAACAAAGAGAACATGAACAAATGAAATTCAAAATAAAGATAATATAAATAGAAAATGTTTAGCGACAGGGGGTTTATTGGGGCTGGTAAGAGTGATGCCTAGGAGGCAGAATAACACAGGAAAGAAGACATAGAGGCAGTGCTGGCCTGGAGGGTCTGGGATTAGGTGGGTTGGGTTTGCAGGCAGGGGTGTTGGTGGCGGGGGTGGAGGCAGGAGGATTGCGCGTGATGGCCGCCATATACAACTTGATGTATTCCTTGTCTGTAATTGGCTGGATGGGCTGGTAGATGGCAATAGTACATGGTGGGAGCACTTGTCTTTCTGTGATCGGTTACTCATGTTCACATGGAAAACCATTTTCACAAACAAGTCAGCCACCAGTTGATAACCAAAGAGAGAATTGTGGTCAAGGACCCCAAGATAGAGGTCGTTGAAAGCCTGAGGGCGGCGCTCCCAGAGTGTATCTCCAATATTAAAGAACACAACATCAGCCAGATGGATGTCAGTGTGACCAGCTGGGTACACAGAGACCTGGTGCCCGCGTTCCTGGATGGCCTTGAGGGTAGTGGAGCTACCCTTCATCTGGTGGCTCAAGAAAACCTGGTAATTGGAATTTGAGCCATCCCAGGAGTCAAGTAATCCACCGAGGATGTGGTTGTATGAGTAGCCATCAATGAAATCTGGGTTTGTCTAATAGTAGACAAAACCCTTGGCTAAAACAGCCAGAAAAGCACTAATAAAAGTCCATATCTTGACCATCTTCCTTTCTTTTTGAGTGGTAACTCTTTCTTGCTTGCCAAAATCATCAAAATCTATTGATAGCTTGTAATAGGAGATGAACATGAAATCATCAGTTAGACTAGTCAGGCATTGGACCAAGGTTGATTTGATGGCAGTGTCATATGGGGAATCCTCAGCGCCATCCCATTGGTTGCTGGCAAATTGGTAAGAACCCGTATTGAAGCCACCTTTCCATGCATCCAGAGCTGCATCATGCGCTTGGAAACCCAAATGCCATGGTGTGCAAGTTGTTTGCAGACCTGGGTCAAGGGAAGCTTGGGGTCCTTCTGCAGGAAGTCAAGCATAATTGGGTATGCCTCATTGATTTGGGACTCAGGAGCCTTCTTGGGCTTCTTGGCAGTCCCAATCAGATTCCCCCTGTTCATCAGGTTGTTGAATTCCCACATGGCAGTAGCCCATGTGAATTGTAATTGGCTGGCTATCTGATCCCAGGACAGACCCTGCAGGTTCAATGCCACAATTTCTTGAAGAATCTGAGCAGTAATGATTCTGCATTTAGGGCACTGGGCCAGGGAAGCTGAAGCCTTATTGGCTGTAGGGGGGCAGGTTGGCTGGTGGCAGAAAGTTGATCCAAATCAAGGTTACCATCCTGATTGGTTGGTTGACAGGCAGCTTGTGCGGGGGTGGGTACAGGAGCAGGGGCAGAGCTAGACACTAAGTGACTATTGAACAAGTCAAAGCCATATGGTTTGGGGGTCAGTAACAGGTCAGCTTCCTTGTTACCCGCCTCAAAGGCTTGGGTGTAAACAGGTGTATCCATGTTCTGAGCCTTGCCTCCATTAAAGCTGGCTTGGCTGCTGTTGGCTTGGATACTGGCGCTGTCAAAGATATTGCTAGTAAAAACCATTGTAAAAAACCTAGAATAAAATCACTAAAAGTAGAAATTTTAAAAATTAATGATTTATTTTTATTGTAATCTTGAGTCCATATGTGGAAGGTTCTCAAAACCATTATACATAATTCAGGAGCCATGAAAATGGATAAACTGCCTCTGTTCCTAAATTGGATAGCTGTTGGTTGGCTGTAAAACTGTTACTTTTCTATTTTAGGCTGCTCATACTACACATCTTGTGTGACTTCATTTTGTTTCATGCTTGTGAAATCTTGCTTCTAGATTGCTCTAATTTTGTTTCATTTTAGTCCTTTTGTTGGTGCCACATATGAATCCTGCTTGGATTATAATATACTCCAGAATAGCATCCATCCATATCACTTGTTGTGTCAGTTCATTTTGTTTGTGGTTTGAACTACACTTTCAGGGATCCAGTCTCAGGCAGCTGGCCTGTTGTTTTCAGGGATAACTTGGGCCGGGTTTCTTGCGGGCAGGGCCCACCACAAGAGAGGAGCTAACTTGAGAAGGTAGGACGCGGACTTCCCCACCCAAGACCACGGGCCGGCAGCCGGTACAATAGTGTCCACCACCCCTGTGAGGGTGATGTACACTATACCAAAAAGCTTGCCGGTATGGTTGGTTGGTAGGTCAGGAAAAGAAGCTGTCATCAGTTTGGGTGTTACAGGCGGTTCCATGTGGATATTGTAGGCTGGGAGATAGTTAAACTTTCCTCTAAATAGTTTGGGTGTAGAGAATATACACAGGCCTTGTTGGTTGTATCTGATGGCGGATTGGATGTGGGCTAATGGATCTAGTTCAATGATTTTCTCTGGCGTGTAGTCCTTGTACTTGGGTTTTAAGGGATACTCGGTGAAATAGACAGGCCCAAAAGGTACGCCAAATGGACCGAATACTGCAGGCAGGCGTGTCCGGAGATCTTGAGCTGAACTGATAGATGGCAAATACAAAATACGGTAATAGCTGTATAAGCCAAAGTAAAATAACCTTTATTTCAAAATGGCAATAAGTTTGGAGGGCGGGGTCCTTGGGTCTATATAGCACCCCACCTCCAAACTTAACATTTTTTGTGAGGAATCATCAGGGTATTGTGAAGGGCAGGGCTGGGGAATTGGGGACTTGGGTCTAAAGGCAGCAAAATGGCGCTTGGCCCGGGAGTTCTTTCATTGGTTGCAGCTCCCAATTTAGCTACCTGATTATCTTGCTTTAGCATTGAGGTCATGGGGCCAAGTTGCGGGCCAGTGCCTCTTCCTTGGGTTGGCTCTTGATTGGTTGCTGGTGAAGACTTCAAACTCATAAGGCCAATAGTTGCTGGGTCACCTCCATTAGGTGTTGTGATTAGCACTTCACTTAGTGCAGTACTTTTCTTGGCTCAATCTACTTTTCTGGGCGGGTCATCTTCTTCAACGTCAGCTTGCGGGGGCTCAAACCCAGAAAAATGCGGGCAGGCGGTCTTGTGGTCCACAGGCCCGGCAGCCTGGGGGAATCCAGGTTCCGGGTTTGATTCCTGCTCCTGGGCCTGTGGTTCCAGAGGGGGAGAATTGTCAATCCTGACATACACTGCTTGATGTTTGATATAATTTTGTATAATGGGCTAGTGAAATTTTGTTTTTTGTTTGACAGTTCATTTATTAACTGAAAATATTTAAATTATTTGAATCCTTAATCTTGTGCAACTTGGATTTTTTCAAATCTGAAATCATTTTGTTTAAATCTGAGGTATTTTTGGTTGTCACCATAGCTTTTAAAACTACTGTATTCAATTCACAGACTAAAAATGAAACAGAAGAGTAAAAATAAAAATTCTATTGATTTTAATCACATTTTGCTTAAATTAATTTACAAAATTGGATTTGGCAAAACTGTTAACTGTATTGTTCTGCACATTATTTGTCGTCCATTTTAAATTAAAACATGTACTGTTTTAATTTTATCTTCTATAAGTTTTATACAGTGATATCTATAGCAAGTGTTGCAACATCTTTGATTACTCCCTCTTGGGAAATCAAATCCCTGAGCAACTTGCTAAATGATTACCCAATTAATCATTAAGTTGGTGGCACTGCTATCATTCAGCCATTTTTTTGAAACCCAAAAACTGCTATCATTCAGCCATCTATTGCGGGAATCAAACATTCCAGATTCTAAGCAGAACACAACTTGAATAAGCCTTGTGACTTAAGAGGAACATTACTCAGATAAGCCCCATGACTTGCATGACATACATGGACAGTATGTGGCTTTCCATGATACTATATATTATCCTATATTCATTTCCAATAAATTATCATTCTTTTCTTAATTTTCCTCTTTATCTTGTTTATTATACTTCCAAGAAGTATATACTTGACAGTGGTAGCACAGGTAGGTTATCCAAACCTATGAAACTTTAAGGAAAAATTCCTCCAAAGAAAAGAACCCAATAAATGGCACTTCCCTCAGGATGGAGAGACTACAAAGAAGGACAAAACATCCCTACAGATTTTGTTGTCTTCAACAACGTCCTTGTCTCTACCAAGCAGTATAACCTCCTCAGTGCCTGTAAACTCCTGAACCTGCCTCCAACCTCTGCAAGCCCGCAGGCAACTGATATACCCAGCATTGTCTTTCAACCCCTAAACTCAGCAGAAATTGGAACATTTGCAGGATTACGCCAGGAAAACACCAACCTCTGGATTAACAGCACACAAAGTAAATTTAAACAAGTGGGCTACCCCTGCAAACTCTGAGCCATTAAAATTGCCTTTGTGTCACAGGAACTGCCTCACATTTTGTAAGCAAATGGCTCAAACAACACCCCAATTGCTGCATTGATTGGGATATGTTCAAAGACGCCTCCGTCAAAAGATTTGCCATGAAGGAGTCCAATGTAGTAATCATGACAGAACTCAGAACCTTCAAAATAACTGGAATAATTGAGGAATATATTGCAGCATATGAAGACCTATGTGACCAAGCACCCAACACTATTAACTTGATGAAGCTGAGCCATAATTGGACTTCTAAAGTGGTCTCCCTACACACATCAGACATAAGTTTGATAAGACCCGCTGCAAGAACCTCCAGGATGCATTCCTGGAGGGAAAGCACATGGGACAGAAGTCTGACAACCTTCATGCAAAAAACAAACAAAAAGAGGGCCCTACGGCTAAAAAGGACTCTCAACCTAACAAAAAGAACAATTGAGCTAATAATACCCATTCTCAAACAGAAATCACACTGCTCAAGCTAATCAAGCAAGCATTAAAGACAACAACAAGGAGGGAAAAGCTCAGGGGAGTGCTTAGGCGAGCTACCCTCTCCCACTTTACACGACTCATACAGGGACTGTGATGGTCCACATGGTGTCAGGAATATTCCTGACATAAACTGGATTTTAACTGAAGAAAAACCCTGGAAGCAAGTGAAAGAATGCCCAAATAAGGGGGCAAAATTTGATAATGAATTTCCCCCATTATCAAGGGGAAAGAAAAATCAATTTTTGAAAGAAACAGAACTTCATAAAAACTGGAATATATTATCATCCAAGCAGGAGCCTGCCGCCACCGCGCAGACGCCTGCCCCACCCGCCAGCGCACCCAGGCAGGCGCCAGCAGGCCTGCCGCCAGTCCCCCGCCCACCTGCTTGCTTGCCCCCCACCACCCAGCCAGCCACCCGCTTGCCTCCTGCCAGCCACCCGACCACCAACCTGGGCCCTGCTGGCCACCTGCTCACCCACCCAGCCCCCAGCACGCCCACCACCCACCTGCCCACCCTTGCTCCCAGCAGGCCCGCTGCCAGCTCCCAGGACTCATTCCCCAGCCAATCAGAACCCACCATGCTAGCCAGCCAATCAGAAAAGTCCCTTGGGACAAAGGAAAATTTTGAGGACAATTCTTGTGCCCAGGAAGAAGAGCAAATCCAAAATTCAAAAACCAATCCCAATTCTGGAACTTTAGAAGAAAGGCAAAATTTAGTTTCAAAGGTTAAAAATAACATACCCCCCAACCAATGGAATCTGGTGGACTACAACACTCATCTAGGCCTAGACTCCAGCCAAACTGACCTCCCCAAACCAAAAATAGATTTGGGTGAAACCAAGAGTTGTCATCACCACCTGACCACCCATCCAGAGGAAATTATTGGCCCCAAGCAGAACTGTCTAAAACCCCAACAGATTGCCCAGGAACAAGGTTTTGGCCATCTTTTCAAACACCAATTCCCATGATCAAACTTTTGGGGGCTCCAGTCCCCTGTTTTTCCTCCCACTTGCAAAACTTTGCAAGTGGGGATACACTATAAATAAAGGATCTCCTCTCAGTAGTAGCTTGTGCTATTATTGAGACTAATACCCTCAATAAAGTGAAATTTCCAACTTCAACTACAGTTAAAACTTACAGATCAAGCACCTGTCAACCCTCCAACCCAGTGAAGATGAATCAACTCATCTTCACAGCTGTACTCACAACTTGCCTTGGGATTGGAGGCTACCAACATTATCAGAGTTCTTTGGCCCCTCCACAGAAGGACTAGGTTATGACCTATAATACAACCCTGGCCAACTTAACTCTTCAAACACTGGACCCTGGCCGCCTCTGGTATCTCCCCATTTGACACTCTCCATAGCCATGTATACGTCTGCTTACTACATCCTCACCTACTTTGCCAGGAGCTTCAGATGCTTCAACATACACACCAAGGTATTCCGTTGACTGATGACAGTGTATCCCATAATCACCGCCTTGATGGGTTTCCAGTTCACCAATTTGCTACCATACATACTCCAAGTGGTGCCCACCATTTCAGGGTATTACACATGGAAGCAGTTTTGCAAGCAAGGGTTGATTTGGATTCAAATAAAGACACTATGCTGAAGATTGACAGTGTGTTGTTGGTTTATTACAGGTAGAGGCCTAGTAAGAAATAATGGCTACTAGGGAAGGTAAGGCCTGGCTAGTAGGTAAAAAAGCCTACCAGAGGAAAATGTTGTCCCCACCTGGCAGGAGATATTGGCTGCTGTGGGCTAGAGGTCCTCACCCAGCAGGAAACTGTGGCTGCTAGGGGTAAGGAATGAGATAACTCAGCAAAGAGCTTTAGCTGCTTGAAGTGGGGAGTGATCCAGCCTGGTGGGTAGCATATGCTATACAGGCTGGATGTTGTTTAGACCCTGGCAGTTAATGCGGGTTACCAGGGTAGGGAAGTGTGCCAGCATGGTAGGTAATTTGGCTACCAGGGCTGTAAGTTTTTGGACCCCTGACAGGTGACATGGGCTACCAGGGAGGGGAGGAGCTCTACGTACCATGATACACTTACAGGAGGTCTGTGAGCAAGCATACTACCTAAAAGACTGGTAGAGTGTCCTTGTTTATGCCCCCATGAGAGCTTTGGGGAGATACCAAAGTAAGCATTGGAGGGCATAGATTTGCTCAGGGGTGTCACCAAGGCAGTTGCTTGGGGAAACAGCTGAAGAACTTGGTGTGATCAGGCCTCTGGAAAGTAAAGCTGATTATTTTGCAACTGAAAGCTCAGACTTAATCAACTGGGTGAGTAAAGAAACTCATAGACTTTATTGATCTATGGTTGGATGGCCTAAGTGATTGCCACTTGTGAGGGCCCAGTCAAACACCAATAACAATGTAGACTCATTCCTGGGTCTACAGGTTTTGGTAAAAGGGACTGAGATTTAGGACCAAGGTGGTTAATAGTGTGAGATAAGCAGTGAAGACTAGAAAAAGGACTGTATGATCACAGTGAAGACTAGTTGAGGGACTTTTGGTTCATGTTGAGGAATGGCCAAAGGACTAAAGAATCATGATACAGGAGTAGCTGATTATGATGCAGAAGCATCCAGAAGACCAAAAGATCATGATGCAGGAGTAGCTAAAGGACTGGGTTAAGCAATTTGGTGACTGAAATGAGCTTTTTGGAGACTGAAATGGGATGTTTGATGACTGAGATGGACTGATTGCTGGCTAGGCTGAAGAACTAGAAGATGTGGTTAAAGAACTGGCAGAAGGACCAGAAAATAATAGTACAGGACTAGCTATGGAACTGAAAGAAGGCTTAGAAGGACTAACTAGACTGGATACAGAAGCTAAAATGCTAGTTTTGGTTTCTTAAGAGAGGAAACATTAAGAAAGAAGCAGTTAAATAAAGATTTAATGCTATCAAGAATATGATAGAAAGAAAGAATTGATTATCATATTAGAAGAAAAAAGAAGAGGAAAAGAAATAATTTACAGGAATTAAACTGTATTTTATTTAGAGTTGATTGAATTCAGAAAGAGCTGAAGAGAGGTTGGGAACAGGACAGAGAAACTGTGAAGGCAAATAACCAAATTTCACTGAGAACAACTAGGGGAGGCAAAAGGCGAGCAACAGGCGAGTTTAAAGCTGTGAAATGTTGAAGTAAATGCAGGGAAACTCAGAGAGACGTTGAAAAATTGAGGGCTTGGAATTCCCCTATGTAAAACATAGGCAAAATTGCTTGAGATTTGCCAGAAAAACATGACAGGAATCACGGCAAAACCATTCAAAACACGGAGCAGTTGTTTATCTGGAGCAAGACAGCTTCAGGTTTGAACCATAGTCAAGAGAAAGTCATTTAGGTGAACTTTTTGGAAAAACTGTTGAATCAAGGCGTCTGATTGGCTGCAAGTTGAAGTTTATTTGATCAGTGTTTTGAGGGCTTTAACTTAAGAGTTAAAGCCTAAAAAATGAAATGCAGAAGCAGAAAATCCAGGGCTTTCATTGGCTGAAGTAAATTAAGAGGTCAGTGTATTATAGAGAGAGAAAAACAGGATAACTAAAGCTTTGGAAAATCAGAGTTCTGAGAGAGAATTTAGACTTGAAAAAGGAGCTATCAAAAGGGGAGCTATCTGAGGCTTTTAAGGGACTCATACAGTAGATTACAAAGGCCACAAAAACTACAGAAGGAGCTGAAGATCAAGTTAAAGGTGCAGAAGCCCAAGATAAAAAAGTCAGAGCTGGGGATAAGGAACCAGAGCTAGAGAAGAACACAGGAGTCCAAGACCAAAGCAAAGGAGCCCAAGACAAAGGTGCAGGAGCCCAAGACCAATTAAAAAGAGTCCAAGAGATTGTTAGAGGACTCCAAGTATTGGCAAACCCATATTGTTTCCCATACCCAGGCAATATATCAGAAGGTTTCTAAGTAGATCTTCCTTCTGACTGTGAATAAAAGCCTATTACAACCCCTGCCCAAATTTTTCAGTAATTAAAATACAAACCCTATAAGTGAGCTACCCCATATTTTTTACCCTAGTCAAGGAGAGGAAGATATCTATTGTCAAATTTCTAGAAGATTTTCCATCAGTAAGTCTTCCCAGGAGAAGTGGGAGAGATTAACTAGGCATCTTAAGATGACAGATAGGGGAAGGGAGTTTATAGGAAATGAGTTTACTAAGCTTTTAAAGGACTGGTAAAGGCCCACAGAGGGGTTATCGCCCACTGAAGTACAGGTGCATGATGGGGATGCCCACCTAGTAATTATAAAAGTACTGGAAGAGTTTGCAGTCATTCAGGCTAAGTATAAACTCCTAGCAAGCCACCTATCACTGCTAGGAAATGACAACTCCTCCAAGCTGGTCCCTAGCTATAACCTAGGACACATTTTGGGGACTGGTGACCAGGAACCCCACAGGGACCAAGACATGGGCTCAATCACCATGATCCAAGTACCCCCCAGCAATCCTCTACTGTTTGCCACCCAAACTGAAATAAACTCCTCACTTATCCTTTCTGCTTTTGCAGATATCAGGGCACAGCACTATTTGACACTGGAGCAGACCAATCCCTTGCTGAAAAAAATTTGCCAACCTCATGAATCTACTCACAGTCCAAAGTAACATCAAAAGAGTTATCATGGCAAATAATATAAGCACACCAGTCACCAAGGAAGTAAAACCTTTCCGCACCCAAATTGAAGATGTGCAGACTACACTCAGTGGCCCTATCATATCAATCCTCAAGTATGATGTTATACTTGGTTTAGATTGGATGGGAAAGACCAAACCTCATATCAACTGGGATAGCATTATCCTCACCATACAGTGAGGCAAGGTGCATCATCACGTCTATCCAACTCACCTTGATGCACTTATGAAGGACCATGTATTTGTGAAAATTTTGAAAGCAGAATAGGAAACTGACCCTAGAAAAATCAATTATGACACCTGAACGTATGAAGTTATCCACTTCAAAAGCACAGAAACAGTGCATGTAAAAGACCCAATCAGAGCACAGCTAGTCATCAAATTCCCCTCTGTATTCCAAGAAACTTTACCAGGCTTATCACCTGATTGGGGCATATGACACAAAATTGACCTCAAGGAAAAGTGTCCCCAAGGCACACCCCGTTTACTGTCTCACACCTCAGGAGATCAATGCTTTAAAAGCCTACCTTGACAAAGCCCTTGAGAAAGGCCTCATTTGACTGTCCAAATTACTTTTTGGTGCAGCCGTCTTCTTTTTGGCAAAAAAGGATAGTGGACTCTGCCTAGTCTCAGACTACAGGGCGCTCAACAAGGTCATGATTAAGCACTGGTATCCCCTGCCTCTGATTGATGACCTTTTTGACGTCCTGGGGGTCCCAAGTCTTTACAGAAGTTGACTTGACAGCAGGATATCACCAAATTTTCATAAACCAGAAGATATCCCAAAGAGTGCATTCAGAACCAAATATAGGTCTTTTGAATGTGTTGTCCTCAATTTTGGTATGACAAACGCTCCCAGCGCCTTTGTGACCTTCATGAATGAGGTCTTCAAGGAACACATCAGAAAGAGAGCAATCATCTACCTAGAAAAAATAATCATATAAAGTCTAAATGTAACATAACACTGGGAAGATGTTTGTCTGGTCTTCCACACCCTCAAAGAAAACCAACTTGTTGCCAAGCCTTCAAAATGCAACTTCTTTTTGTCTGAAATTTCATTCCTTGCTCACATTATCAGCAAGGACAAAATAAAACCAGACTGTGGGGTTCCTGGTCTCCAGTTCCCAAAGTGTGTCCTGGGTCATAGCCAGGGACTAGCTTGGAGGAGTTGTCATTTAATAGAGGAGGGTGTTGGCTAGCTAACAGTTTATACTGAGCCTGCATCAATGTAAACTATTCTAATACTTTTCCAATTACTAGGCGGGCATCCCCACCATGCACTTGTACTTCATCTAGGACCAAACCTTCTGTGGGTCTGTACCAATCCTTAAGCAACCTAGTAAGCTCATTTCCAATAAAATCCTGTCCCCTATCCAGCATTTCAAGGTGTCTAGTCAACCTCTCCCACTCCTCCTGGGAAGTTTTACTAGTGGAAAACCTTCTACAACTCTGACAATAGGTATCTTTCTCCTCTTGGATAGGGTAAAATATGTGGGGCAATTCACTCATGGTTGTTATCTGTACTAATTGGAACTTTGGGCAGGGGTTGTAATAGGCTTTTATTCACAGTCAGAAGGAAGATCCCCTTAGAAACCTTCTGATATAATGCCTGGGGGTCTGGGAATCAATAGGGTTTTGCCAATACCTTGGAGTCCTCTAACAATATCTTGGACTCCTTGTACTTGGACTTGGGCTTCTTCACCTTGGTCTTGGACTCCTGCACTTGAGTCTTGGGCTCCTGTACTCTGCTTCAGCTCCTGCTCCTGCTCCTGATTCTTTATCTCCAACTCCAGCTCTGTTATCTTGGGCTTCCGCACCAGTATCTTGGACTCCTGTACCTTTGTCTTATGCTTAAGTCCTCTGTGTAGTCCTTGTGGCCTTTGGAATCCACTTGTGTCAGTACTTGTGGCCTTTGAAATCCACTGTATGAGTCCCTAAAAAGCCTCAGATAGCTCCCCTTTTGATAGCTCCTTTTTCAAGTCCAAATTCTCTCTCAGAACTCTGGTTTTCCAAAGCTTAAGTTATCCTATTTTTCTCTCTCTATAATATATTAAACCTCTTAATTTACTTCAGCCAATGAAAGCCCTGGATTTTCTGCTTCTGCACCTCATTTTTTAGGCTTTAACTCTCAAGTTAAAGCCCTCAAAATACTGATCAAACAGGCTTCAACCTGCAGCCAATAAAACACTTAGATTCAAAGTTTTTCCAAAAAAAGTTTGCCTGAATGACTTACCTTTGACCAGGGTTTAAACCCAGCACTATCTTGCTCTGTATAAACAACTGCTCCACATTTCAAACAGTTTTGCTGTGATTCCTGTCACGTTTCTCTGGCAAAACTCAAGCGCCTTTGCCTATGTTTTACATAGGGGAATTTCAAACCCTCAATTTTTCAACGTTTCTCCAAGTTTCCCTGCATTTTCTTCAGCATTTCTTGACTTCAAACTCACCTGTTGCTCCCCTTTTGCCTCTCCTAGTTGTTCTCAGTGAAATTTGGTTATTTGCCTTCACAGTTTCTCCGTCCTGTTCCCAGCCTCTCTTCAGCTCTTTCTGCATTCAATCAACTCTAAATAAAATACAGTTTAATTCCTGTAAATTATTTCTTTTCCTCTCTCTTTTAAATCATATGCTAATTAATTCTTTCTTTATATCATATTTTTAGCAGCATTAAATCATTATTTAACTGCTTCTTTCTTAATATTTCCTCTCTTAAGAAGCCAAAACCAGCATTTTAGCTTCTGTATCCAGTCTAACCCATCCTTCTAAGCCATCTTCCAGATCCATAGCTAGTCCTACACTATGATTTTCTGGTCCTTTAGCCAGTTCTTCAACAACATCTTCTAGTTCTTCAGCCTAGCCAGCAATCAGTCTATCTCAGTCATCAAACAGTCCATTTTTGTCATCCATCAGCTTAGACCAGGCCTTCCAGTCAGCAATCAACCCATTCCTTCAGTCAACACACAGTCCAGTCAACAAACAGTACAGTCATTACACAGTCCACACTATGAACTACCTAGGTTTCAATCCTCACAATGAACCATCTCGGTTGAATCCTCACAATGGCTTCCCAGTCTCTTAACTAGTCTTCACTGTGATCATACAGTCCTTCTTACTAGTCTTCACTGTAGAACCTGAACTGCCTCAGTCCTATGATCAGCCCCCAATACCAATACCTCAGACTCAGGCAATAAGTCTACAGGGCTACTGGCGCTTGGCTAGGCCCCTTACAAGTGTCCTTCACCTGGGCCATTTAACCACAGACAATCCTCATGCCTTTGCAGTTGTCTTTACTCATTCAGGTGATTTACCCTGAGCTTTCAGTTGCAAAGTAATCAACTTTACTTCCCAGAGGCCTGATCACACCAGGTTCTGCAGCTGCTTCCCCAAGCAACTACCTTGATGACATCCCAGAGCATATCCATGCCCTCCAATAATCACTTTGGGACCTCCCCAAAACTCCCATGGACACATAGATAAGGGCACCCTACAAGTCTGTTAGGTAGATTGATTGCTCACAGACCTCCTGTGAGCGCACAAGGGCAAGTAGAGCTATCTTAGCTCTACCCCCTTCCCTGGCAGCCTGTGTTACCCGCCAGGATCATCCACTGCCTACCCCAAGCAGCCAACAGTCATTGATAGATGGAGAACAACCAACAAGTTCACAGCAGCCAATGGTCCCTGATGAGCCATCACCTTCCTTACCCCAAGCAGTCAATGGTCCCTGCTGGGTGAGGACAACTAACCAGCCCCTAGCAGCCAGCAGTCTTTGCTAGGCTAGTCCAACACTTCTCTCTAGTAGTCCCTTGTTACCTACTAGGAAGGCCTTACTTTCCTTAGTAGTCAATGCTCCCTACTAGGCCTATAACTGTCTTAAAACCACAGCACACTATCAATTCTTAGCATTGCGTCTTTATTTGAAGCCAAATCAACCCTCACCTGCAAAACTGCTCCCATGTGGATCACCACATAGATCCTCCCCAAAATAGCCTCTATCTTCACAAATTAACCCATACACAAGGGCATTTGGCCTTCAAACCGCTTCAAGAACTGCGGGTGGACTTTTTCCAGCTTGCAAATTCATCACCTCACCAAGTCCTCTCAACTGAAAATTAGGCCCTGGGGAAACACCACTTGTCTGGAACAGACCAATCCACCTCTGCAGCCCACGCCTCTTGATCTTCAGCATCTTGTGATGGTCAAACCATACCAGATCCCCTTCCTCAAACCGCAGATTCATCCTGAACCTATTCCATACATTCCACTTTGCCTGGCGTACAAACTGCACCTGAAACTCTTTCTCTCTTGAATGTGCATACACATCCCAAATCAGCTTTGTGTGAGCCTCTACTGCCTCTGCATGGTCCTCTCATATCTGGTAGCTTGTGTGCCCCACCTCATTGCTGAGCAGAGCCTCTCTTTCATACAACATCTTGAACAGGCTAAAATCAGTACTCACATCTGGCATCAACCTGTACTCCATTGCCACATGAGCCATATGGATCCTCCAATTTTTCAAGGCCCCATCAGCAATTCTTTCTGTATCCCTCTTTGAGGTCCTTATTGTCCTCTCCACCAACCCATTAGACTCTGGGTAGTAAGTAGACACAAAGCTAGCCACACATTCTATTTTGCACACATCTCCCTCACCTTCTGGCTAGCGTAGGGTGGCCCCTGATATGAGATGATTCTCTCTGGACACCCATGTCTCAGGATCAGACATTCCTCAATGAACATAGCTATCTGGTACCCATTTTTGCGTTGCACTGCCTTCATCTCAATTCATTTTGTGAAAAGATCCACCACCACCAGGAAGCACTCCTTTTGACTACTTGTCATTGTCACATGGCCTGTATCCAGGGCCATCTTTTCAAACAAGTACAACACCTCCATTGGTTGCAGTGGGTATTTCCAAACCCCCATTGAAAACTTTGTACACTGCAAGCACTCTTTCAGCACCTTTTCAACTGTTTGGTATAACTGGGGCCAATAGTATCAACTCTTGACGGCTCTCATCAGCTCCTGGAATCTGAAGTGACCACCAAACCAAACATGAAGATCCCAAACCACCTGTTTCCAGTACTCTGGCATAATGTACCTCTGATTTTGCCAAACTGCCTCAACCTGCCCTTCAGCATCCTTGGTGTATTCTTATTGAACACCCACCATTGCTCAGGACAACAAATCAGCCACTACATTACTGTAAATTCAGAACCTAAATGTAAAAATGTGGGATTGTCAAATCCTTGGTCCAAATTTTGAATCACTTTTGCAGGATGGCCTTTTTTAATTAAATTGAATTTTTTGTGTATTTATTTGAATTTTTAAAAATGCGGGAACTCAGACACTTTTTACAAGTTCAAGTCAAACTGCATATTTCCAATGGACAAAATGAATTAATTGGAATTAGTTTTGAAGCATTCAAATCCATCAACTATTTTATTAAGTTTACTATGTTTTTTTGGAATTGCAGAATTGTCAAATCCATGAACCAAATTTCAAATCATTTTTGAATGCTACTAGTAAACTCAGATATTAATTGCAGGAACTGGAATTCAAATTGAATG
Organism: Entomophthora muscae; assembly: GCA_014839935.2. Lineage (NCBI taxonomy): Eukaryota > Fungi > Entomophthoromycota > Entomophthoromycetes > Entomophthorales > Entomophthoraceae > Entomophthora > Entomophthora muscae. The sequence goes on from QTSX02003623.1 coordinate 243,575, forward strand.
TACAGTAAGAACACTAGGAAACACCAACCTAAATCAAGAAGCTCCACCACAACTAAAATCAAATGAAAAATTCAATCTTAATAATCATGTTTAGACATAAAAAGTGATTAAACTCTAAAATTATCCAAACCCAGAAAGTATACATTATTATACACTTTGAATCATGGATATAGAAATTCTGTTACTATTCAAGGCTAAATCAAGAGAAAACAACTACCCACAAATAAACCAAAAATCCAAATAAATACATATTTAATCTAAAATATATTTTTACTTTATTTTTATGGACCAACAATTGCATTCCCAACCAGCTCCTGCATCAGCCCACAGGGCAGCCTGTCCACAAGGGCGTCCCAGAGGGTCCAAGAATAGACCCAGAACCCAACTAGAGGGGATTAATGCCAACACACAGGCCTCCCAAGGTGTCATCACCAGTCAACCACCTCCCGCATCCCAAGCCAGGTCACACAGCCTGAATCCTAGACAGAAGCTGCTCTCAAGGCCTTCCACCAAAGTCTCCATGTAAAGCCCCAGAAAATGAGGGAGTATTTTAGCAAGGTAGGGTACCAAGTTGGCAACTTGGAATCCTGTGAGCGCTGTCACAATGGGGTAGACCATCATCATCCATCTGAAGACCTTGGTGTGTACGTTAAATCTTCCAAAATTACCGGCAAAGTACGTAAGCACATATAATACAAAGGTGTATATTGCTACATGCTGGGTGGAGCGGGGCAACACCAGCGTGGGCCAGGAGTACGTCTCAGAGGAGTTTAGCTGCGCTGGCTCCCCATAGAAGTACTCATCAGGCAGTTTATTGTAGGGCCCATGCTGGTGGGTGTATTGGTGGCCCCCAATCCCAAGGCAGGCTGTGAGTACAGCCAAGAAGATTAAATGGTTCATCTTCTGATCCTGGGAAAGAGCAGACAAAGCTTAGTGTCTTAACTTTTTGTAGAGTAAAAGTTCTGGTTTTGATTTATGTGATACTATTGAGGAGTAATTTCACTCAATGATAGAACAAACTAACATCAAGTGATTGAGATTTATTATATAATATCATCCTTAGTGGGACATGAATAGTACAAAGCATTGGATAGGGAACACCAAACACTTGGTGTTGTCTGGGATTCCTATTTGGGATTGGAATGGGAGTGGTTTGGCAGGCAATTAATTGTTATCCTTGGCATTGCATGGAATTGGAGCATCTTCAGGCACATTTATGCATTTCAATTCAACTTTTGCAGTTGATGCATTAATTGTAGTGCTGGGCTTCTTGTCAACCCCCTCTAAATTTGGTAAATTCCAAATTTGGGCAGCAGTTCCCCCTCCATTTGGGTTTGGGGAAATTGCCTTTTTGGGTTTCCCCTTTTGGAAATTTACCCATTTGGCAGCCTGGCTAGCAGTGATGGGCAGGCAGGCAGACTGGCAGCAGGCGCGCGCGGGCGGGCCGCCTGGCAGTTGGGCGTGCGGCCTGCGGACCCAGTATAAAACCTGTCCAAATTAAAAACTTTATTTTTAATTTGTGTTTTCTGGCCTTGGCTTCCTGCGGCAGTTTCCCCAATAAGGGGGAACTTCTGCCATTTTTTATTTTGTTTTTTACAATTAACTGTACACAAAAAATCATTCTGAGCCACAGTGTTGTCAGGAATATTCCTGACAGTTGCTTCTCCTTCCCTTCTTGGCAAAGCTGTCCATTGGCGGTACTGGGCAATAAGGTTAGGAGCGTTGGCAAGGTTCTTTACTGGTTCCCATGAGTTTGATTCCGGTGGGTAACCTATCCATGAAACTAGGTACTGGACCTAGTTGCAAACTTTCCTGTATCCTAGTATGGCTTCCACTTCCCACTCTGGGGTGTGTTGTAGGATTGTTGGCGGAGGGTTGCTGTCTTTAGTCTGATGAGCATGGGAACTTCCTCTTTCTGCCTCTAGTTTGGATACATGGAAGACGTTGTGGGCACTGGAGCAGTCAGGGAGCTGTACTCTATACATTGTGTCAGAGATCTGCTGGAGTATTTTGAGGGGGCCAATGCAGCAGGATCCTAGCTTTCTGCCCACTTGGTTAATCTTGAGGTTCTTGATGTCAAGATACACATTGGAGCCTACTTTGAACTCTGGGTTGGCACATCAGGGTTTGTTGGCTTGCACCTTGTACTTTTGTTGGGCCTCCATGAGGTTACTCTGTAGATGTTTCTGTGTATCCCTTAGGTTTTGGAAGTACTTGTTGGCTTGAGGTACGGTCCCTGGGCAGTCTTTATTGGGAATTCCTTGCAGAGAGAAACCGTAGTTGGCTGTGAATGGGAAAATCTTGGCCCCCAAGTGGTAAGAACTGTTGTAGCTAAACTGGGCCAAGGTTAGTAGTTCCGCCCAATTATCCTGCTTAGTGTTGACGTAGGCGCAGAGATAAGTTTCCAGTATCTGGTTAACTTGCTCTGTTTAACCATTGGTTTGAGGGTGGAAGGCTGTTGACAGGTTGAGTTTTACTTGGAGTTGTTGCATTATTTTGCCCCAGAATTTGGAAGTGAACTGTTTTCCTCTGTCTGAGACAATGTCTTTGGGGAGACAGTGGTGGCGGTAAATGTGATTGAGGAATAACCAAGCCGTGGCGGTGGCCGACATTCCTGATGAACAAGCAATGAACTCTGCAGCTTTGGTGAGGCAGTCCACAATAACCAGAATCCCTGTGAACCCTTGACTGGGAGGTAGGTCCGTAATAAAATCCATGGAGATAGATTCCCATGGTATGAATGGGATTGGGAGGGGTTGAAGCAAACCCTGTGGCTTCTGTGTGGAGTGTTTGTTCCTCATACATGAGACACATTGTGAGATGCAGTTCTTTACTTGGGGAAACATGGATGGCCACCAGTAGCTGATTCAAAGATGCACCATAGTTTTCTTGATTCCTCTGTGACCACCTAGCGGGAAGTCATGTAACTCCTGTAGGACCTAATTCTGAATGAATCCTGGGGGTACCACCAATCTAACAAGTCTGTAAAGGAAGCCCCCATGAATAGAGTAGTTGGGGTTGGGTTTTGCGGAGTTTATTTTGGCAATTAGGTCCTGGATGAGTGGGGAGTCCTTCTGGGCGTTCTTAACCTCCTCCTCCAAGGATGAGAGTGGTTGGGAGGCCCCAAGGACAGCCATCAAAAACTGATTAGTGTCTAGGACCAGTTGGGTGTTGAAATGACTGTAGGATAGGTCTCTGTCATTGTGATCTTCTTGTCTGCTCAGGGCGTCTGGTGTGTTGTTGGTGTGCCCTGGGATGTAACTGATTTTGAAGTCGTAGGAGGACAAATCCAGAGCCCATCTGGCGAGTCTTTGGCAGATCTTCCTCTTCTCTGTGAAGCATAAAAGGTTCCTGTGATTGGTGCGGACAATGATAATGTGCTTGGCTACTTCTAAGTATTGTCTCCAGTGTTCAAAAGCTTTAACTATGGCCATGAGTTCTTTTTTGTACACATTGTAGTTTTGTTCACAATCCAGCAGCTTCTTAGAGAAGTATGCCACAGGGTGGTATAATCCAGGCTCCCCTTCCTGAAGCAAGACTGCGCCCTTAGGCAAAGTATGAAGCATCAGTCTCCAAAAAAAATTGGAGCTCAGGGTCAGGTTGTCGGAGTACCAGGGCTGTTATGAAGGCGGTTTTGAGGGGTTCAAATGATTTCTGTGCCTCCTCTGTCCAAATGTAAGGTACACTTTTGGCAGTCAAGGACGTGAGGGGTTCCACTATCTTTTCAAAATTCTTGATAAACTTACGGCAGAAGTTAGCCAACCCCAGGAACCCTCTCAATTTTGATTGGGTGTCTGGGGTCTGCCATTCAATTACTGCTGCAATTTTGGATGGCGCAATGGCAAAGCTGCTTTTCCGGATTGCGTACCCCAGGAATTCTACCTCTTGTTTGAGGAACTCACATTTCTCCCTTTTGCAGTATAGCTTGGCCTGGCGTAAGCGTTCCAGGACCTTCTTCAGGTCACAGAGGTGTGAGGCTTCATCCTTGGAGTACACTAGAATGTTGTCTAGGTAAACCACTACACAGACATCCAAGAGGTCAAAGAGAATTTTGTTCATCAGGGCTTGGAAAGCAGAAGGTGCATTGCAGAGTCCAAAGGGCATGACCAGGTACTTGTAAAGGCCAAAGACTGTTCTGAAGGCTTTCTTCCACTTGTTCCCTTCTGCAATTTGGACCTGATTGTAGGCATTGTGGAGGTTGAGTTTGGAAAAGACGTAAGCTCCTGTCAGGCAATCTGTTAGTTGCTCTGCGGAGGGAACTGGATAGCAATCCTTCACTGTGATGGCGTTGAGCAGACTGTAGTCTACACATGGGCGTAGTCCTCCATCCCCTTTCTTAACAAAGAAGATTGGTGAAGAGCAGGAGGATTGAGATTGTCTCATGTGTCCTTTGGCCATCAGTTCAGAGATGTATTCCTTTAGTACCAGACCTTGCACATGTGTGGTGGGATAAACCTTTCCCCATTTTGGTTTCACCAGGTGGAAGGTCAATCCTGAGGTCACTTGCTCTCTGCTCTGGGAGACCTTGCATTGGGACTTTGCTAAAGACGTTGGTGTACTCTTCTAACATCTCATCTAGGTGGGGAATGACTGATATGGGCATGACCATTCTGGTGGGCGTGGAGTTACTCCCAAGTGGTGCCATGCCGGTCTGGCCCTGACTGGAGATGTTGGCCTGATGTGTGTCCCAATCAATGTTGCATCTGGCTTTCTGCCACCAAGGCATTCCTAGTATGGCGGGGAAGGCTAGGTTCTCTAGGGAGGAGAAGTTTAGTTCAAACCTCATCCCCCAATTTCCACGGCGGTTGGTTCCATAACCTGGTACACTGGGGGAGTGCTCCCATTGGCCAGCAAGGCGGTTCCTCCTAGTATGGCCTGCTTGATGAGACCTTTTACCAGGAGGTGGTTGATGAAATTCCCCATGGCTCCTGTGTCAAGTAGGGCGGTGGTGTGTATTTTCTGTGCATTGGACACCAGGGTGATGGGGACTGTGGAGTAGAGAGAAGTAGTTGCTTTATTACCTCCTTCCTCAGCCGCCATAAGGGGCTGAGGATTTGAGGGAGGTTTAAAAGGATTAGGATGGGTGGTGAAACAATTCATCACTGAGTGACCTGCAAGTCTGCAGTACAGACAGAGACCTTGTGCCACGCGGCAGGCCTTCTCTTCATTGGATAGCATAAAGCCCCCAGGTCTGGGGATCACCCCAAGACGGGGAACTTTAGCGTCGGCGGGAGGTCCAGCAACCTCAACTTGAATGGAATTGTGCTGGATGGCCTTGGGGGAAGGGTATTTTCATACCACGCTCCCCAAGTTTGAACATCTTGGATGACCTTGTTGTAAGTCTCTGGAAGCTTATGGTGGAGGAGGAATTACTGGACTTGGGGTGAGAGCCCTGTGTAATACAAGTAGCAGGCTTCATCACTATTCAGATTGAGAGCCTCCTTGAGCTTTGAGAACTGTTTGGTGTAGTGGGCAGTATATGATGTTCCTTGTCTCAGAGAGTACAGTTTCCAACGGGTATTGTTTAGATCCTCAGGGGAGCTGACTGAGTCTAACAACTTTTGACTGAAGGAGTTAAAGTCATGGTGTAACCCCAGCTCTTTTAGTACAATGGCAGCAAACCAGTCTTTCTGTTGACCGGTGAGTTGATTTGCCACATGAAGAACCTTTTGGACGCCGGTGGTAAAGCAGGCTGGCTCTGCTTTGAACAAGGTGTGTGAGAAGGAGAGTAGGGTAAATATCACTTGTTTCTTGGAGGAATGGATTGTGGATTTAGAAAGTTGACTGAGGATAAAATCCTGAACCTGGTGGGTACTGGTGGGTTGTGTGGCCTCTCCTCTATATTGAAGAGCCAGAAAGCAGCAAAGACAAGTATAGCATACAATTAGGAGGGAAATAAGGAATTTAAGGCATATCAAGGTAAGATATCCGAACATTGTTGAGCCTGAGGCTGTTGGTGTAAGCCCCAGTGGGGGTGCTATCATACTGTAAAGCCCCAGAAAATGAGGGAGTATTTTAGCAAGGTAGGGTACCAAGTTGGCAACTTGGAATCCTGTGAGCACTGTCACAATGGGGTAGACTGTCATCATTCATCTGAAGACCTTGGTGTGTACATTAAATCTTCCAAAATTACCGCCAAAGTACGTAAGCACGTAGAATACAAAGGTGTATATTGCTACGTGCTGGGTGGAGCAGGGCAACACCAGCGTGGGCCAGGAGTACGTCTCAGAGGAGTTTAGCTGCGCTGGCTCCCCATAGAAGTACTCATCAGGCAGTTTATTGTAGGGCCCATGCTGGTGGGTGTATTGGTGGCCCCCAATCCCAAGGCAGGCTGTGAGTACAGCTGAGAAGATTAAATGGTTCATCTTCTGATCCTGGGAAAGAGCAGACAAAGCTTAGTGTCTTAACTTTTTGTAGAGTAAAAGTTCTGGTTTTGATTTATGTGATACTATTGAGGGGTGATTTCACTCAATGATAGCACAAACTACCATCAAGTGATTGAGATTTATTATATACTATCATCCTTAGTGGGACATGAACAGTACAAAGCATTGGATAGGGAACCCCAAACACTTGGTGTTGTCTGAGATTCCTATTTGGGATTGGGATGGGAGTGGTTTGGTAGGAAATTAATTGTTATCCTTGGCATTGCATGGAATTGGAGCATCTTCAGGCACATTTATGCATTTCAATTCAACTTTTGCAGTTGATGCATTAATTGTAGTGCTGGGCTGCTTGTCAACCCCCTCCAAATTTTGTAACTTCCAAATTTGGGGAGCAGTTCCCCCTCCATTTGGGTTTGGGGAAATTGCCTTTTTGGGTTTCCCCTTTTGGCAATTTCCCCATTTGGCGGCCTGGCAGGCAGTGGTGGATGGGCGGGCGGGGCTGGCAGGCGCCTGGCAGCTGGCTGCGCGGCCTGCAGACGGGGTATAAAACCTGTCCAAATTAAAAACTTTATTTTTAATTTGTGTTTTCTGGCCTTTGCTTTCCACAGCAGCTTCCCCAATAAGGGGGAACTGCTACCATCTTTTATTTTGTTTTTTACAATTAACTGTACATAAAATATCATTCTGAGCCATAGTGTTGTCAGGTTTATTCCTGACACTCCTATACCAGGGTCACTGGGAACACTGAAGTTACTTACACCTCCACCGTGTACCCAGTTGTCACCCGTCCCCACACTCTTGATCCAATAGTTGTGACTTCCTGCCCCGCATTTTTGACACCTCCTACAAGCCATTGGCCACAAATGAGGAGCCATCTGCACCTGTGACGTATTCCACAATTGACAGCGCCACCACAAGTAAGAGTGATCCCACCTTCTACACAAAGGTCCCCATCCCCTGTGTTGAGCCAGCCAGGATGCTGCAGTACCTGCCAAGGGCCAGCGTTGGTTAACAGATAATGAGCGTTAAGCTCTCCTCAACTGCTTGAACAGGGGAATGGCAGTTTGGGATATTGCGTCCCAATTTGGTGTCACGTCCAGGTACATTGGCAACCTCAACACCAAATATGGCAACACCAGTCAAATTGCAAAATCCATCAAGGCTAAGCGGCAGCCCAGCCTACTTCAGCCCACCCATCTTGAGGCAATCAGGCAGTGGGTGATCAAGGATTGCCAACTGGGCACGCTTGCTGTCCAATCAATGCTGGCCACAGAGTTTGGGCTTTTGGTAGGACACACCATTTTGAAAATGGCATCTCAAAAAAACAGCATCTCAAATTTAATTCAAGATGGAGTTTTTTGCGTTAGTGATTTTTAATCACAAAAAAAATAAAATAAAAAATAAAATAGTTAAAATTTACATATACCTTTATAATGTGGCATCTCCCATGCACGCCATCTCAATTCTGTCACTTTGAGTCATATTAATTAAATCTTATTTCACTAACTTTATTTACATATGAAATCAATTAGTGTGGGGAGTGTTTACACCATCTTGACTTTACGTCATTTTGAATTACACAATTTATCTTAAACTAAAATAAGCTTATACCCAAACTAAAATAAAGCCTGTGGTATAGTACCAGAAGATGTTCCTATAGTATTAATCTAAGACACTTATAATAAGATCAACCTAAATAGACACCACTATGATAGTCCTTCTAGTGATTGTCATTGCTGGGTAAAAAAAACCAGTTTTGTTATATGTAATTTATAGCTTTATTATACATAGATACATTGATAAGGGGTTTCTTAATAAAATATTTTAATAGTGATTTTAATATGGAAGGGGGTGATTACGCCATTTTGATTTACGTCACTTCAAATTCCACCGAGTTTCACATCACCCAATTGATTCAAGGCGCACTATGGATAGGGGAAAAAGGGGAAATTACCTATGACGCCAGGCTAAGCTATATTGATTCCCCCACCGCAATTCTTGCTTTCCACTTTTCAAAAGTATAGTTTCACGTCAAAAACCAATTAAGCAAAAAATGTAAGAAAACATATGAAACTTTGCAAATATATATTTTTTAATCTCCTCTAAACAACTGGGTTCTTTTTTAACCCCAGTTGTATAAGCTAGTTTTTGAGAAATTCAAGTTTTACTTTTTGGCCTGGTTGAGGTAGCTCCACCGTAGATTTGTTAATTTAATATAAAAAATGGTCAAAAACACTATGTTTTTGAGCTACAGCACCTCAATTACGTCAATTCAAAAACGCCATTTTGATAGCAAGTTTTCAGTCAAAACTCAAAGTTTTGCATACTTGCATTACTAATAAAAAAGTATTTTTACAAAAAAAATATTGAAATTTTGATAGTATATATTTTTTGATCTCCTCTACAATTCTATGTAAAAAAATTGATATTTTTATATTAAAAACATTCTTATTTTTCTCTTTAAAAACAACCCCCAAATTGCTCATATTTTGATACTAATTCACTTTTAGATGCCTCCCAAGTCAACTGCCAAAGCTGCTACCAAGGCCTCCAAGGCCTCAAAGTTCAAAATCACTCTGCTAAGGCCAAAAAGGCCAAGAAAACCCCAAAGAAGCAGCCTTCTAAGGTCAAAGATCCCCCAAGACCCCAACTCCTTCACCTGAACAAGAGGGAAACAGTCCTACCCCTCCCCATTCTCCATTTGTTTACTCCCCATCTGATCCTCAAGAGAAGTTGTTTAACTTCAATTGCCATTCTGACCCCACTTCAGAGCCTGATGATGAAGAGGAGCAGGAGCCTGAGCCTGGTGCTTCTGCAGATGAGCCAATTGAGCTCTGGGATCTTAACTCTATCCACAATATATGCAACTGAAATGGCACCTTTGTTGTGCCAACATCATACCCTATCAGCTATCCAATTATGACAAAGAAAGGGGGAGCTGGTTTTGTTTACAAGGGCTACAGCTTCATCTGTAATGACAAGAAGAAGCCCATCTATCAACATCACTTCAAATGTGATAACATTGGCTGCCCAGCAAGGCTCACAACTTATGGGTTCACCAGATTTAAGGCCCTTACTGTTAACCACAACTGCGCTGAGCCTTTTGATCCTCTCTATCAACTTATCTGCTGGTTTCTTTGCCAGGTGATCCCAACCACAAAGGATCAAACTGCTACTGAGGTTGTCAACAATGCACTCCTCAATTTAAATGATACCCAACTAGCAACTGTTGGTGGCGCCTCAAAACTATAGAGATATTTTACTGATCAAAGATATGCTCTGAGCACTGAAGGCGTCAGTGCAAGCTCCATTGACCAATTGATCATTAATGAGGATGTCATAACTGTGCTGTTTTAGCAGAGTTACACGGGGAAAAATATTTAGAAGATAGACAATAATCTTTATTGAGAGATAATGATTATATAGTTCATGTGAATTAAGGATAGTAGGAACAAGATTGGTGATCACACAACTGGATGGAAGAAGGGGGTGGCTTGATCCTGATAATGAGTCAAGTGCCAAATTGAGGTATCCACTGTAAAGGGTCATCATCTGTTCATGTTGATAGATTTGGTAATTTGAGTTGACTTCCTAGTCTGGCTTTGGGTGACTGGGTAATAAGATTACAGGTCACAAACCCGCTTGGTTGGAACCATGCTGGCAGGTCAAGCCTGCGGTTTTGACACCCCCCGGCTGAAGGTCAGCCTCCTCTGGGGGCAGGTTGTCAGGGAGGTTGTCAGGAGCCCAGGCGCCATATTGAACCAGTTGTTGTTTGGTGGCAGGCAGGGCGGTTTCCTGTTGTTTCTGTCTTGCTTTGCAGGGTTGTAGGCGGTCATGGTGTAAGGTCTTGTCTTGCTTGCGTTTCCCAAGCCCTTGCACAAGGTAAGTATTATTATTGTTTACCTTCAGAATGATTGCTGGCCCTACTTTCTTGGGTTGTAGTTTGCTCTTGTCAACATTCATGACCCAGACTTTTCCCCTGACTTCATGTCTATTGTGGATGGGAACAAAATTCTTTTGTAAGTGTTCCTTTTCTTTGGCTGATTGTTTGCTGTTGGCCTCTACTACTTGAGGATTGGAGCAAGGAGGGACTTGACTTGGAATTTCCAGTTTGGGTCCTGTCAATGCTTGAATGATATTTGGCTGTGTGCCGTATACCAGTTCAAACGGGCTTTTCCTGGTGGATCTGTTCACTTGGGTTTGGCACACAAGTAACACAGTTGGTAGCTGCTTATACCAGTCTTCAGGTCTCCCAGCGGTGAGTTTGGCTAGGGCTTGCACAAGGCTACCATTAAGCCACTCTACGCGTCCATTGGCCTGTGGATGGTATGATGTTGTGACAGTGTGTTTGACCCCATTTTTGGTGAGGTTCACATTGGTGTCTTCAGAGGTCAATTATTTGCCTCCATTGGTTATCAGGAGTTCTGGCTTTCCAAACCTGCTGATTATTTCCTTGCCAATGAATTGTTGGACATTGTTACTGGTATGTGTTTTCACCGCTTGGGCTACTGGTCACCTTGTTGCAAAATTGATGGCTGTGATGATGTATTTTTTGTTGTTGTGCTTTCCTGGCATGGGGCCCACAATGTCAAGAGCCCATACTTTGAACAGTAGTTGGGTTTGAATGGGGAGTACAGACTTAGGCGGGGTTTTGCTTTTGGCAAACTTTTTGCAGACCTCACACTGTTCTAGCACTTCCTGGATATTGCAGTATAAGGCTGGCCACCAGGCTTTATGTTTTAGGAATTTGTATAGATTCCGGCTCTTGGTATGTCCAAGATCTCTGTGGTAGCAAAGAATGGTATTGACTTGTTGATGTGTGGGGATGTAGGGAATGGTTGTGCCATCCGACATCTTTCTGTGAAGGGTTCCATATACATCAGCAAAGAGGTGTTCATTCTTGATGACCATTTCTTTGATGATATTGGTTGTGCCTGCAGGGAACCCTTTGTCTTTTGTACGTAGCACTAGGAGAGGCCAGTCTGGGTTGAGCCCATTCTCTCCCCTAGAAGCGCGGACATACAGACGGGACAGGGCGTCTGCCATGGCAAGCTCAGCCCCGGGCTTATACTGGACTAGGTGGTTGCCCCGTCCAAGGACAGAATTAAAGTTGAATTTAATAAATCAATTAAATATATTTTATTGTGTTTTAGGCTTGGAGTACTTATCATGTATTTAATTAAAATTTATTTAATTGCTTTATTAGAATGTAGTTTCAATTATATTTATTTAAATTTAAAATTAAAATTGTATATTCCAAGTATAAATAAAACTAAACCTAAATAAGTATAGTATCACTTTTAAGTTTAGTAAAGATAAACTAATTATTTTAAATATAGTATTTGCTTTTTTAAATTCATTCACAATGTAGAGCTAATCTGCAGCTTTAAAATAAGCTATTGGTTATCAAAATTGGCTTAGCATTCACTGAGATCCCTTGATTTTAGTTTTTTAGTGTGCATTAAAAGTAAATTTAGATAATTTCAAATTGAGCCTGAGCCTTTAATTATGACGTGACCCCATTCAAGCACTTAACTATATATCTCAGCATCTAGAGCAGTTAGAGCTATCATGCTTGGTACTATTGTGATTGGAATTGTCTGAAAAATTGATCTACGTCATCTAAATTTCATGAAAATCATCATATGGAAACATAATTTTATCATAGTTAGTTTACTCCACTGATGTTCTTTTGGAATGAAGCTATGTCAAGCAAGGTCTACTCTGAAACAATATGGAGCCACTTGGATCAGGTGGCATCAAATTGGAATGGTCTACTATCTCACTTGAAGAATAATAATTTTGAAATGTCCAAGCCAACCATCTCCTTCTTTAAACTAATATTTATATTTATAATTTAAACTGTATTGCTTTAAATTGACCAAGTTCTCTTTTTGTTATAAATTTAATCCTCAGCATAGAGCATAACCATCCAACCATATAAAACAATCTAAAACAATTGCTGCTTCTCTTCCAGTTTTAATTCACCCATTCTAGAGTTGGGTAATCTAGAAAGATAAGCCACTTTGATATGGTTGAATAGGGTTAGCCACTAATTTAAAATGCACATAATCAAATACAAATTTATTAAAGTTTGAGTGGCTTATATTTCAGTTCAACATGATTTAGACCACACTCCACTGAATTCAACCCAAGTACTTTCAAAGATGCATGTAAGGGATTGAATGTAAGGATGAGCCAAATTGAGCTTTTGGCATACAATCAAATTTTAAAATCAAATTTAACTAAAAATCAATTCAGTCAAATCCCTTACAGCTTGAGCCCACTTGAGGTGACATTACAGACAGACAGACTCACTTTTATATATATTAATGAGCATGTTAAACCTTTCTAAGATTTCCATCCACCGCACTTGGCGGCGTGACAGGTTTGCTTGTGTCTTGAAGTAGATGAGCAACTTATGATTGGTTAGTGCTGTGAATTCTAACTGCCGTTCCAGGTAACAGCGCCAATTGACTAGGCAGTGTATGATGGCCAACAGCTCTTTGTCGTGGATTGGGTATCAACACTTGCCATCTGTCAGTTGCACAACTTGTAGGCTACTGGCAGGAAGTCATCATCACTATTCTTAATTTGTAGTACTCCCCCAATGGATGCATATGAAGTGTTGGTTTCCATCTGGTATTCCCCATCCCGTTTGGGATATTGTAAGATGGGAGCTGCCATGAGCTTTTCCTTGAGACGTCTAAAGCAGAGGTCACGTTGGGGGGTCCATACAAACTTGGACTTGGCGCCTGTTATGGCGGACAAGGGGGCGGTCAGGACGCCACAGTTGGGTATGAAGCGTTGTACATAGGCCACCATTCCCAAGAAGGTGTGGAGTTCTGATTTTTCTTTAGGAGGTGGCATTTTGCAGATGGCTTATATCTTCTGGCTGTTGGGTTTGATGCCGTCTTTTGAGACTATGTGTCCCAAGAAGGGTAGTTGCTCTTGGAAGAACTGGCACTTGGAGGGCTTGGCCAACAGTTTGTGCCGTGCCAAGGTTGCAAAGACTTCCTCCAGGTCTTTGTGGTGCTGTTCCACCAAGGAGCTGTAGATGATAATATTGTCCAGGTACACCAGGGCGCGTTTGCCTATGTGTGGTGCAAACACTTTGTTCATGAAGGTTATAAAGGTGTACGGGGCGTTGGTCATGCCAAAGTTGAGTACTACACATTCGTAGGAACCGTACTTGGTGTGGAAGGCTGTCTTGGGGATGTCTTCCTCCTTGATACAAATCTGGTTGTAGCCTGCGGTTAGATCAAGCTTGGAGAAGACGGAGGCACCTCCCAAGGCGTCAAAGAGATTGTCAATTAATGGTAATGGGTAACAATTCTTAATGGTGACTTTGTTTAAGGCGCGGTAGTCTGTGACCAGGCGTAAGGTACCGTCCTTTTTAGCCATGAAGAATACAGCAGCCCAAAGGGAGACTATGAGGGGCAGATAAGTCCTTTTTCCAATGCCTCCTTGAGATAGGCGCGCAGGGCGTTGTCCTTGTTTGGGGTCAGCCTGTAAATGGGATGTGCCTTGGGTACAGCCCCCTTGAGTTGGATAGAGTGTTGGATGTGTTTCTCAGGGGGTAGCCCAGGTAACACCTCCTTAAAGATTTCTGGGTGAAGGCCACAATGTTGCAATCTTGCAGCGTGGAGGTGTCCTGGTGGTCCTTGAAGTGTATGATTTCATACTGGCAGGAATCCCAGCCAATTGCTTTCAGGTTTTCCTTCTTGTCTAAGGTCTTTGTGATGCGTACAAAGGCGTGGTCTCATAGAAGTTGGTCTACAGAGTCTGGGTAGATTTGATGGTTGGCACCTTCACGCTTGATGGTCAACACTGAGGTTGCCCAGTCCATGTGGGGGTTGTTTTTACGTAACCAGTCCAGCCCCAGTACAATGTCAAACTTAGGGAAGTCAATGACAGGACCTTGGATGATGGAGTGGAGGTTCTCAAGCATGACAGAGAAGGGGGCAGTTTCCTTTGTCACAGCAATGTGGTGTTCATCAGCCAGGACCATGTTCTTAATCTGCAAAAGATTAGTGGTCAGCTTGAATTTATCCACAAAGCTGCTGTTACTAAAGTTTGGTCTGCGCCCAAGTCCAGGAGTGCTGAGCCTGTGTAACTGCAAAAGCGGAAAGGGTAAGACATCAATTTATTGGGATATCTGGCAATGGTGTATAGTACCAGGTCTTCCGAGGGCACTTGGATCATTGTGCATTGGTCCACGTTCTCAGGTCAGTATTCATTGTTGGGCAAGTCAGGAGTTGCGTGGGGAGAGCTTGGCTTGCTTAGTGCTCTCCCTGGGCTTTTCCCTCATCCTGGTTGCCTTGGGTGGCAGTGACACGGAAGTGGGTACAATTTGACTGGCCGTTATTCCCATTTCCATTCCCATTCAAACCTGTGGGTTTGTGGTTATTGTTGTTGCCGTTGCCTCCAGGGGGTGGTTGAGAGGAGCGCCCACTTGGATGAGAGTCCTTGGGCCTTTCTTGTTTCCCAGTCTGTGCCTTGTGTAGAGCATTGGATGTTTGTTCCACTTTTTCTGCTTTGCAGTACAGGCTTTGCAGGTTGGTAACTTAGTCCAGGTTCACATGTCTCATCACGTGCAACTTGAGAGTGTTTTAGTACATGAGGTGTGTAGCTGGAGTGTCAAAAGCCATTTCAGATGGGGCACAAAGACGGAGTTCCTCATAGGCGCGGGTGAGTTCTTTGACAGTGCCTGTCTGGGTCAGGTTCTTTACTTGGCGTATGATCATGAGTGCTGTATCCTTAAGCACAAACCTTGCCAAGAAGTCCTGTTTGAAATTGTCCAAGTTCTTGTCAGTGTGTTCTTTGTGCCACTTGTCACACCAGGTGCCAGCATTGTGGGTCAGGCAAATGGAAATCCCCACAATCCAAAATTGCTGCGGGCATTCCATCTGAGCCAGCTTTCTTTGGGCGGACTGGATCCATGCGGCAGCGTTGTTGTTGTTGGCCCCTGCAAAGGGTTCCAAGGCGGCGCTGCAAAGTCTTTGTGCAACATAGGCAGGCATGGTGGTTTTGTCAGCTGATTGTGGCATCAAGGAAGGTGCCTGAAAGAACCCTTAGGCGTACAGGGCGTTGAAGGCAGGTAGCAGGATCACTGTGTTTTGGTAGAGAACAAAACCATCAGGTATCTCAGTACCAGGGGTATACAGAGTCCAGTTGGGTGGGAGGCCAGACATGATTCTGTCAAGGATTTATTGGCTACAGTGTGTGCCGGCAACAGGCAGAATTTTTCAAGATACAGTAGGATGGAGAGCCTACCTGTGCTATCAATGTTGTAACTGTGCTGTTTTAGCAGAGTTACACGAGAAAAAATATTTAGAAAATAGATAATAATCTTTATTGAGAGATAATGATTATATAGTTCATGTGAATCAAGGATAGTAGGAACTAGATAGGTGATCACACGGCTGAATGGAAGAAGGGGGTGGCTTGATCCTGATAATGAGTCAAGCGCAAAAACAAGATATCCACCGTAAAGGATCATCATCTGTTCATGTTAAAAGATTTGGTAATTCAAGTTGACTTCCTAGTCTGGCTTTGGGTGACCAGGTAATTGGATTGCGGGTCACAAACCCGCTTGGTTGGAACCTTGTTGGCGGGTCAAGCCTGCGGTTTCAAAAAGAGCAAAAACTATCTTGCCTTAAAGAGAGATCTCTCCTCCATGATGATGGTCAACATGCCACAGAGCGTATCATCTGCTTTACAACAAGCCAGGATCTGAACAACCTCCTTAAGTGCAAGACCTGGCTTGCAGATGGCACTTTCTCCACCTTCCCAAAGCTCTTTAGCCAGCTTTGGAATATCCATTGGAAGGTTAGAAATCTTGTTCTTCCCCTGGTCTTCTTTTTCCTCCCAAATAAGAAGCAGGAAACCTATGTCTGGGCACTAACAATTTTAAAGGCCAAACTGGATGAAATCCTTCCAACAATTGAAGAGGAGCCCAAGGAGACTAGAGGGCGTAAGAAAAAATCCATCTCCCAAGAAGATGACGCTCCCACCCCAACCAAGAAAAAGCCTGAAAACCTCTCCTATCACAAATATCTGGTAGTGGATTTTGAACAGGCTCAAGAAAATGCCTTTATTTGTGTCTTTAAGAGCTCCCCTCAGGGATGCTACTTCCACTTCAGGCAGGCACTCTGCCACTGCCTCCAAAAGTGCTCTGACCTCCATGAGCTGGTCTACACTGAAGGCACCAAAGAAGCAAAGGACGTTTTTAATTGCTTTGCTTCTCTTGACCTTGTGCAAAAGGAGGAAACCAATGCCTTTTATGACCCCCTCCTCCACCATCCCTATATCCAGGCCAATCAGGAAGCCTTTGCACCCTTTATTGAGTATTTTGAGACTCAACAAGTTGGCATATTCCAAGGAGCACACTGCATTAGAAATTGGCAGTGACTCAATCACCTGGAACTGCTATAAGCAGGTCAAAGACGGGTTGATCAAGACCACCTCTTCCCTTGAAGGGTGGCTGTGATGACCCACATGTTTGGTGGTTTGCAGGCGGGGCTTATGTTGGCAAAGTGAAAGTTTAGTGACTGTTGTTGAAGAAAGCTGGCTGGAGGACCAGAAGATGATGGTGAAGAACTAGTGGTCCAGAGTAATGAGCCAAGATTTTGCCAAATTAATTTGCCAAAGTGAGAAGATGTGGAATATTTTGCCTTGGTTTAGTGTGAAAATCAAGAAGAAATGTGGATAGAAGTTTGGGTAAGATATTTATTTATTAAGTTCCTAGGATAGACAAAGGTATGTTGCTATGAGAGTGGGATACAAGATTGTTTTGGTGGGATTTTTTCCTTGGATTTTACTATATTTGTAAATATATGGGGAAAACGTTGAAGAGGTCCAGAAAGAACAATTTAAATAGTATTATACTATTTAAAGGGGGTTGGGTTGAATTCAGGAAGAAATGGTGCCGGAATAATGGACTGGTTAACGCTTTGGTGCGCAAAGAGTTGTCAATTTGAACGGTTTGAGCTGTGGAAATGAGTTTCATAGTTGGATCCCGGTGGAACTTTAGAAATGGTCTATTTCCGCGCTCTGCATTCATTGGTTGAGTTCTGGCAGGTTTTCTGATGAGAATGATTGGTTGGAAGCCAAAAGCTTAAAGTATAAGCAAGGAAATAGTATATTAATACTTTAAGCTTTTGAGAAAGTAAGTATGTAAGCTTAAGTTATTATAGGAAAAAGTGAGCGGCAATGGTTTAAGCTTATGAAGAAAGCCATTTTGAAGGCGGAACCGTTAGGAAAAGGGCACTATAAGAAGGTGGCTGGCTGGAAAGTTACAGGGTCTTTTGACGGTCTTTTTGGAGGTTGTTCCAGGTCTTTCAGAAGACACTTCTGGGTCTCTTGAGTTTCTGCCAAGAGGTTTTGGAAGCCTTTTGATCACCAGCAGGAGCTTGGTTAGAGCTGAAGCCCAAGATAACAGAGCAGGAGCCCAAGAATAAGGAGTGGGTTCCTAAGCGCAGTGCAGAAGTTTGATTCCAAGGAGCCAAAGTCCACATTTGAGGAGCAGGAGTTCAAGTCTAAGGGGCAGACGTCCAAGACTTAGGTGCAGGAGTCCAAGACCAAGTACAAGGAGTCTAAGATATTGTTGGAGGACTCCAAGTATTGGCAAATCCATATTGTTTTCTTGACCCCATGGGCCATATACCAGAAGGTTATTAAGGGGATCTTCCTTCTGAGAGTGAATAAAAGCCCATTTTGACCCCTATACATATTTCTGAGATACATTTTCCCTTTACTAGAGAATGAAAACCCCTTCCAGCTGGTCCCTGGCTACAATCCAGGACACACTTGGGGACTGGCAGACAGGAACCCCACAAGAGCCCAACGCGGGGGACTTTGTTGTGAATAACAGCATTCACCATGTTTTGATTTTGCCTTTGGTGGGCCATTTCAAAGACAAATCTCTTGCTTTTGCTTTCAGCTCTCAAAATAAACTGGCTTCTGCTATAGGAAATATGATTGTTTGGTTTCCTGACTCTGCAGCAACTCACTTGCCCCACTCATGCTTGTGGCAAGTGATCCTACTGTCCTGGTAGTATTTGGTGGTATTCCTAACCACTATATAATCCATTTCCTATTTTACCAATAAAATTAAGTTCTATTCTAATTTTTGTCTTTGTGTCTTCTGTACTTCTGCGCCTCTCTCTAGCCACGCCTAGCAGAGATTATTCATCCAGGGCCGCAAGGTAAAAGCAATTGCCTTCCCTGTCATCTATCTGAGACTTAGTACAAATCCAATCCTAAGGTTAGGATTTCCCGTTGTGTGTCTGTGCTGCGCCTCAGAACACAACAAAAATGATGCTCACAACAGGGGCTGTAAGCCCCCTTGTATCCCTTTTGCATCTACGCTTTCAGGTCCCTTGCCTCTGCCTATTTGGGAGTCAGCCTTGCCTGAAATTACCAGCCCTCCTATTGAGGAAGACATCACCGACCTGCCTTTTTTCCCTACTGTACTGAACCTTGGGAATGGTCCCTGCCTAGTTGCTTACTCTATGGGTAACCCTGACTTAGAACAAGTCATTGCAGTAGCCTTGGGATAGCTTGTGACAGGGCCATCCCTTGCCTTCAGCTACAGTTTAGCTTTGCCAAATATTATGAGTTAATTGTGGCCCCTCAGTTTCCGCAACATCTCCTCTCAGAAGCTGGCTCCGCTGATCACCTGCTGTCATCCTTTGTACAGCCCGCCTTGGCCCACCACCAGATGGTGTTGGGACTCCACGTTCAAGAAATCTTGTCTCTACAAGCAGCTGTTACCCATCATTGGGACCAGTTTGCTGCCTACCAACAGTGAATCCATTCTCTGTTCTCCCTGGTATCTGATAATCAGTGTGATTTGGTCACCTCTCAAACACGTTTAGTCAATTCCATCAAGCAAATGGGCCAGTCCATCCCTGAGTATGTTAGGGAGTAACTACATGAGTTTCACCAGTTAGAACAACCCTGGCAAACTCAAGTAGACTCCACCCTAAACGCTAACCTTACCAACTTTGAACGCCTAGTGCAACAGCTCAATGCATTCAGTGCCTATTCCTTTGAGCAATTGCAACAGGTAGCAGACCTTGCTGCACAAGGCCTAAATGAATTCAGTGCGGAATTCAATCAAGAAAGAGCTACCACTGCTGCTATAGCCAAACTTCAGAGTCAGGTGAATGAGCTTTCTACTCCCAAACCTGATGTCCTGCCTTCTCCTCCTGCTGATGATCTGGTGGACAGAGAGCAGAGGATCTGGGAGGCCATCCAAGAATTACGCGCTTCCACTTGTAGCCAAGGAAGTCCTACTGAAATGCCTCAACCTGACCCCCAGGTTCTTGCGCTGACTGCTCAGGTCGCTGAACTACAGCAAGAAGTTGCTACTTTACGTGAGGTAGTGACAGCTACTGCTAGTCCACTTGGGGTTAACAAGGAAGATGGCTGTTGTCCTGGTTTGGCGGGGGCTCCTTGAATCCACTGTGCCAGGGAGTTGATTGCCCTAGCTAATGAGGTGAACCATTTGAAACAAGACCAGACGGAATTAGACAGAGACGTACAGGAGATGAGTGAGCTGATTGATTCAGTAAACAACAGATTTGCCCCCTGCCTGTCAGTGGGGCCATCCCTTACTTTGCAGCTGGCTGAGCTCTCTACTGTTGTCACTACCCAAGGACAACACCTAGATGTTACTGAACAACAGACCACTCTAGCCAACACTATGGGTGCCAGAACTACCAAGACTCTGAAGACCCTTGAAGAAAGTGTTTGACAGCTATGGGCTAGGCAACCTCCCTCCAAATCTGAAGCTGAGTTCTCCCCGCGCATAAATGTACTCAATAGCAGCAATGGTGGTCCAGCTCCCAAGGCACACTTCAAGCCTACTTTTAAGCAAGTATTTGATCCCAAAACCTCAACTATTGCAGCTTTCTTAACTATTTATGAGACTGCCATGAGACAAGCATCAGATGAGGTTAAAAAGGAACACATTCTAACCTGCCTACACCTGACCTGTCAAGAAGTAGTCGTGCCAGAGCTGCCCACCATTGAGACCTGGGAAGACATGAAACAGCTCCTGATTGACAAGTTTGGAGGTGATCTTAGCCTGGAGGTGAAAAAAGATGCCTTTATGCACATATCTTTCAAGCCCAAAGAGACATTAGCTAAATTTGCAGACAGATTTTACATGGAGAAACAACAATTAATAACAAGCAGAAAATTGACGGTGCATGAGGCGTATATGGCCTGCGCCCAGGCCCTCAAGGTGAATCAACTCCTGTGCCTTCATTTCAAGGCCCACAAGGCTATGCTGTCCTCCATGAAAAGTATAAAGACACTGCTACAAGACATGCATCTTACCCATTATGGGGCAGTTGTTTGGGATAGTTGTGCCACTTCCAACTCTGGCTCCTCTTCTTGCAGTCCTTGGATCCTCACTATGAACTCACAAAATCCTCCTTGACGTCAGGGTTGCCACAATGGCGGTCAGATAGGTCATCATTCTTGCGTCTGCACTAATCCGCGGGTTGAAAGAGCTGATCCCAAGGATCAGTTGGGAAAAGAACAGTCAACCTAGTGGCAGAGACGCTCTTGGTTGACAATTCTTCCCAGTCCCCTTCTATACCTCCGCCTGCTACTGACTTTGAGCCTGCTGATGATGAAGCTCATCCTATCCTCCTTCTGTTCCATGACATTTCTGATGATTCTGATGTGAATGAATATGATGTTGAATACCCTGATGCATACAGGTATTCTGTACTTGCTGTCCTAGAGACTATTGCATTTCCCTACAATCTACAATATGGGAAGACTACAACTACCACCAAGCCCTTGTCTTAGGCCAAAGCGGTTGTCTCCTTCCCCTATCTTACTCAGGAAAAACAGTCCCTGTATTATTGAAATCATCAGAAGAAGCCGCTGAAGTCGCAGACACCGTTTTCAAGAATGTATCTGTCTCACTCCCTCTCCAAACTGTATATAAGGAGTTTCCAGGACTACAATGCATGATTGAGAAATGGGACAAGGAACTAGCTGAGGCGCAGGATATCTTGGCTGTTCTGCCACCCTTTGGACGCACCACCACCCAAGTAGAGATATCTATTCAAAAAGTAAAGATCAAAGCCGTCCTGGACACTGGTTCTCCTATCAATGTTGTTTCTTCTAAACTGGTGAAGAAACTTAAGCTTGCCCCCAATCTCAACTACCATCAATCCTATGGCACCGCTGGTCTCTCCATGACTTGCGCCATTGGTGCGTACTCTGCCTTACCAATGCAATTTGGTAAACTCCTGTTGGCTGCGCCAGCTGTTGTTCTAGAAAATAAGAGCTATGACTTTTTGGTTGGTACCCAGTTCCTTTGGGAATATAATGGGATCATCAACCTAAAGGATGGTTATCTTTCTATCCTAGGGTACAAAGTCCCTCTGATTTTTGAGGAGCCAATCAAAGTTCCTGGTAAACGTTTGAAGACATGTACTCTGGAGTACCCCACTGGGGTTTTCACCCTGAAATACTGAACCCATTCCACCAACATGAAGTGTCCTCCCATGGCTTATCCGGCAACTGAGGGAATCCCTCTCATGGCCACGTCTGCTGTCACCATCCCTCCAGGCTCTCAGGCTATCATAGACTCCCATATATCATATGAACTACCTGAACAGACTTTCTTAGAGCTGTACTCCCCTCTTTTGCTGGGGCGTAACAAGCCTTACCTTTGTCCTGGAATTCTGGACGTTTCCCACAAGGATCCTGTTCAATTACTAGTTGCCAACCTTATTGTGCTTCCTATGACTGTATCCAGAGGACAGATTGTTGGTTATGAAAAGTTGTTAAATGCTCCTGACATCTTGTCTCTTCACCCTTTTGGAACGTTTCAAGACTTTAACCTACCCAAAGACAAGCCTCAAGTCCTATCTCTGTTCACTGCCCAAGACTTCTCTCAGTTGTCCCCAGTTCAACAGAAAGAGGTGCTTGATTTACTAGACCAGTTCTCAGACATTTTTGCTAAAGATAGTACTGATTATGGGCTAGCCAAAGGTGTGATTCATCAGATTGACACAGGAGATGCTCCCCCCTTTTGTGCCAAGGCATACCGCCACAGCCAAGTGGAAGATGTGCAGGTTTCTAAGGAGCTCAAACAACTGCTGGATGCTGGACTGCTAGCTCCCTCTCAAAGTCCCTGGGCTTCTCCTCTACTCATCTTAAAGAAAAAGGATGGAGGCCACCGGATTGTGATGGACTATTGGAGGTTGAATTCTCTAACCAAGAAAGATTCCTATCCCTTACTGCGTATCAATGACGCTCTTTGACGCCTTGGAGGTTCTAAGTTTTTCTCTGCCATGGATTTGGCGTCTGGTTACTGGCAAGTTGACCTCTCTCCTGAAGACCGTCAGAAGGCTGCACTCATCACATCAGAAGGATTGTTTGAGCCTACCAGCATGCTGCAAGGGCTCTGTAATGCCCCAGCAACTTTCCAGAGGGCCATGGATTCCATCCTGAGTGACTTGAAGTTGTCGTGTGTCTTAGTCTATCTAGATGATATAAAAGTCTTCAGCACAACTTTCACTGATCACCTAGCCCATCTTAAAGAGGTGCTTGTAAAGATCTGAGAAGCTGGTCTCAAGTTAAATCCATCTAAGTGTGCTTTCTTCAAAGAGCGCCTTGAATTCCTGGGCCATAAAGTAACCCAAACGGGAATTTGTCCAATGACCAAGAAGGTTGAAGCAATCAACAAAATGCTTCTGCCCACCAACCTCCAAGAAGTACAAGTCTTTCTGAGCATGATGGGTTACTATAGACAATTCATTCCTGATTTTGCTGATACTAGAAAACCCCTGGTCCAACTGTTGCGTAATGTTCCTTTCAAATGGACCGCCAGCCAACAACAAGCCTTTGAGACTCTAAAACAGAAACTCAAAAAAGCACCCATTTTAGTGTACCCTGATTATAATAAGGAATTCATCCTATATACTGATGCTAGTGATCTTGCTATTGGGGCTATCTTGGCTCATCTGAATGATGAAGGTGTGGACCACCCTGTAGCCTATACTTCCCGTGTGCTAAATAAGCATGAAAAGAATTATAGTGTTACAGAGAAGGAGTGCCTTGCTGTGTTGCATGCAGTCAAACAGTTTCGCCACTATGTGTATGGTACTCATTTCACTGTTATCACTGACCACGCTTTGCTCAAATGGTTACAACAACTTAAGGAGCCTGAAGGACGCTTAGCCAGATAGGCCCTCCACCTGCAAGGTTATGACTTCACTGTGCTCCATCACCCCAGGATTCAACATCAGAACGCTGATAGGTTCTCCCAAATGCCCATCCTTGCCCTACATACTGCTTAGGCAGACCGCCTGTACAAGCTAATTGGCTACCCTTCTTCCTGGGAAAGTGAGACAGAAGAGGTTTGACTTGCCTTGTCCAAATTGTCTGAAGATACCCTCATACACAACAACCAACTCTTCAAGAAGGTGCGGGGTCAATACCTGCCATATGTGTGCCCCAGTCTTTGCCTCTCCTTGGTGTCACAAGCTCATAAAGAAACTGGCCATGGAGGCATTGCCAAGACCTTTGACTGGCTTCAGAAGAATTACTTCTGGGAGAATCTTTGCTTGCTGATCCCAGATGTCATAGCTAGTTGCCATGACTGCCAACTTCAGAGGCCCCGAGCTGCTTCTCACAAGTTCAAATTGGTCCCCCCTCAACATGCTTTTCACACTGTCAGCATTGATGCTGTAGGTCCTCTCCCCCGCTCACGCTCTGGATGCCGCTTTATCTTGATTGCTGTTGACCACTTCAGCAAGTGGGTAGAATCTCGCCTTACTAAAGACATCACTGCTAAGACTACTGCTACCTTCCTGCTGCAGGATGTTTTATACCGCCATGGCTGTCCTCAAGAGCTGTTGTCAGACAACAGAACCAACTTCAATGCCAAACTTGTAACCTCTGTTGTTGAAGCTCTAGGAACTCACCAGTCTTTCTCTGCCCCTATAATACTTCCACTAATGGGGCAGTTGAGCGTGCCAACTCAACACTGGTTTCTATCATGAGAAAACCCACCTACTCTGACGCTGCCAATTAGGATCTATACTTAACTGCTGCACTATTTGCCTATTGTCTGAGCAGGCATTGGATCACAGGGTACTCCCCCTTTGCCATGTTATATGGGCGTGTAGCCACCACTCTGTCACTCTTGGGGTTCCCCTACTCTCCTCTGATAAGGCCATGAACCCTGACAACCACATCAAAGACTTAGTCAACTGCATAATTGATATACAGGCCACTGCCTAAACTTCTGCATATAAGACTAAGATGCTTTAGCTCTCTCCTGAAAATGCTGGGCGCTCCCCCTTGCCTGAGTTTGATGTTGGTGACCATGTCCTGTACAACCAACACCGTGTGGGGGCTGGGCGCGCGCACAAGCCAGACTCCCTGTGGATTAGTCCTTTAGAAGTGACTTTCAAACAAGGATCTGAGTACACTGTAAAGCTCCTCTCCAGTGGTTGCCCTTTTGCTTGTGTACACGCCAAGTTCCTCTGCAAGTATCACCCCCTAAGGCCAATCTAGAGGGGGGCAATGTCGTGAATAACAGCATTCACCATATTTTGATTTCGCCTTTGGTGGGCCATTTTGAAGACAAATATCTTGCTTTTGCTTTCAACTCTCAAAATGAACTGGCTTCTGCTATAGGAAATATGATTGTTTGGTTTCCTGACTCTGCGCAACTCACTTGCCCCACTCATGCTTGTGGCAAGTGATCCTACTGTCCTGGTAGTATTTGGTGGTATTCCTAACCACTATATAATCCATTTCCTATTTTACCAATAAAATTAAGTTCTATTCACATTTTTGTCTTTGTGTCTTCTGTACTTCTGCGCCTCTCTCTAGCCACGCCTAGCAGAGATTATTCATCCAGGGCCGCAAGGTAAAAGCAATTGCCTTCCCTGTCATCTAACTGAGACTTAGTACAAATCCAATCCTAAGGTTAGGATTTCCCGTTATGTGTCTGTGCCGCGTCTCAGAACATGACAGTCTTTCTCTAGTGACATGGGAAGTGTATAAAGAAGTATGGATAAGATGGCACTCAGAGGAGGATTGTGTTTTTGGTCTTCAGAGTGATTGCTGAAACTGTGACGTTGGAAGCAAGAACAGTGAATAAACTGACAGGCTTTTGTTGAAAGACAGTTAGGCTAGAAGTTTGATGGACTGCATCCCAGATGTACTATATGGCTATGAGTATGAACCATCCAGGGAGGAGCCGGACCAGGAGACTTTGGAGTGTAGCCCGGCTAGCTCAATTGGAAGAAGCATGAGACTCTGATGCTCAAGGTTGTAGGCTTTAATCAGTGATAAGGTTCATGGATGAAGAAAAAGCAGGGGAGGTCCCTGTTTCTGAAGATCTGACCAAGAGGCTTATGATCAAGGCGCGTGTAGGGGAGGTCCCTAGGCATAAAGGATCAGGAGGTTGGTGTTGACATGTAACCAAGATAGGGAAGTACTCTATGCCCTAGGAAGGATCAGAGAAGACCCCAAGGTGGGTGAAACAGTCAAGGTTGCCATGCAGAAAGAAGACTTTGTTCATCTGGGGAGGAGCCCAGCCAAAGATGCTTGAGCTATGGAAGCAAAGGATGATTGAAGTCTCCAGTGTTGAGGTTGCTGAGACAAGGCCGTGGTTTGGGGATGATGTTGGCCAAGAGTAGGTTTGGTGGTTTGTTGCAGGTAGGATGAAGCTAGTAGGTAACTTGGTCTACTAGGAGAGGAATTGCCCTAGTAGGTAACCTAGGACTACTAGGGGTGTCCAAAAATGCCCTAGTACTAGTGGAGAGAGGAATTGCCCTAGTAGGTAACAAAGGACTACTAGGGGAGACTGGAAATGCCCTGGTAGGTAACATAGGACTACCAGGGGTGAGAGAAAAGTCCTAGTACTAGGGGTGACTGGAATGGCCCTGGTAGGTAACATATGACTACCAGGGGTGAGAAGGATGGCCCTAGTAGAAAACAATGGACTACTAGGGGGTAAGTGAGGTGTCCCTAGTAGGTAACAATGGACTACTAGGGGTAAGTAAGAAGGTTATTAGTTGGGATTTGTTGTTGGACGGGTTAAGGGTAAGCAGAAGGACTCCCAGAGATGGATGCAGGACTAGCTGATCAGGATGGAGGTTGGCCAAAGGACCAGAAGATGCAGATGCAGAAATGGCTGGTCTGGGTGCAGCGAGAGGAATGCATGACTGCAGTGAAAAAGGAACCGCTGGCTGATTGGATTTATGATGTGGTACCAGCATTGAAGGCTATGGCAGACTTTGAGGCTTTGGTTGCAGGGGTGGATTGGTCCCTCTTGAGCAAGTGGTTGTTGGGTCAAGAACTGGAGAGAGTTTGCCCATGGTTCTGAAAGCAGTTGGTTGGCCAAAATGCCCTACACCTGGGTTATTTGGTGAAGATAGAGGCTATCTTGGGGAGGAGCTATGTGATGATCCACATGTTTGGTGGTTTGCAGGCGGGGCTTATGTTGGCCAAGTGAAAGTTTAGTGACTGTTGTTGAATAAAGCTGGCTGGAGGACCAGAAGATGATGGTGAAGAACTAGTGGTCCAGAGTAATGAGCCAAGATTTTGCCAAATTGATTTGCCAAAGTGAGAAGATGTGGAATATTTTGCCTTGGTTTAGTATGAAAATCAAGAGGAAATGTGGATAGAAGTTTGGGTAAGATATTTATTTATTAAGTTCCTAGGATAGACAAAGGTATGTTGCTATGAGAGTGGGATACAAGGTTGTTTTGGTGGGATGTTTTCCTTGGATTTTACTATATTTGTAAATATATGGGGAAAACGTTGAAGAGGTCCAGAAAGAACAATTTAAATAGTATTCTACTATTTAAAGGGGTTTGGGTTGAATTCAGGAAGAAATGGTGCCAGAATAATGGACTGGTTAACGCTTTGGTGCGCAAAGAGTTGTCAATTTGAACGGTTTGAGCTGTGGAAATGAGTTTCATAGTTGGATCCCAGTGGAACTTTAGAAATGGTCTATTTCTGCGCTCTGCATTCATTGGTTGAGTTCTGGCAGGTTTTCTGATGAGAATGATTGGTTGGAAGCCAAAAGCTTAAAGTATAAGCAAGGAAATAGTATATTAATACTTTAAGCTTTTGAGAAAGTAAGTATGTAAGCTTAAGTTATTATAAGAAAAAGTGAGCGGCAATGGTTTAAGCTTATGAAGAAAGCCATTTTGAAGGCGGAACCGTTAGGAAAAGGGCACTATAAGAAGGTGGCTGGCTGGAAAGTTACAGGGTCTTTTGACGGTCTTTTTGGAGGTTGTTTCAGGTCTTTCAGAAGACACTTCTGGGTCTCTTGAGTTTCTGCCAAGAGGTTTTGGAAGCCTTTTGATCACCAGCAGGAGCTTGGTTAGAGCTGAAGCCCAAGATAACGGAGCAGGAGCCCAAAAATAAGGAGCGGGTTCCTAAGCGCGGTGCGGAAGTTTGATTCCAAGGAGCCAAAGTCCACATTTGAGGAGCAGGAGTTCAAGTCTAAGGGGCAGACGTGCCAAGCTTAGGTGCAGGAGTCCAAGACCAAGTACAAGGAGTCCAAGATATTGTTGGAGGACTCCAAGTATTGGCAAATCCATATTGTTTTCTTGACCCCCCGGGCCATATACCAGAAGGTTTCTAAGGGGATCTTCCTTCTGAGAGTGAATAAAAGCCCATTTTGACCCCTATACATATTTCTGAGATATATTTTCCCCTTACTAGAGAATGACAAACCATCCAGCCCGTCCCTGGCTACAATCCAGGACACACTTGGGGACTGGTGGACAGGAACCCCACAGTGGCATAGCCAGTTTGCCACAAGAGTTAGGGTTCATAAGCCCAAATTCAATAAGATCATGGTCCGCCTCAAAACCCAACAAGCTATCTCTGACCGCCTCTTCAAGACTGGCATGAAGACCAATGGTGATCCCCCAAGATGACCAAAGCGGTGAAAAAGTACAGTGAAATCAGCAAGGTGGTCCTTGCCTACTATCCCAAGGATAGCAAGCTTGAGCATCTCTAAGCTATCTCAGTTGCTCTTTCTACCAATGTTTGAGCCTATTTGTAATAAACACTCTTTTATTTTCTCTCTTATTTCCTTTAATTTTATTATTATTTTAGCTTTATTTAATATTTGGTACAATTGTATGCTTATTTTAAAGTATAGTTTGTAGTTAAAATAGATGAAAATAGTTGTTTTGGGATTATTTTAACTTTTGGGCTTTACACAACTATGTTGCTACTAATTGACCCTATCTTTTATTGCAGATTTAGAATTCTGTGGCTTTTTTTAAGCCTAGATCTTTTTTGGTTTTTTATTTTTGGGAATTTTTTGGGTAATTTTTGGAGTTCAAAAAATCTAAAATTTTAAAACTGTTTTTTCTTAGTCAAAATGCTGTAAATTAAAATGGCGTTTTTACTAGTAAATTAAGATAGCAGAAATTTGAGATGGCGTATTTTAAGATGCCGTTTTTGAAATGGCGTGTCCTACTGGGATTTTTGTCTCAAAAACCCTTGTTTACCAATCAATGGTCAATTTGGGCTTCTTGTGGAAGGTACTGGGTGTTTCTCCACACAACAGAAACAGTGAGAAGACCATTGAGGATTGACACGTTTATGCTGAGACTTATCTGGCCCTAAAGGAGACTGGGAATGTCCAGTTCTTCTACATTGATGAATCATCATTTTCCTCCTCACTCAGGTCTAGGCATGGGTGGGTTGAGAAGGGGTCCAAGGATGGTGTAGCACATTGTGTAGCTGTCTGTTCCCAGACATATTTGATGATAGCGCTTCTGGGTCCTTGCGGGTTGGACCAATATCAAATGATTAAGGGTTCCCACAATAGCGGGACTTTTCTCAATTTTCTCTAAGCCGTAAAGGAGTACCTCTGGATCAATTAAAGCGGCACAACCAAAATTGTTGTGTTGGATAATGTTGGGCTCCACAAGGTGGATTTGGTTGTGTCAGAGTTCCCACCAATTGATAAAAATAGCCATTTGGCCAGTCACTGCCTGGCTAACTGCCCAATGAGACTCCTCTTTCTTCTGCCCTATTATCCATTTCTGAATCCAATCAAGGAGGTGTTTGGTTGAATCAAGAATAAGGTAAAGAAAGGCCTCCCTCAGGATACCAAAGATCTCTTCAACATTCTTGAGGTCAGCCAATTTGCAATGTCACCCAATGTGGTGGCAGCTTTTTACAAGCACTCAGAATCCTTCCTTCCAAAAGCCTTCAACTCCAAGCTAATCAGATAAATGGGCGCTCTAGATTTATTTGTTTTTATTTTTATTTATTTTGTTTTATTAGGACTCAAAAATTATTATTTATATATATTGACTTGACGTGAAATTGTATTATAGAAATATGAGAATACATATAAAAGGTTAAGTAAAATATAATTATACTAGATATAGTAGTTTTAAAAGCTATGGCAACAACCAAAAATACCTCAGATTTAAACAAAATGATTTCAGATTTGAACAAAATCCAAGTTGTGCAAGATTCAGGATTCAATTAATTTATAAAATTTCAGTTAATAAATGAACTGTCAAACAAAAAACAAAATTTAACTAGCCCATTGTACAAAATTATATCAAACATCAAGTGGTGAAGTTCAAACCACAAACAAAATGAACTGACACAACAAGTGAGATGGATGGATGCCATCTTGGAGTATATTATAATCCAATCAGGATTCATATGAGGCACTGACAGAAGGACAAAAATGAAACAAAATTTGAGCAATCTAGAAGCGAGATTCCACAAGCACAAAATGAAATGGAGTCACACAAGATGTGTAGTATGAGAAGCCTAAAATAGAAAACTATCAATTTAATAGCCAATCAACAGCTATTCAATTTAGGAACAGAGACATTTTATCCATTTTCATGGCTCCTGAATTATGTATAATGGTTTTGAAAACCTTCCAAATATGGACTCAAGATTACAATAAAAATAAATCATAAAATTTTAAATTTCTACTTTTAGTGAATTTATTCTAGGTTTCTTATAATGGTTTTTAACAGCAATATCTTTGATGGCGCCAGCAGCCAAGCCAGCTTCAATGGAGGCAAGGCTCAGAACGTGGAGGCACCCGTTTACACCCAAGCCTTTGAGGCGGGTAACAAGGAAGCTGACCTGTACCTGACCCCCAACTAATATGGCTTTGACTTGTTCAGTAGTCATATAGTGTCTAGCTCTGTCCCTGCCCCTGTACCCACCCCAGCAAAAGCTGCCCATCAACCAACTAATCAGGATGGCAACCTTGATTTGGAACAACTTTCCACCACAAGCCAACCTGCCCCCCTCAGCCAATCAGGCTTCAGCTCCTGTGGCCCAGCACCCCAAGCAACAAATCATCACCACCCAAATTCTCCAAGAACTTGTGGCACTGAACCTGCAGGGTCTGTCCTGGGAACAGATTGCTGCCCAGTTGCAATTCACCCAGGCTACTGCCATGCAGAATTCAACAACCTGATGAACAGGGAGAATCTGATTGGGACAGTCAAGAAGCCCAAGAAGGCTCCTGAGTCCCAAATCAATGAGGCATACCCAATTATGCTTGACTTCCTGCAGAAGGACCCCAAGCTTCCCTTGACTCAGGTCCGCAAATAACTTGCACACCATGGCATTTGAGTCTCTGAGTGCATGGTGCAGCTCTGGATGCATAGAAAGGTGGCTTAAATACGGGGTCTTACCCATGTTGCCAGCAACCAATGGGATGGCGCTGAGGATTCCCTGTATGATCTTGACATCAAATTAACCCTGGTTTAATGCTTGAATAGTCTATCAGATGATGTCATGTTCATCTTGTGTTATAAGCTATCAATAGCTTTCAACAATTTTGGCGCACAAGGAAGAGCCGCCACCCAAAAAGGGAGGAAGAAGGTCAAGAAGGGGATGTTCATTGATGCATTTCTGGCTGTTTCAGCCAAGGGTTTTGTCTAATATTGGAAAAACTCATATTTCACCAATGGCTACAAGTACAGCCACATCCTTGGTGGATTACTTGACTTCTGGGATGGCTTGAATTCCAAGCACTGGGTTTTCTTGAGCCACCAGATGGAGGGTAGCTCCACCACCCTCAAGGCCATCCAGGGACGCGGGCACCAGGCCTCAGTCTACCCTGACGGTCACGCAGACATCCATCTGCTGATGTTGTGTGCCGTGATCTGAGGCATGTCACAGAGTCACAACAGGAAATCCTAACCTTAGGATTGGATTCATACTAAGTCTTGGTTAGAATGGCAGGGAAGGCTATGCAATCACCTTGTGGCCTTGAATGAATAATATCTACTAGACATGGGTAGAGAGTTGCCAAAGTACATGGAGACACAAAGACAAAAATGTGAATAGAACTTAAATTTTATTGAGTATAAAGATTGGGAAAATATACTGTGTAGCTTTACCACAAAACAGTACATGGACAGTAGGATCACTCATCACAAGCATGAGTGGGGCAAGTGAGTTGTAAGGAACAGGAAACTGAACAATTAAATTCCCCAATTTGGAGCCAGCCTCATTTCAAAGGGCAAAAGCAAAAGAAAGATATTCATCCTCAAAATAACCCAACGAAGGCAAAATCAAAACATGATGAATGGCAACATTCACGACATTGCCCCCCTCTAGATTGGCCTTAGGGGGGTGATACTTGTGGATGAACTTAGCATGCACTCGAGCAAAACGTCAACCACTAGAGAGGAGTTTTATTGTATACTCTGATCCTTGCTTAAAGTTTACTTCTAAGGGCCCAATCCATAACAAGTCTAGCTTATGAGCTTGTCCTCCCACTCTGTGTTGATAATACAGAACACAGTCTCTGATGACAAACTCAGGCAGGGGGATCTCCTGGCATTTTCAGGGGAGAGCTCTAGCAGCTTAGTCTTATAGGCGGACGTGTAGGCAGTAGTCTGTATATCAATGATGTGGTTGACTAGATCTTTGATGTGCTCATCAGGGTTCATGGTCTTATTGGAGGAGAGTAGGGGCCCCCCCAGGAGCAACAGGGTAGTGGCTTCACAACCATACATCATAGCAAAAGGGGAGAACATGGTGACACAATGTTTGCTAAGGCAATAGGCAAAGAGAACAGTGGTTAAGTATAGATCCCAGTTTGCAGCATTGGATTAGGTGAGTTTCCTCAAGATAGAAATCAGAGTGGAATTTGCATGCTCAACTGCCCTGTTGGTAGAAGGATTATAAGGGGCAGAGAAAGACTGGTGAGACCCCAAGGCTTCAATAACAGAGGTCACTAACTTGGCAGTGAAGTTAGTATCATTGTCAGACAACAACACCTGAGGGCAACCATGGCGGAAGAATAAATCTTGTAGCAGAAAGGCGGCAGTAGTCTTGGAAGTGATGTCTTTAGTAGGGCGAGCTCCTACCCACTTGCTAAAATGATCAACAGCAATTAGGATAAAGTGGCAGTCAGAGAGGAAGCAAGGGAGAGGCCCTACAGCTTCAATACTCACAGTGTGAAAGGCGTGTTGAGGGGGGACTAGCTTGAACTCATGAGCGGCGGCTTTAGGACGTTGGAGTTGGCAATCATGGCAACTAGCAATAACATCTGGGATTAGCAAGCAAAGATTTTCCCAGAAGTAATTCTTCTGGAGCCAGGCATGGGTCTTGGAAACTCCTCTGTGTCCCGTCTCCTTATAGGCTTGTAGCACCAACAAAAAGCAAAGACTAGGCCTTACATAGGGCAAGTAATGGTCTTGTACCTTCTTAAAAAGTTGATTGTAACAAATGAGGGTGTCTTCAGATAGCTTAGCAAGGGCAACTCAAACTTCCTCAGTCTTGCTTCCCCATAATGAAGGGTATCCAATTAGTTCATACAAACAGTCAGCTTCAGCAGGGTGTAGAGCAAGGATGGGCATTCTAGACAGGCTGTCAGCATTCTGATGTTTAATCCTGGGGCAGTGCAACATAGTAAAGTCATACCCTTGCAAACAGAGAGCCCATCTAGCTAGTTGTCCTTTGGATTCCTTGAGTTGTTGTAGCCATTTGAGTGAAGTGTGGTCAGTAACCACAGTGAAATGGGTGTCATAACGTAGTGGCAGAACTTCTTGACAGCATGTAGCACAGCAATGCACTCTTTCTCCGTTACACTGTAGTTTTTCTCATGTTTATTCAGGACGCAGGAGGTATAAGCTACAGGGTGATCCACACCCTCATCATCCAGTTGAGCCAAGATAGCCCCAATAGCCAGGTCACTAGCATCAGTATACAAGATGAATTCCTTATTGTAGTCAGGATATACTAAGATGGGAGCCTCTTTGAGTTTTTGCTTGAGGGTTTCAAATGCTTGTTGCTGGCTGGCGGTCCATTTGAAAGGGACATTACACAACAGCTGGACCAAGGGTTCACTAGTGTCAGCAAAATCAGGGATAAATTGCCTATAGTATCCCATCATGCCCAGAAAGACTTGGACTTCTTGCAGGTTGGTGGGCAAAAGCATTTTGTCAATGACTTTGACTTTCTTAGTCATGGGGCAGATTCCTTTCTGAGTCACCTCATGTCCCAAGAATTCAAAATGTTCCTTGAAGAAGGCGCACTTAGATGGCTTTAACTTAAGTCCAGCTTCACAAATATTTATGAGCACCTCCTTGAGATGATTCAAGTGATCAGTGAAGGTGGCGCTGAAGACAGTTATATCATCTAAGTACACTAAAACACACAAGAGCTTCAGATCACAGAGAACAGAATCCATGGCTTGTTGGAAGATAGCTGGAGCATTGCAGAGTTTTTATGGCATTTGAGTGGGCCTAAAAATCCTTCCAAAGTTATGAGTGTAGCCTTCTGTCTATCTTTGGAAGAGAGATCAACTTGCCAGTATCCAGAAGCTAAATCCATGGTAGAGAAGAACTTAGAGCCCCCAAGGCGGCAGAGAGCATTGTCAATGGTGGTAACAGGTATGAGTCCTTCTTGGTTAAGGAATTCAAGCATTGGTAGTCCATCTTGATATGGTGGCCTCCATTCTTCTTTTTCAGTATGAGCAAGGGAGAGGACCATGGACTTTGGGAAGGAGCAAGCAGTCCAGCATCTAAAGGTTGCTTAAGCTCTTTAGACACCTGAGCATCTTCTACTCAACTGCGGTGGTAGGGTTTAGCATGAAAGGGGGAGCATCACCAGTATCAATCTGGTGAATGACGCCCTTGGCTAACCCAGAATTTGTGCTGGATTTAGCAAAGATATTAAAAAACTGGTCCAGTAGGTCAACTACCTCCTTCTGTTGAACTAGAGATAGTTGCAGAAAGTCTTGGGCAGTGAACAATTATAGGACTTGTGGCTCATCCTCAGGTAAATTGAAGTCCTGGAACGTACCAAATGGATGGAGAGATAGGACGTCAGGAGCATTTAATAGCTTGCCATAGCTAAAAACCTGCCCTCTAGACACATGTATGGGGAGGGCAGTCAAGTTGGTAATTAGCAGTTGAACTGGGTCTTTATGGGAAACATCCAAGATCCCTAGACAGATATAGGGTTCATTGCGCCCTAGCAAGGGAGGAGAGTATAACTCTAGGAATGTACATTTGGGCAGTTCATATGATATTCAAGAGTCTAGAATAGTTTGAGAACCAGGCGGAATAGTCACAGCAGAAGTGGCCAAGAGAGGAATCCCCTCAGACGCAGGACAAGCCATAGGAGGACACTTCATGTTGGAAGAAAGAGTTTGGTATTTTAAAGTGAAAACACCAGTGGGATATTCCAAAGCACATGTCTTGAGGCGCTTCCCGGGAACTTTAACTGGCTCTTCAAAGATCAGAGGGACTTTTTGTCCCAAGATATAGAGGAAGCTGTCCTTTAAGTTGATGATCCCATTATATTCCCTAAGGAATTGAGTACCAACTAGCAGGTCATAGCTCTTGTTCTCCAGGACAACGGCAGACGCTGCCAAGAGAAGCTTGCCAAATTGCATGGGCAGAGGAGAATAAGCCCATATAACGCAAGTCATGAACAGCCCAGTTGTGCCATACAATTGATGATAGTTAAGGTTGTGGCAAGTTTGAGTTTCTTGACCAGAATTGAAGAGACAACATTAACTGGAGACTCTGTGTCTAAGACAGCCTTAATCTTCACCTTTTGGATGGATATTTCAACACAAGTGATGGTGCAACCAAAGGGAGGGAGGACAGGAAGAATATCTTGAGCTTCTGTTAGTTCTTTATCCCATTTTTAATTATACATCTGAGGCCCAGGAACTCCTTATGACCGTCTGGAGAGGGAGAAAGACAGAGACGTTTTTGAACACAGCATCAGCAACCTCAGAAGCTTCTTCAGAAGACTCAACAAGTACAGGAGATCTCTTGGCCTGGGTGAGGTAAGGACAAGAGACAACCTCTCTTGCTTCAGGGAGAGGCTTGGCGGTTGTAGTAGTTTTCCCAGAATGTAGCTTATAAGGGACTATAATAGTTTTAGGGACAGCCAAGACTGAATACCCATAGGCATCAGGATCTTCTACATCAAAATTGTCTATTTCAGAGTCATCAGATATGTTGTGTAATAGCAACAGGATGGGAGGAGCCTCATTGTCAGCAGGCTCAGAGTCAGCAATGGAAGGAGGAACTGGAGGAACAGGGAAGAATTGTCAACCAATAGCGTCTCTGCCTCTAGGCTGACTGTTCTTTTCCCGCCTGTTCCTTGGGATCAGCTCCTTCAACTTGAGGGTTAGTGCAGACCCGGGAATATTGACCTATTTGCCCACAGTTATGACAACCCTAGCGTTAAGGAGAATTCTGCAAGTTCATGGTAAGGATATATGGCTACGTGAAGAAAAACCAGAGGTAGAAGCAGCACAATTCTCCCGCACAACTGCTCCAGAATGGGTAAGGTGCATATCCTGCAACAGTGTCTTTATGCTCTTCATGGAAGAAAGCATGGCTTTATGGGCCTTGAAGTGAAGACACAGGAGCTGGTTAACCTTGAGGGCTTGAGCGCAAGCCATGTATGCTTCATGTGTGATCAACTGGTGGCTTGTGATCAGTTGTTGTCCTTCCAGGTAGAATCTATCTGCAAATTTAGCTAGGGTCTCCTTTGGTTTGAAGGCAATGTGCATGAAGGCGTCCTTCTTCACCTCCAAACTAAGGTCATCACCAAACTTGTCAATCAGAAGCTGCTTCATATCTTCCAAGGTTTCAATGATGGGCAGTTCTGGCATGACTACCTCTTGGCAGGTCGGGTGTAGACAGGTCAGAATATGTTCCTTCTTGACTTGATCCAAGGCTCTTCTAATGGCAGTTTCATAGATAGTTAAGAAAGCTGCAATGGTTAAGGTTCTGGGGTCAAAAACTTGGTTAAAAGTAGGCTTGAAATGTGCTTTTGGAGTTGGGCCACCATTGTTACTATCAAGTATGTTTATGCGCAGGGATAATTCTGCTTCTGACTTGATGGGGGGCTGCCTGGCCCACAACTGGCAAACACTATCTTTGAGGGTAGTCAAGGTATCAGCAGTGCGGGTGCCCATAAATTAGCAAGGGCAGTCTGTTGCTCAGTAACATCCAGGCGCCAACCCTGAGTAGTTACTACCGCAGAAAGCTCAGCCAGTTGAGAAGTAAGGGACAGGCCTACCAAAAGGCAAGGTGCAAACCTGTCATTTACTGAATCAACCACTTCACTTAGTTCTTGTACATCTTCATCAAGCTCAGAGTGATCTTGCTTCAGGAGGTCCACTTCATTGGCTAGAGGTATCAACTCTCTAGCACAATGGATGTAGGGGGCTCCTGATAAGCCAGGGCAACTTCCATCTTTGCCCACAACATCAGGTGGACTAACTACAGACGCCGTTGCCTCACGCAAAGTAGCAACTTCTTGCTGTAATTCAGCAACCTGAGCTGTCAGCGCAAGCACTTGAGGGTCAGGCTGAGGATTTTGGGGGGAAATCTTGACTGCGGGTAGATGCTCTTAAATCTTGGATGGCATCCCAGAGCCTCTGTTCTCTATCTGCTAACTCATTGGATGGAGGAGAAGGCGGGGCATCTGCTTTAGAGGCAGCCAGTTCATTTACTTGAGTCTGAAGTTTGGCAATGGTGGCAGCGGTAGCAACCCTTTCCTGATAAAAGTCCTCACCAAGTTGTGGAGGCCTTTAGCAGCAAGGGCTGCTACTTGCTGTAGTTGGTTGAAGGAGTAAGTACTGAACTTGTTGAGCTGTTGCACAAGCTGTTAAAAGTCAGTGAGATAGGCGTTTAAAGTAGAGTCTACTTGGGCACACCAGGGCTGTTCCAGTTGGTGAAACTCATGAAGGCGCTCTCTGACATACTTGGGGATGAATTGGCGCATTCTTTCAATGGAAGTGACCAAACAAGACTTAGGTGACATAGTTGTGTGATTGTCAGATACTAAGGAAAACAGGGAATGAATCCACTGCTGGTAGGCCACAAACTGATCCAAGTGGTGGGTGACCACGGTTTGCAGCAACAAAATTTCCTGAACATAAAGCCCTAATACCATTTAATGATGGGCTAAGGCAGGTTGTACAAAGGAGGACAATATATGTTCAGTAGAGCCAGCCGCTGAGAGGAGATGCTGGGGAAATTTTGGCGCTACAATCAATTTTTAGTAATCTGCCTGATTGAACTGAAGATGGAGGCAAGGGATGGCTCCATCACAGGCTATCCCAAGGGCTACCGCCATGACTTATTCCAAGTCAGGGGTACCCAAAGGGTAGACCATTAGGCAGGGACTACTCCCAAGGTTCAGCACAGTAGGGACAATAGGCAGGTCAGCAATGTCTTCCTCAATAGGAGGACTGGTAATTTCAGGCAAAGTCGGTTCTTGTATAGGTGGAGGCAAAGGTTCTGGAAACGTAGTTACAAAGGGGGTAACCAAGGGGCTTACAGCCCCTGTATTGAGCACCATTTTTGTTGTGATCTGAGGTGTGGCACAGATATACAACAGGGAATCCTAACCTTAGGATTGGATTTGTACTAAATCTTGGTTAGAATGGCAGGGAAGGCTATACAATTACCTTGTGGCCCTGAATGAATAAAATTTACTAGACGTGACTAGAGAGGTGCTGAAGTACGTGAAGGCACAAAGACAAAAAACGTGAATAGAACTTAATTTTATTAGAAAATAGGAAATGTAATATATAGTGGTTGGCAATACCACAAAACACTACCAGGATGATAGTATCACTCACCACAAGCATGAGTGGGGCAAGTGAGTTGTGCAGGATCAGGAAACTGAACAATTGTATTTCCCAATGCAGAACCAGCCTTATTTTGAAGGGCAAAAGAAAAAGAAAGAGATTCATCCTTGAAATAACCCAACAAAGGCAAAATCAAAACATGGTGAATGGCGGCATTCACAACATTGTGTTATTTAATATTGGAGATACACTCCAGGAGTGCCACCCTCAGGCTTTCAATGGCCTCTATATTGGGGTCCTTGACCACAATTCTCTCTTTGGTCACCAAATAGTGACTGACTTGTTTGCCCAAATTGTCTTCCATGTGACCATGGGCAACCAATCAGGTAAGAATAAGCGCCTCCCACCCCGTGCCACAGCCACCTACCAGCCCATCCAGCCAATGATGGATGAGGAATATAACAAGCATTATATGGCAGCCATCACACAAAATCCTCCTACCCCTGCCATCACCACCCCCACCTGCAAGCCCAACCCACCTAATCCCAGACTCCCCAGGTCAGCACTGCCTCTATGACTTTTTTCTGTGCTATTCTGCCTCCTAGGCATCACTCTTCCCCGCCCCAATAAACCCCCTGTTGCCAAACATTTCAAAGTTATATTATCTTTATTTTGAATTTTGATTATTCATTTCTCTTTGTTTATAGTTGGTTTTATTCTTTATGTTCAGCTTATTTATATAAGATTATATATTTACTATGCCATGTATCCAGATCCAGATCACACTTATTTTTGGCGCTTTGCACTGCCCCTTGTGATAATATTAACA
Organism: Entomophthora muscae; assembly: GCA_014839935.2. NCBI lineage: Eukaryota > Fungi > Entomophthoromycota > Entomophthoromycetes > Entomophthorales > Entomophthoraceae > Entomophthora > Entomophthora muscae. The sequence continues at coordinate 282,882 of QTSX02003623.1, forward strand.
ACAATGTGGTGATCAGCTGAATTTGAATTAGAAAATTATAGGTTAATTGTATTTAGATAAAGTTGTTACTGATCCAAATTCAAAACCTTAATGATAAACTTTAAACCAATCAGGAGCCAAGTGATAAAGTGATTATTGTGACATAAAAGATCATTCAATAATTCTTTGATGCATGTGCGCTAATTAATCTTATTGGCTGGTTGTTTTGCCATTGTTGCTGTGGCAAGTTGTTGGTGGACTAGTGCCCAATCAGCTTCTGGGTTAGCACTAGTCCACCAACAACTTGCCACAGCGGCAATGGTGCACAATGGCAAAACATCTAGCCAATCATATTAATTAGCGCACATGCACCAAAGAATTATTGTATGACCCTTTATGTCACAACAATCACTTTTCACTTAGCTCCTGATTGGCTTAGAGTTTATAATAAAGGTTTTGAATTTGGATCAAAAAACTTTATCTAAGTACAATTAACCTATAATTTTCTAATTCAAATTTAGCTGATCACCACATTGTTGTTAATATTATCACAAGGGGCAGTGCAAAGCGCCAAAAATATTATGGCAATTAAGGAAACAATGCCAACACAAAGCAAACAACACATATTGAGTTGAGCGTAAAACATATACACAATGGGTAAAAAAAGATAGGATAGTGTAGAAAATGGGGAAAAAACAGGAATAAACAAAGAGGCTATAGTATCAGAATAATACAGATTTTATTGGGGTGAAAGCTATAAAAACACATGAAAAGATTAGTATAAAAATCAATGAGAGAATTGGAGAAACTTCTAAAAGACCTTGACTCTGCAATTGCAGAGATCAAAGAAATTGACTGCAAGGTCAAAGCAAATTGAAGTCTGCTGTCCTCAAAGGCAAGAAAATTGACAAGGTGTTGGCCAAGGCGCTTATGGCCAAAATACCTGACACCCATGAAAAGACCATCAAGTGTCTTCTTAACATCCAGAAGACAGTTGTGGATGGCTTACAATTCAAGTCCTATGCCTTTTCTGCGCCATCTGTCTGGACAGATGACCCTGAGATGTATGAACATCTTTAACCAACCAAGAGGGCCTGCAAGGATGACACTGAGATGCCTGCACAGCTGCTTGCGCTGAGAATGGCCAAGCCAGTCAAGGCTGCGGGCAAGGAGGAGACTGTAGAAGGTAACTTAATAATCATAATTAATAAAAAATGTCCAAATACTTACCCTTTTTTGTTAGAAAACATTGACAGTGAACTCCACCGGGTCCTGGTTCCTTTTGTCCCCCCACCTTTTATGAAAATTATGCCACTCATGTGGCCAAGCAGCTATATTTGCTCCCCCTGTCTTGCAGGAGCTTAATGACAGAATCCATGGTACCTTTCCAATGTCACAGAAGGCATTGGCTGAGCTAACACATGCCAACGGGGCATCTGAGTGGACAGTTACTGCTTACAAGGATGCCCAACTGGTCTGCCTCAACCTGGTGGTTCTCAGTGGAGTTTACTGTGTAAACTCCATTGAGCTTGTTTAGGACATCCTTACAATGCCCCATTCAAGAATATACCGGAGATGGGCCAGACCCATGAGGCTGCTTGCTTCTGCTTCCCAGTGGAGCACACCCTATCTTACTTTCTGGACAACTTTGGGTGTGCGGTGTCAAAATTGGCTGTTGTAGACACAACAGCCGTCAAGAAAACTAAGATCTTCCTGGCAGACTTTGGGCTGGCCTGGAGTGCATACAAGACAGGGCTCCCCTTGGTAATGGATATTACCTTTGGAAAAACTAAACACGAGAAAAAAAATAAGCACAGTTTACAACAAACTTTGCAAGTTTACTGAAGCCTTTTCTGGGCAAAGGCTTCACCTTGTTGTTTAGCTCAGGTATCTTTTCTTCTTTGGGATGAGCGCCAGTGTAGAGGACCTAGACAGAGTTCTTCTCAGTGTTGACAAGGCCCAGCTCTCACTGGACAGGAAGAAGGTCCCCCCAGGTACAACTCGGCCAACCACATAATCCAAGACGCCCTGGCCTGGCGGGAATATTTGGGTTTGCAGCCCTGCCTGAAAAGCTGCTGCTTCACTCCCACCTGAACCTACTGCCTTGCATCAGCAGGTGGGAGTATTTCAATAAGGGTGTATCCACCGTTCACAGTGTGGCAGTGGAGGTTGTTCACCACCTCCATTGCGGGGTGGGTACATACTGCCAAACCCACTATAGGCGCTCCTAATTTATTCTCTATACCAATAAAAATCTTTATACTTTAGATTGTTTTATTAAAATTAATTTTTTTAATATTTATGTTAGCAAACAAGATTTTCAAAATATATCTCAAAGAATGATTTCATAAAAGCATAATATTATATGTTAATAAAATATACTTCTAATTCATAACTTTTACATTTAATTTTTTAATTTCATTTTTATATTTATTTGATAAGAGTGTTATAGATATATTTGCGTAATCAAGTATCAAGTGTTTGGGATAACCTTAGATGCCATAATAAAAATAATTATAAATAAATAAATAACTTACCTTCATTGATAGTCCTGCTGAATGTGATTGTGGGCTTAGAAGCTTTAAATATAAAATGATAATAAATAAATCTTAAATAGTAAATTAGAGAATATAAAAAAGTTGGACAAGCTAAGCCTTTAATTGATTGGCTGTTTGGAAAGGAACACAGGGATGAATGAATCAGCATGGTCATAGATTTGACCACAGTCTCAGCTGGTAGGGTGTGGATCCCAGAACAGTAAATTAAACAGGTCCTTGGTCCCGGTTGGGGTTCCTTGCTTGAAAACTTTGCTTGAGCCACCCAAAGACTTCCTCGATGGGATTTAGGAAGGGCAAATAGGCAGGGAGGAATAGAAGGCACAAATTTGCTGTGGCCAATTGCTGGGGGCCCACTGCAATGCTGGTGTCAAGCATTGGGAAATCCTCAAGAATATCAGCCACCTTATGGAGACCAGCATTGTCCAGCATAATGACATTGGTGAAGCCCGGGCTTGTGCGCCTCAGGTGCTCCTGGACTAATCAGAGGAATGATAGAAAGGTCCTGCTGTTATGTGAACCCAATATCATTTGGTGGAGCTCAACCCCCTTTGGACTGAGGAGAGCCACCATTGAATAGGCTGTGGCGCAGACTGCAGCACGCCAAGCCATTTTGGCATTTGAGCCTTTTGGGACATAGCTATATGTATTGTGCATAGACAAGGCAAATGCCAATTTGTCAATATAGTAAAATTTAACCGTCCCCTTGGCTTTGAGGGCAGTGTACGCCTCTGTGAAGTTTTTCTGGGTCTCAATGTTGGTTGGGCTATTCCAATTGTAGGGGGATACCCTGAGCTTTTTCCAGGAAAAGCGCATTCCCTTGAGCAGATGGTAGTAAAAGAATATCAAGGCCTCAACCCCAAAAGTAGATTTGACCATGGCCTGTATATTTGTCAGTTCAAGATACAGTCCCAGGTTATCCACTGGCAGATTGCCCATTTGTGCGCCTTGGTAAGAATGGTTGACACGCGCAAGGATTTCTCCGTGGCAAGGACTTGGCCAGTATCAATGAACTTGTTGAATGTCTTTGAGGCGTACTTGGGATCCACTCCAACAATGGCTGCAGCCACCTTGTAGTCACCAGATTCCTGCATTAGCTTAAGCAGGATGATGCGCCTGATGTCCAGGATGCGCTTCTGAGCAGGCTTTTTAATGGTGGGGATTGACTTGTTGGCATTGGGCACAACACAGGGCATGGGTATCTTGGTGTAAAAGCTGCAACCTTTTTGAGCACTAACTGTACCTCATCAGTTATGAAGAACTCAGGCTCCATGTCCTCTTCCTGATTGCCATCACTGATGTAGGGCTTGTAGCTAGTATCAAGTACAGGCTTCACCTTCTCCAGCATGGCTGACAGGACTGACTATTGTCAGTACACAACTTTGAACACATACAAAGTAAGTTCTACCTCCTTGTTTCTAACTGTTTTGGTAGTGGTAACATTGGTGGGCTTCTGGGTCAGCTTGGGGACCCAAGGGTTTATGATCCACACCCTAGCAGCTTTTGCTCCTTGAACTGGCTGTGTCAGTGCAGCATTACTATTGAGCTCTCCTCTGCTTTCTTCTTCCTGAGTAGGCACTTGGGTTGCACTAACTCTGTTCTTTGACCTATGGGGGCAACCACAACTGCAGCACACAATGGGTGCATTGGTACTCTGTTGTTGTGTACCTTCCATTTAAAATTTAATAAAATACTAAATAAAACTTAATTAAGTCACTCCTTAATTTTAATTTTTGCTTTTATATGAATATGAATATTTGATTAATATTTCCCCCCATATCCCAAATATAGATTTTTTATTTCTTAATTAGTTGTTTCTGGTTTAACAACGCCCATTTTAGAACACCCAACATACTTTCCACCCATTTTCCCAGATTTTACGCCAAATTAAGCACCCAACACAATATTTTTAAATTTACGTTTCATATCTTAAGTCTTATTTTAGATACCTTGATATCATTCTTGATTACAATCTATTGCACACATTGAGTGAGTGATATTGTTTATATAGTGAGTTGCTATTGTGTTTTGTTTTTGGATTGAGTTTTGACTCACTTTGCTTGGGTGTATTTTGTCAGCAATTCACATAGTAAACATATGTACACCAAAAGTCAACTCACACTATTTTGTTTGTGAATCCATGTATTTTGGATTGTATTTTGAATGGTTTTGCTTTGCGTGTGAGCACATCTTTGCTATGTTAACTAATTTTGCCCATTAACGCCAATAAACCCTGTTAATAGAGTGTATATTTTAACATGATAGTTGGATTTTGTTTAAATCTGAAATCATTTCATTTAAATCTGAGGTATTTTTGATTACAGTCATAGCTTTTAAAACTACTGTATAGAGACACACATTTTATTATAATGCACCAAATATTGTATTGACTGTTGAGCTAACAAATAAATAGATTTAAAAAAATAGAAATAAAATAATTTTATTTAAATAATTGTGAACCCTTTTTGGTACTTTGGCTTTTTTAAGCCACAAATTGGACCTTGCAAGTCATCATCTGATCTTATTGATTTAGTGCCACTATAGCCACACAACACAAAAACCAATGATTTTCATGTATCTCTTACTAATTAGTACTTATGACGCAGGTCAAGCATATTGAATATATTTATCAATTTTTATTACAAGGGAAAAGTAATTTGAGTTCTAAACAATCACTTGTTTAGAACATAAGTGGAGTGGGCTGCTTGATGCAGATAAGTTCAGTTCTTGTTGTTTAACTATGTAATATATGAACCTTTACTCAACAAGCAAGTAAATAAACACATATTTAAATAATATTTTATTATTTCATGTGTTTAATTACTTTAACTACTGTCTTACTGTAAATTCAGAACCTGAACGTAAAAATGTGGGATTGTCAAATCCTTGGTCCAAATTTCAAATCACTTTTGCGGGATAACCTTTTTTTATTAAATTGAATTTTTTGAGTATTTATTTGAATTTTTAAAAATGCGGGAACTCATAGACACTTTGCAAAGTTCAAGTCAAACTGCATATTTCCAATGGACAAAATGAATTAACTGGAATCAGATTTGAAGTGTTCAAATCCATCAACCATTTCCATTAAGTTTACTATGTTTTTTGCAATTGCGGGATTGTCAAATCCAAGAACCAAGTTTCAAATTGCTTTTGAATGCCACTAGTAAACTCAAATAATAATTGCAGGAACTGGAATCCAAATTGAATGTACAGTAAGTAACTAAGGCAAATCAACCCAAATCAAAAGGCTCCACTCTGGATAAAATCAAATGAAAAATCCAATCTAAACACCCATGTTTAGACATGAAATTAAGTGAAATGAAAATTATCTAAACTGGAAATGATGCAATATTTGGCACTTTAAATCACTAATATAGCAACCATAAAAACATATAATGATTTATGAGCTACTCTCCTGATGATGCAGAATTTTTATAAAAGTTTTTTGGCCCCCGGCATAGCCAGGGGCCATAAAACTTCTTTTCAAGGAAGAAGGAAAGGGGGGAAAGATAAACCATTAGTTTACTAACTATGTATTCATGTATTGCTACTAAGGATACTTGATTACAGTAGATTTCAGAAGACGCTAATAATAAAGTAGAATTATATTGATAAAGAGCGCCTTTTGGGGAAGCTTCAAATATAAAAGGTAGGAGGAGAAGAGAGTATTTTATTGGGTGATACTTTAGGCTTATATAGATTTAGCTGTGGCGGGGATATTAGTTGGACCAAACCCAGGGGCTGGTCATGTGCTGGATGGGTTTGAGTCATTGGATACCTAGAAAGTCATGGGATATTGGTTTGTTGCCATTTCTGGTATGTTGAACAGTATATTGGAAAGGCACCAAATTGGGCAATGACTGGATTTTAGATGTGATGGCGGTAGCCGGAATACTTGTACATCCAGACACCTTGACACCCCCCCTTAAGGGGTTACTTGTGTACATCAGGAGGGGGCTTTGTCTTGACAGCTGCCGCCTGATGTTCCTGGAGTTGTTTATTAGTGGGCACCAACTGAGTCAAGTGTTCTCCTTTGCTAGGGCGGAGGCAAGATCTGTGGTACTTAATAGTAATGGGTTCTTTGGCACCCTGGAACTTAACCAGGTAAGTGTTCCTGTCTGGTTGGTATCTGATGATTCTTCCTGGTCCCCTGTGTACTGAATCTAGCTTTTTCCTGTTCCCAGCCAGGACCCAGACGGGGGAGTTGATGGGGAGTGGGTCCTCTGTTGAGGTTACTTTCTGAGCTTTGAGTCTCTTTATTTCAGCCAGTTTGGCTTTGAGGCGTATGTGTTGTAGAGCTGATTTCTGTTCTACTGTGGGAGGTTTCCCTGGGGGGATCTTTACATATGGCTGGTTATTACGGGTGACTATTTCTGGCTTGTACCTGTATGTTAGTTCAAACAGTGAGTAGCCTGTCCCTTGATTGGTACAAACCCGGGATACTAGTAATGCATGTTTTATGTATAGTGGCCATGTGTCTTTAGCTTTGCCATCCGTTATTTTCTCCAGGGTTCTGATAAGGCTGCTGTTGGCCTGTGGCCTGTAGGATGAGGTTGTGGAGTGTTTGATGTTCTTTGTTTTTATATTGTTGTTTACTACATGGCCTGTTAGCTCCTTTTCTCCATCTGTTATGATGTAGTCTGGAGTGTCGTAGTCTGCTATGATTGCTTTATTGATGAATTGATTTGTTGTTTCTGCCTTGTGATCTTTTGTTGCCCAGCAGATGGGCCAACATGTGGTAAAGTTGATGGCTACAATTAGAAAACGTTTATTTGTTTTGGTTTCTGGGAAGGGTCCCACTACGTCCAGTCCCCAAACCTTAAATGGTTCAGGGTCAGGTACTAGGTTACCTGTTGGCTGTGGTGCCTTGGTGCTGGCGTATTTTTCACATACTGTACACTTTTTTAGAATATCAAAAATGTCCTGCTTCAGGTTGGGCCACTGTACTATCTCTTTCAGTGTGAGATATAGGTTGTTAGCCTTTGTGTGTCCTAGCAGACGGTGGTGTCTTAGTATAGTGTTGACTCTTTGTGCAAGTGGAATGTATGAAATGTCTTTATCCTTGATGATTTGGTATACTGTGCCATTTGATATGTGAAAATGCTTTTCATTCCTTACTAGTGTATCATGGGTTAGTTGGTGTGTGGAGGGATCATTTCCTTTTGTTTTGTACTCATTGTTGTATAGGTTGGGCCAGTCAGGGTTCAGGTGGTCAGGGTGATCCTCTCTTGGCTGGTATAGCCTAGAGAGAGCATCAGCCGTGACCAGCTCTGCCCCCTTTTTGTATTGGATGTCCAGGTTAAGCTGTTCCAGCAAGGACATCCATTTGGCTTGGCGCCACGCAAGTGCATTCTGAGTTTTGAAATAGATTAAGGAATTGTGGTCAGTTAGCACTCAGACGTTTAAATGTCTTTCTAGATAACATCTAATTTTCTTGCATGTGTGATATATTACTAGCAATTCTTTATCATGTATTGGGTATCTCTGCTCAGTGTTTGTTAGTTTTCTGCTTTTTTAACATACTGGCAGGAAATCTTGCTGCCCTGGCTGGCGGATGCATAGGACTGCGCCAATGGTGGTGTTACTAGCGTCTGACTCAAGCTCGTAGCACCTGTTGTTATTAGGGTATTGCAAGATTGGTGCTTCAACAAAACTTGTTTTAATAGTTGAAAATTCTTGTCACATTCTGGAGTCCAGATGAATTTCTTTTTGTCATTACCTTTGGTTATGTCATTTATTGGTGCAGTGAGGTTTCCGCAGTCTTTGATGTATTTCCTTAGGTAAGCTACCATACCAAGAAAGCATCTTACTTGTTTCACGGAGGTGGGGTGTTTCATGCTATTTATGGCTTTTATTTTATCTGGGTCTGCTTTGATGCCACTGTCAGAGACAATGTGGCCCAAGAACAAGAGTTCTTTTTCCATAAATTGGCACTTACTAGGCTTAGCGTACAGTTTGTGCTTTGCAAGTTGATTGAGTGTCTTGCGGACATGCGTGAGGTGTTCCTCTTTTGTTTTTGAAAATATGATGATGTTGTCAAGCTAACATAATGTGTTTGAGAGGCCGTTTAGCGCCTGGTTCATCATGGTGACAAATGTTGCTGGGGCATTTGTCATCCCCAAATTCATTACTTTACATTCAAACAACCCAAATTATGTACAGAACACAGTCTTTGGTATGTCTTTTTCTTTAACTTCCACTTGGTTATAACCAGATGTGAGGTCAATCTTTGAGAAAATCTTTTGCTCCAAAGAGCCTTGCAAATAGGTCTTCTATGAGGGGAAGTGGGTATTTATTTTTTACTGTACTTGCGTTTTGTGCTCTGTAGTCAGTAAATAAGCAAAGAGATCCTTCTTTCTTCTTTACAAAGAAAACCGCTGCCCCCACGGGGATTCAGATGGGTGAATGAATCCTTTGGCTAGATTGTCCTCAATGTGGGATTTAAGTGTTTGAGTCTCCATGGGGGAGAGTCTGTAGAGAGGTGCAGGTTTGGGCATGGCTTTGCATAAGTCAATGCCATGTTTGATCTCCTGTTTGGTGGGTAACTATGTGAGTTCTTCCTTGAATACATGGGCGTATTCATTCAGGAGTGCCGCGAGTTCTGGGCATTGGATCTTTTGTGTTTGTATATTATTAAATTCAGAGTACCTCATTATATGGAGGTTACTGTCTTTAGTTAGATGTTCAGAGTCATCTTGGTTTATGACCTGGAAAAATACTGTATCTCTTAGAATCAGGTTGTTGGGTTCTTTGAGAATGTTGAAATTGACTCCATTGCGTTTTATTGTCATGGTTTTGTCTTCCAACATACGCTGTGATTCACTCAGGTAAACCAGTCCATGCCTGCTAAAATTTTGTAGTTTATGTTGTTCATGAAAAGAACTTTGATGGACGTTTGTATGCCTTGGAGGTCAATTCTGAAGGGAGTTGTTTTGCCTTTGAGTAGAGCTTTTGATTTGTCTGCCATGCTGGCGTATTTGAAGTTGGATTTGACAACTGGTATTTTGTACTTGGTAGAAAGGTTTGCTAACCATAGTGTGTTGTGCACCAGAGTCAAATATAATTTTATGTGTATGAGATTTGTAAGTGCATGGATAGACAAGAAGTTGTGAGCAATCTTTAATTTTTACGTTCATAAAAATGGAGGATTGCGGGACACGGGGGATGTGAGCAGCAAAGTTTGAGCCTTGGTACTTCTTCTTGTCATGTTGGGGAGGAGACAGGGGCACTTAAGCCTGTTCCCCCTCCTCTTTTCCCTGTTCCTCTGTTTTGAGACCTTCAAGGTCAGAGAATGTGGGGTCAGATTTGTAGCGGGTTGCTACTTCAGCGTTGTTAACTTTGGCAGTGTCCTCTTTCTTGGGACAGGAGCAGTTTGCGCTTTGGCTACAATTGCCATTATTGCAATTGAAGTTGCTGTTGTTATGGTTGATCTTTGGAGTTTATTGCCATTGGCGTTTTCTCTGTCATTGTCATTTGAGGAGTGGTTGCTGTTATGTGCTGCATATTCCATGTTGGTGTGTTTCTCAGCGCGCTTGGCTTCAGCAATGAGCGTGGGCATGGAGGTATTCACTTCTGGGCGGATGAGGGCAGCAACAGAGGGTTTCATTCTGTTGATGAATGATGCTCTGATGTGTACGTTGTCAGCTTGTGCTGGGTTTTGGATTTTGCAACGTATTTCTTCAAATTTGTTGGTGTAGGCTGCAATAGTGGTCTTTTGAGGAAGATCACTGAGCTGTATTACAATATCTTTAAGAGATTCAGTGACACAGAAATTGTGGGTGATGTTGGCTTTGAACTCTTCCCAGTTGTCAAGCTGGTTGTTGGTTTGTAAGCCAACCCAGGTGGCAAACCAGTCAGCTGCGGCCTTGTATAGGTGCTTGCTGGCTTCCTGGACTCATTTCTCATGAGAGATGCGGCTGGCGCGGAGTTTAGCAGCTGTGTGGTCTAGCCAGTTGATGATGTTTTTCTTTGTTTTTACCAAAGAACTTGTCAATACTAATGTATTTGATGTTAGCAACTTCACCTGTGATAGGTGGTTGGGCGTTTTTTTATGGTTGGAGAGAGTGACTGTATTAAATTATCTTGACACATGCTTTGGGCATGACCAGACCTTTGAATAAGGTGCATCCACTAGGAATATCTTTTTCAATGTCGTGGGCGCAGAAGTACGTTTTCCAGGCCTCCTGGGATGTGGCCTGATTGAGTACGTGGGCAAAGGTGGGCAGGTTTTGTTCAGTCATTTTTTCTTTCATTGGCGTGGTCAAAACCCGTAGTGCTACCAGTGATAAGGGGCGCCTTTTGGGGAAGTTTCAAATATAAAAATGGAGGAGGAGAAGAGAGTATTTTATTGGGTGATACTTTAGGCTTATATAGATTTAGCTATGGCGGGATATTAGTTGGACCAATCCCAGGGGCTGGTCATGTGCTGGATGGGTTTGAGTTGTTGGATACCTGGACAGTCATGTGATATTGGTTTGTTGCCATTTCTGGTATGTCAAACGGTATATTGGAAAGGCACCAAATTGGGCAATAACTGGATGTTAGATGTGATGGTGGTAGCTGGAATACTTGTACATCCAGACACCTTGACAATATATTACAATCTATCTTATCACATTGTCTTTCTTTTGATGTGTTGATAATGTGCTTGCAATTAATTGGACAGCTTCACCTCCAGTTGCCTTGGCAATAGTAAATCAAGCTGTCCAATTAATTACAAGCACATTATCAACACACCAAAGGAAAGACAATGTGATAAGATAGATTGTAATATATAATTCTAATTTATTATTAGTGTCTTCTGAAATCTACTGTAATCAAGCATCTAAATTTTAGCCGTCCTAAAATGGAATAGGGTGATTTTTGAGAATGCCTATGATTCCTAAAAGAATTAGCACAAATCCACTCTATATCCTTTTACATCCTTTTTGAGATACCAATAAATTGTATTTATTTCAAATTCCTTGTAATTATGATTTGAAACTTAGTTCTTGGATTTGACAATCCCGCAATTTCAGATTTGTTAATTTTTACATGATGTCCATGATTCAATTGAAATACAGGAAATCTCAAATTGTACATAAGAATCCCACATTTCTGATTCATGTATCCTGCATTTGTTTGCTAAGTTTTGTCTTTTGTTAGTTGAGTTATCTGCTCAAGAGATTCAAAATTAGCCAATTTAAATAAACCAAAAAAATCAAAATAAATGGTTGATTTTATTAAATATTTTATTTTTCAATCAGCTGAGTTGCCCGCAAAAGTGATTCAAATTTGGACCAAGGATTTGACAATCCCGCATTTTTACGTTCAGGTTCTGAATTTACAGTATAATATATTTAGATATATTACTATTATAATTTTAATATTTAAATTTTAATATTTAAGTTTAAATATTTAAATTAAAATTTAAAATTAAAAAATTAAAACAAAATAAATATAAAATTTAAATTGCAAGGGAAGATAATTTATTAGGGAGATGCAAATTGCAAAGGGAATGCAATTATTCTGGGGAATTATACCCTGAAATCAAATTTTCTGCTAAGGCATCTAATTGGATCCACATACTCTTCTGTAGGTGGTGGACAACTCTGGATGCAATTGTAAGAGGGGTGGTGCTCTGCACCTTGGTGGTTGTTAAACATTTAATAAAAGGCAATCAGGTAAGTGAACCAATGAGCAGATTTTTTTTGGGAGGCACATAGTACTCATACAACAATGCCAATGCAAAGGTGTTGTACAGGACGTGCTTGACTGTCCTATACTCCCTGTGGTGTCTTCTGGCGTTCTAGTGCTAATTAGCATATATCAAGTTGTATTGGTACATCCTTAAACTTTTTAAAGTTTGTTTTTAATATGCAATGTAATAGGATTCCTAGGTATATTGCAATGTGAATCCTTTGAGAGGTATATTTTTCAGAAAACAAGCATTATTTTTTATATATTTGAGTTAATCTGTTGATGTAGGACGTTTGGCTGAACTTGAATATGGTTCCAGAGGGCGCCTAACTTGTATCTGCGTATATGCCTTGGCAAACAAAATAAATAAAGATTTAAACATATATACAAGGACTGTGTCCCTGACCTTATTTGATAATGCTTTGAATAATTCATTGAAAAATTCAGTTTTAAAATATTCAGTTCCCATTTGAAAGTCAGTTTTTATTAGATTTTTTATATAAATTTATGTTTGAAAAGGGAAATTATTGAATACTTTCATAAATATATTCATCAAAGTTTAATTTGATATCCTCACAAATTTCATTTACCTCTTTGAAATTGATATTTGCTCCTATTTTATATGCTTCCCTAATCCACAGGGAGCACCCTGCAGGTGGTAAATATTCCTTGGCTTTTGCTTCATTATTTTCAAAATTATTCATATTCATTTGAATTATTTTATTGAATTCATTTTTATTTATTTGCTTTACAGGGGCTACCAGTGACTGGTAACCCCCGTAGAACCAACTTGGCGTAAAGACTGCCACTTCAGCAACCTTGTCCCCATTCCTAGTTATAACTAAAGTGAATATAAGTAAACATAAAAAACTTACTGATTGTTTCCCCTGCGCCCCCCTCAGCCACAGGCGCCCCTTCAGCAAACTTCATGAGTGTTGGCTGCTCTTCATTTATTTTTCTAGGTTTGATTTTCCCTATCTTTCTTGCAACTTGTGCTTCCTCTTGATTTTCATTTGATAAATTTTCAGTATTTTTGAAGCGCTCCTGCTTCTTGCTTGTGCTTTGTTTTCATCTGTTTTCATTTGATTAGTTTCCTCTTCATTAGTATTAATTTCCTTTGAGATTTCAGTTCTTTCAATCAGTTTGATCTTCTTATTGTTTTCTTTGGCCCCTTGCCAGAACTCCCACAAATTTTAGGCTGTGTCATTGAACTTCAGACTTGATAGGATTGTTTCCTGTAGATTGGGTAACACTTCTTTGTTCTTTTCATCTATAATATTTCCTAGTTTATCCAGAGCATCTTCCTTTGGCTGGATCAGTGGCTGGCCCCTGTTACCCAGCTTTCCTGTTACTATTTCCCTGATAATTTTTTCTATTTCAACAACCTTTTGCAGGTGTGCTTCTAATTCATTTATCAAGTTATAGATATTTGACATTTTGTTTGAATTACATCAAAAAACTGGTTTTTATAGTACTACCTTCAACGCATGAATATTTTTCACCATCAATAATAAATTAAAAACCATAAATGTAAATTTTGCATTATAATATTGCAATTAGACGTCAACTCTTGATATTTTGATATTATGTGCATAACTCAATGCACATAATATCAAAATATCAAGAGTTGACGTCTAATTACAATATTATAATGCAAATTTTATATTTATGGTCCTTAATTTTTTTACTGATAATGAAAAATATTTATGCAAATAATTTTATGTTATTCATAAAATATATAACATTTTATTGATTATGGGAATGTCAATAATGTAAAAAGAATATGTTATTAATTATAAATCAAAAGAAATAATATCAATTTTAATAAGTTGTCATAAAGAAAGGTTTTATTTTACTCATCAAAAGACAAGTAGGAGAGTGTGACAGATCCAGGAAATTCATGCTTGATTTTTCATTATCACGGTCTGACTCTTTTACAGTTTGACGGGGAATCCTTCAGGTAAGCTTTGATGAGCTTGGATTCCAGGCAAGCAATCTTGGCGTTAAGCTTGTTGCCATCTGGTGATCACTTCCACGTTTTTTGCTTCCCATAGTCTTAGCTGTAGACCATCTCTTTCATTCCACAGTAGTCTTCTTTCAATCAAAAGCCAAAAAACACAAAGCATAAAAAGATTGAGGGGAAAGCGACCATTGTCACAATAAGCATCATTTTTTATTAATTATTATTATGTTTCCATTATATACCAATCAGGGTACATTCAGCTGAAAACCCCTCTGGTTCCGGAATCACACCTGAATTCATATCACATGGTTTATGGCATGACGGCGTCATCTAATCCAGATCTTTACCAAAAAGATCTTCACACTCTTAACCTATAAGAATGTGCCATAATACATTCCAGAATCACCTGATTCTTTCCGTGAAAATGTATTGCTTTGACTTGAAGCATTCCAGACTTCCGGTGCCAAAACCCTGTGGAATATATGTATTCCTGATCCAAGCTATCCTTGTTCCAACTGGGATCCAGCTGATCAATCCTGAATGCATAGACACCATTGTCTACATTTAGTTATTTTTGCATTTAATGGTTTTTTTGCCTTAAAAACCCATTAAAACACTTCAAAACTTAAACCAGGCGCCACCGCGGCGCCCAGGAACTTTCCCAGGCGGTGCCCCAGCGCCTGAAAAAAATTGATAATGGCGCCTTGGCGCTTTGCAAATCCATTAGGCGGCGCGGCAGTGCTTTTAACCCAATGGATTTGCCAATGCAGCGCTTTTAAACCACAATTCAGGGGTTTACTTTTGGCTAACCTTAACCAAACTTCTTGACACAGCCAAGGCAATTAAATAATATAATTAAATCCTCATTAATTATATTACAAGCATATATTAATTAACCTTCCCAGTTAATTAATCCGTTTGAAGACAACAAGTCTTTACTTGATACAGTCAAGTCCATTTTGGCCCTATGATTAAATCCCCATCAATTATATTCCAGGGTATCAATTAACCTTCATGGTTAATTAGACAGTTTGAGACACCTAGTCTCATAATCTGAATTGTTCAGATTATTCATTAAAGCCCTCAATTAGTACAGCCTAATTGATTCCTGGGTATCAATTAACCTCCATGGTTAATTAGACAGTTTGAGACACCTAGTCTCATAATCTGAACCATTCAGATTATTTATTACAACCCTCAATTAGTACAGCCTAATTGATTCCTGGGTATCAATGCTATGCTGGAAAGTCTCTATAAGGCCAATCCTATTGTTTTGAATTTCAACCTATGAAATTCATCACAATTCAACCTCTGTGTGAAACCACAGCCCAATGTGACTGTAGTACAGTCACAGGGAGGGAATGGGCAGCATGTACGTTGTCATCATATGCACTTGTGAAAGGGACAGCATCAGAGATAATGTAAAGGGAATGGGTGGTAGTCTGGGAGTCAGGGTTGGAAGGCAGTCGGCTTGGTCTTGGTGGGGGAGTTGGGGAGGCTTGGTTTGTTGACTGGGAAGAGGTGGCAAGAGCTGATTGATTCAATTGCTCAAATTATTATTCTGTCACATATGTGGGCTTGTCAAATCAAATGGATGGGCGTGGGGGGAGGCAGGAGTCCTTTCTTGACTTATCAATATCACTTGCATAGAAGATGACAATATCTAATAAGTCCTGGACAAATATAGAAGGGAAAAGCTCATAACCCTTCTCAATTTTGGTGCACAGTTCATTGTATTTGGCAGGCTTTAAGCACCTAAGAGCTGAACCAAAATTGTAAAGACATACATCTGCAAGATGCATGTCAGCGTGGTTGATGGGATAAGACCAACAGGTATGCCCACAGCCCTAATTTCCTTGGTTGCCCATTCCCGCTGTTCCATCTCAGCACTAATTACAACTGTGTACACAGCTTGTTGGGTAGCCCACTCCTCCAGCATTTCCTTGAGCTCTGTCTTTTATGCATACCCATCTTCAGTGTTTAATATTGCTGAGTAATAATTGACACCCAATGGGGAAACTTCCAAAAAAAACCCTGACAAATTGATACAAGATTGGGCCGCGCTTGTAGACGTCAGATTGAATACACTTTTCTCCATAATCTTGGATGCTTACATAAATCTTGACATACAACAAGAAGATGGCATTGTTGCACGTCCTCATTGCCCTCCCTTTAATAAAATTAATAATGGTTTAATTTTAGGGGTTAGTATCCACCAAACCAGGACCACTGAGAACTTGATTGGACAAGATTCTAGCAGCAACCACAACTCTGTGCATCCACAAATTGACTGTTCTTTAATTTTGAAAATGCCATGGAGTCCCAGTTGGAGACAAACCTGGACCAGGGGCATCCACGGGACACATTCCATGATGACCATCATAAGGGGATGGGCTTTTTGCTATCAGTTGATGTACAACCTCCAGTTGGGGTCTTCTTGGGAGGGGGCCACATTTGGCGTGGGCTTGCAGGGTTGCAGCCACAGTGGACTTTGCAAAACCCATCACAGCTGCAATTTCCCCAAGGGACATAAGCATCCCTTGCTTTGCAACCATTTCAAGAACAATCTCCAGGGTAATTAGCTTTCTTCTGCTTCTTGCAGGCTGATTGGCTGGAGGAGGAATGTGTCCATCTTGGGAACTGGACGTTGTCATCTGATTGGTTCTTTCTGGATTCTGGATTCCTTGGGTGGCCCCATGGCTCACTTGGTCAATTACAGATGCTAGTGTTGCTATATGATTTTGGTTAGCAGCTGCCTGTGCATTATGGGCAAACAGGGCCATGCTTAAGGACGCAGGAGAAAGAACACACTCCTGGGTGGTGCTTGCAGAGGGGCCTGCAGGTTGGGAGTGGCCATAGACAGAGGCTTCACTGTTGGAAGACCCTGCATAGCCCTGCATAATTTTGTCAAGGCCAGGGAACAGCTTGTTGACTTGGTTGGTGTTAGAAGAAGACATAATAAAATTTTTATTATAGTTTTAAACTCAAGAAGAGGAATGTATATTTTAGTCAATTTTATTGTTATATATGTTAATTTTGTGAATATTATGATCTAAATTTTAGCTGTCCTAAAATGGAATAGGGTGATTTTTGGGAATGCTTGTGATTCCTAAAAGAATCAGCACAAATCCACTCTAGATCCTTTGACTTCCTGTTTGAGATGCCCATAAATTATATTTATTTCAAATTCACCTCAATTATGATTTGAAATTCGGTTCTTAGATTTGATAATCCTGCTATTTTGGATTTGTTAATTTTTACATGATGTCTATGATTTGTTTGACATACAGGAAATCTCAAATTGTACATTAGAATCCCACATTTCTGATTCATGTATCCCATATTTGTTTGCCGTGTTTTGTCTTATGTTATTTGGGTTATCTGCTCAAGCAATTTGAAATTTACCAATTTAAATAAGCCAAAAAAATCAAATTAAATGGTTGATTTTATTAAATATTTTAATTTTCATTCAGCTGTGTTGCCTACAAAAGTGATTCAAAATTTGACCAAGGATTTGACAATCCTGCATTTTTACATTTAGGTTCTGAATTCACAGTATCCTTCCCTTGTTGATACACACCATTGTAATCATAAGAGGCCAGCTTCTCTGCATAACTTAACAGACATCCCACCAGGTTTGCCTTAGTCCTCAAAGCTTTTAGCAGCGCATGGTCTATAATAATCATAAAAGGTGACCCCATCACATATGACTTGAACTTATCAACTGCCCAGACCATGGCCAACCCTTCTCTCTCAGTGGCTGAGTACCTAGTCTCAGCATCTCACAAGATCCTGTACGCATAGGCAATTGACCAGACCTGTTCTCTTTCCTTCTGGGTCAGCAGGGCCCCCAAACCAATCCCACTAGTGTCAGTCTCTATTGCAAACAGAAGATCCCATCTTGGCAACCTCAATACTGGAGCCTCCATTAACTGCTGCTTCAAAAACTTTAACTTTTTCTGCTGCGCTCCTCCCCAGACAAATGAAGTCCTTTTCCTGCATAATGACCATAAGGACTCCGCCAGACTTGCCAAATCTGGAATAAACCTCTGGAAGAACATCAGGGCTCTCATAAACAACTTCACCCCCTGTGCCTGACCACTTTAATGGCTGCGCCACCAGGGCAGCTGAGAAATGTTGAGCCAAATGTCTGCAATCTGCAAAACCATCTTCCTGAGCTAGCTCTAGCTGTACCCTGACAGGCTCTCACTGCAAGGCACCATCACTTCTCTTCCCTATGTGTACGTTGGCAACCCACAAGGCAGTTCCACTATCTGTCATCCTTGTGTTGCAACCAAGTTTCCAGCCTTGCCTGCTAATGTATCTTACAATACACAGGGGGCGCTCAATGATTTGCCCCTTAACATATCTAACGTTATGAATGAATCTGAAGGCAATGTTGAATGGCAGGCACTTCATCCTAATTAGGAGCATTGCCAATTTGACCTGCTGATCCCCGCACAAGTTATTCCTTGGCTTCAAACCCTACATGGAACTCCCCACTATGCCACCCTCTTGTGGCCTTGTGGCTTTCCCATATAGTATATTAATCACAATATTCTACAATAAATGATACCTTATTCTTATTATTCTGTCCTTTCTATTGGACTATTGTCTTCCCCAATTCCAAATACTGAACCCTCATTGGTTCAGTTGCAACAGTGGTAGCACAGATAGGTTTACAACCTATCTTAAAAACAAAATTCCCCTCAAGAAAGGACAGAGTACGGGCCGCATGGCTACTCCACAACAAGAGACATTCCTTCCAATCCCCAAGGGGGACATTCCTGAAGGTTATGTCATCTATTAATATCAGCTAGTTCTTACCATTGTATACAGTTGGCTCTGCGTTGGGCAGCGTGACGCTAGTGTTGCCCCGCCACAGTTGGATCTGTTGCAACATATGCTCAACCTCCAACTAGAGTCCTTCACTGGCAGTGTCAAAGGAGCTGAGATTGTCAGTTGGCTCCAGTCCACCAAAACGCGCCTTTGTATCTGTCAGGTCCCTGAGTCCATGTGGGTTGCCACTGCATCTGGCCGCCTTACAGGACCTGCTGCCGTGTGGTTCACCAACTGGGCCAGCCAGGAGTTTGACGTCACCTGGGCAGCATTTTGAGATGCCGCCAAGTCCCAATATAGTGAAACTTTCTCTCCCATTGTCTTGGGGACTCCCCTCTTAGCCATCAAGCAGACTGGTTCCGTCCCCAAGTATCTCACCGCATGGCAACAAGCCCTTGCTACTGCCCCTTAAAGCAGTGACCAATGGGAATGCCATCTTACTCACCCTTATTGTTAATGAGTTAAAACCCCATATCTGCAAGTGGGTCCCCTTCAGTTTCTGCACCTCTATCAACAACTGCTATAAAGCCATTGTAGAGGCCAGTAACCAGGCTTCAATGGGCTTCCGCCGCACCAACAAGACTCCACCCCCAACCACATCCTGCACCTAACAATGGCCAAGGTCAAGTGGGCCGTTGCCAACTGCGCCAGCAGGAAAGTGCAACTAAATGCCCCCACAAGGGGGAGCTCCAGCTAGCACTAATCAAGGACCAGTGAAAATCCTGGGGGTTGTAGAAATGAAAGGCTTTACAACCCCAACTGACCCGTCCTCTCAGCCCTTGCCTGCAAAGAATTCCCGCAACTACAATATTCACAAGGTTGAAACTCTGGACGTCTTTCAGGTCCATAGTGATGACCCCATGTTGCAAGCCACCCACTCCTCAAATAAAGTAACACGCTTGTCCTATCCCTTCTGTTTCTGTGAGAACACCCACAAGCTACTGGTAGATACCAGGGCCAATCACACCATGGTAGATCAAGTGTTTGCTGACTCCCAGCAATTAGATCAAGTACCCAGCAGATTCAAAGCAGTACGTGTAGCTGATTCCCGCAGAATTGCCATCACCCACAAGACAGTGTCCTTCTCTGTAAGGATGGGAAACGTCCAGGTTAAGCTCTCTGGGCCAATCATGGCAGACCTCAGCCACAACGTAATTGCTGGCCTCAAATGGCTCCAACATAAATGCCCCTACATTGACTGGGATACATCTGTCATCACCCTCAATAGAAACAGGGTGGGGTTCCAGATCTACCCCATGGAAATGAACAAACTACTACATGACACTGTGTTTGTCAGAATGACGGAAACAGGCTCATATGATTTCAGGGGGGAGACTAGACTTTAATCAATGTTCAGTTGAAGTTATCCGTGCAGAACCATCTGCAGACCCCCTTGTTAATATCACCATCACTAGCGCTAGCTGCACTCCTCAAGGAGTACAAGGACGTATTCAGTGAAACACTTGAACAACTACCTCCACCCTGGGAGATCCAGCATGCTGTACAACTTCAAGGATTGTTACCTAAAGCACAACCACTATACCGTCTCATGCCAAAGGAAGATGAAACCCTCCGCCAGCACCTTGTGGACGCGCTTAATAAGGGCTCCATTTGCCCCTTGCTCTCTCCATACAGGGTGGTGGTCTTCTTTGTAGCCAAGAAGGACAGGTCCCTTTGCCTGATCACAGACTACTGCACCCTAAATGGGGTAACAGTTAAAAATAAATACCCCCTGCCACTGATTGATGACCTGTTTGATACACTCGCATATGCAAAGGTCTTTAGCAATATTGATCTCACTGCGGGGTACAACCAGGTCTGCATTGCACCAGGGGATGAGGCAAAAACTGCCTTCTGAACACGCTACAGGTTGTTCCAGTGTTAGGTCATGAACTTTGGGATGACTAACGCTCCCTCCACCTTTGTCATGTTGATGAACAAAGCCTTTGAGGAATTGATTGGAAAGTGTGTGGTGGTGTACCTTGACGACATTATTATCTTCAGTCAAGATCAAACCACGCACCTCCAACAACTCCGTGCTGTCCTCAACACCCTTTGGGAAAACCAGCTAAAAGCTAAACCCTCCAAATGTGAGTTTCTCAAGTCGGAGTTGTTATTCCTTGGGCACACCATCTCTGCCCAAGGGATAAAGCCCAATCTTGCCAAAATCAAGGCAATCACTAGCATGCTGCCCCCCACTGATGTGGGCCAGGTGCGGACATTCTTAGGCATGGTTGCCTATGTACGCAAATTCATCCCCAATTGCAGGGAACTAATTGCACCTCTCACTAAGCTCCTCAATACCAAACAGCGCTTCCATTGGACCCCCAACAGAGATCAAGCCTTTGAGACATTGAAGCAAAGGCTCACAACAGCACTAGTACTGCAGTTTCTCAACCAAAACCAACAGTACAAACTTGAGACTGACGCCTCTGACAGGGCCATAGGGGGCGTGCTAAGGGTAGAAACTGACGATGGCGTCTTCCTCCCTGTGGTGCTCAAGGGTTGGAGGGATAATTGGGGAGTAGCTGAGCAACTGGATACACAACATGACTATATTCTTCTTACTCAACAGAACCTCTATTTTTGGGCTCTGCAAGTAGTCTAAGATGTGTAAGTCTATTGTTGTGTAAGTGTATAATTTCTTGTTTATTAGGGACCCTAGGGGGTCTTTTTATACTTGATGAGGAGGAGGGGGAAAAAGGGTGAGTCATGCTGACTAGGGTCTAGACTTTCAGGCAATGAGCTTATTCTTGGAGGACTGAAACATAATGAGGAATATTCAGAAGGAAATGGGTTGGATTGGGCAAGAAATGAACATTTGGGCATGTGATCTGAGGTCAGGTGGTTGCAGCACATAGTAGGGCTGTCTCTGGGGAATAGAGGGTAGAATAAGGTTTCAGGCTACTCTCTTTCAGGGTTCCCACTTTGGCAAAAAGAGAGGCGGAAGATCACTATACCAATTTACATAGTGGGCACAAGTGATGGGTCAATAATTGATGCATCTGCAGCTAGCTGCAGATGCGTCAATGGGTCCTTAATTGTCATATGTAAATCTTTTTTGATAGGTCGCCAATTGATGCATCTGCGGCTAGCTGCAGATGCTCTGATTGGTCACTAATTGCCATAGGAAAGCCCATCCTGATGGCTTTCTTTCCAATGCATCTGCAACTAGCCGCAGGTGCGTCAATTGGCCTGTAATCAGAGACAACGCTATGTAGTTTAGAGGGTTACCTTCCGCTGATAATAACAAAAAAGGGCAGCAGTTCCCCTTATATTTGTCCAAATAAGAAGGCATCCCAAATAAGGCACTACTAGGGAGTGGCACCCAGCACCACATACCCCCGGATCAGGATGGGGCTCCATCCAAAAAAGGAAATTCAAGGCCCTCATAATGGTAAGTAGATGCACACCTGAAACCAATTTAAAACAGCCAATCAAACGTCAAGAGACCTAATGATGTTTGGTGAATAGACTTAGAGGAGTGAGTCATGATGAATCACCCAATGATCATCAAGCCAAATTAATTGGGTAAAATCAAGTATAAATAGAGGCGTCCTGAATGGTTTTCCTTAGTTAAAAAATGTCATTATCTTCTGCCGTCTGCCGCGTCTGTGAATTGTCCACCTCACTACAGGCTGCTTTATCTGCTCTTTGTCAAGCCAAGCTTGAGGCCCTTGAACAGGGGGTGGGCTTCTCAATAGAACGAGAAGAACACATCTTAGAGGACCTCCCGGAGGAGAACCACAAAATTGTACGGGCCCCATTGACATCTGTGGCCTTTGCCATTGCGCCCAGTTGGGTGCACGCTGCCAAGGGGTGTCACTACCTTCAACTGGACGAGGAGGATGACCAGTTCAAAACTGCCAAGACCAACATGCCCAAGCCTTCAGGGCCTGAGGCTCAGGAGGTATCAAGTTCACAGCTTGACCCTAAGGATTGCAGCCCCCCAAGTCACCTTGCTTCCCCGGCCACTCAGCACCAACGTCTTTGCAACCTGGCCTGCGGGGCGGAGGCGTCCCTAACAATCAATGATGAGCAAACTTTGCGGGATTTAATGGCCCAGGCTGCTTGTGACGCAGCTGCTGTGCAGGCAGCTTCCAAGGCTCTTGTTGATGAGCAGCGGCGTGTAGCTCTGGCGGCAGCCAATTGTTTGGGTACAGACAACCCCGTTGAGGACACCCTGGTCCCTCAGGTGGCCATCAAAGAAACTTTTGCTGACATGGGGCTGGATAATGTGACTATCACTCATCATGCACATGATTGCTCCAAGCAAGTACTTGGTCCCTACAGCCAGATGGCTATCAATGCAGTCTGGCTGGACAAACAGTCTGAAAACAACTACCAGGAGGTTAGGGCCGCCCTTCAGGCCAAGCCCATGGCACAGATCCTGGAGCTAGTCCAAAACAAGGATTCAGTGTGGTTCTGGGACTCCTTGGTGAATGCCTACGCGCATGTGCCTCTGGTGGAACGCCTTCCTTCCTTGTCAAACCTGATTGACATTGACCTGCTTGGGCTGGGATGTCAGGTGGCTAGGCCTGTTACCACCTGGGTAGGTCACTTGGTGGAGAACGCTATGGCTGTTGACACCCGGCATGCCCTTTCTTTCACCTTAGCTCAAATTCACCCAACTGATTGCAACTTGTCCCTGCAAAATGGCAGATGTCACCTTTGCCCGGAACACCCTGATCTTGGCGGTGGAGACTTGTGGCGTCAAACAGGACGTTTACCCCATCCTTTTGTACCACGGGTTTGACAGGGCTTCTCAGAGCCGGCGGTACCGCCTGTTTGCCAACCGGGTTGGGAAGTTGGACCCTAACTTGTATCACCAGCCAATACAAGCGCTCATTACTCTGGGCCTATCCTTTAACCTATCAAATTGCGCAAACTTGTTGCGCAAGAAGGTGGCCACTGCCATTGACAGCATGTGCGCCCAGCTGTCCACAGGTTGCCCAGCAAAGGGGTTCAAATCATATGAGTATATGATTCAAGATGCGCTTATCTTGGCAGCCATCTACACCAGCCACTATCCTCCTGAGAAACGTTGCATGTATAATTGGATGCTACAGGCTCTAATCAGCAACCGCGTGGCAGCCTATGACAACAATTGCATGTTCCCTTTCTTTGTGGCCGCTAAGGTCACTAACCACTATATGGGGTTCATGGTCCCTCATCCACTGCAAGAATAAACCTTTTTGCTTCTTCTGTATTACCTTTATATATATATATTTTTCTCTGGGATAAATCCCCTTTTTATTTATGCAGGCTATACCAACAATTGGTCTCTTCAGCCTGATCCTATGAAGGGGGAGTAGGATACCTTGCTTCATCAATTTTTCTATATTCCTATGTATTGTTTCCTCTGCTGCCCTATATAGAAGAGATAATAGCAAGGCCGGCAGAGGTTATGTAGGACTGCATGGCCTTACTGAGGGGTGCCCATGTAGGCAGAAGTTGACAAGAGGCAAGGGGACTCCTTGTCAACTACAGGGGCTGCTTTCATAAACTTGGTGTTCACTCTCTGATAAGTTTGACCAGAGCCAATATGTTGAACTGTGTATGCATCAAAACTACTTTTCTTAATTACCACAAATGGGCCTGAGAATATAGGAATGAGCTTGTGGGGACGTCCAGAAGTACAAGCCCTGGAGACAAGTACGTGTTGACCAATCTCAAAAGATGCTAGCTTGAGACAATGCTTTATGTTGCGGGCAAACGCAGCATGCCAATTTGTCCCATAGTGTTATATGCTTCATGATGAAGAGTTATTAATCCTTTGGTGAGGGCTCTCAAGTGGTCATCAGGGGATCTGCCTGGATCTAACTGATAAGTTGCCAGGAGACCTGGTAGGGAGGGTTGTCACCCATAAACCATCTGGAAAGGGGAATGACCAGTAGCTGTATGATTAGTTACTTGGTACACCATAAGTGCCAAAGGGACTAAAGTATCCCAAGACAAGCCTGAATCTAACATAAGTTTTTTGAGGATAGTCTTAAAGGTGCTGTTGACTCGTTCAACAAAGCCATTTGTCTCTGGGTGATACAGAGTAGATTTTGCGTCCTTAATTCCCATGACCTCGTTTAATTCAGAAAGAAGTTTGCTAGTGAAGTTGGTTCCATTATCTGTCAAAATGGTGTGTGGACAGCCATGATTGGCAATGATATGTGATAGAGCAAATCAGGCAGTGTGCTTGGCCGTAGGGGCAGGAATAGCCTTGGCTTCAACCCATTTGCTGAAATGGTCAATGGCTACAATAAGATATCTATTCCCACAACTAGTCTTATTTGGGCCTACTGGTCCTACCACATCAATGCTAACCGTGTGAAAGGTGTGAGTAGGGGGATGCAGTCTATAGCTAGTGGCCTTGGGTAGGGGGCAATACTTGGAGCAAGTCATGCAGCTTTGACAATATTCTAATACATCAGTGTACATACCTTCCCAATAAAAATGTGATGCAAGTGTTGCCATCATGCATTTTTTGCCTGTGTGCCTGGTGGCTAGGTTATGAAATTGTTGTAATATAGCTAGCCGCTAAGAAGGGAAAATATATGGCAGTTGATGTCCCTTGACTTCCTTATATAGACAGCTGTCTCTAATCATGGTGTTATGAGCAAGCTTGGCTAGGGTTTTCTGAGCCTCAGGAGGGATATTGTTCCAATTGGAGGGGAAAAAAGAGATCAAACAGGGCGTCTCCTTTGGGGGCAAGGGCTGCTACTAGTGAAAGTCTAGATAATCCATTAGCATTGGCATGCTTGGCTCCAGGGTGATTTGCAAGTTCATAGTCATATGCCTGCAATCTTACTGCCCAACAAGCTAATCTCCCTTTGGGGTCCTTTAAGTTAGCTAGCCACTTCAGGGAGAAATGATCAGTCACAACTTTGAAATGGGACCCATACAGGTAGGAGCGGCACTCTTCAATACCATATAGGACTGCTAGGCACTCTTGTTCAGTTACTGAGTAGTTTTGTTTGTGGACATTCAGGGTTCTAGAGAAATATCCAACAGGGTGATTGTGGCCTTCATCATCAAGTTGCGCGAGGACCACTCCTATGGCTACTAAGCTGGCATCTGTGTACAGAATAAACTCCTTAGAGAAGTTGGGATATGCCAAGACTGGGGATTCTACCAAAGCTTGCTTGAGCGCTTTGAACCCAATTTGGCAATCATGGTCCTATACAAATTCTACATCCTTTTTTAGGAGGCAAAAAGGGGTTGGGCCAGATTGGCAAATGCTTCTATAAAACGGCAATAGTAACCAACCATGCCAAGGAAGCATTATAGGTCTTTGACAGTGGTAGGGGCAGCAAGTTTGGAGATAGCTGTTCCTTGGCTGGGATAGGGGCAATGCCTTTCTTATTGATGACATGGCCTAGGAACTCAAGGTTTTCCTTAAAGAATTGACACTTCTTTGGCTTGAGTTTCATCCCTATTTTGTCTAGCCTGATGAAGACCTGATATAGGTCTCTAAAATGATCCTTAAAGCTTTTCAAATACACGTTGATGTCATCCAAATATACAAGGACACAGATGGACTTTAGGTTGCGGAAGGTGGTGTCCATAAGCCTTTGAAAGGTGGCCAGGGCGTTAACTAGCCCTTGCGGCATCTGGGTTGGTTGGTACAGACCATCTGCAGTCACAATGGCGCATTTCTTCTGGTCTTCAACTTCCATAGATATCTGCCAGTAGCCTGCTACGAGATCCATGGCCAAGAATAACTGCGCGCCTCCAAGCTTGTCCAGGGTGTCATTGATCCAAGGTAAGGGATATCTGTCTTTCTTGGAGATGGCATTCAACTTCCTGTAGTCAATTACCACTCAATTGGTCCCATCTTTCTTTTTTACCAGGAGCAAAGAACTGGCCCAGGGACTATTGGATGGTACTAAAAGACCTCCTTCCAATAATTTTTCAACTTCCTGTTGGATTATCTGATTTGCCACAGGGGATTGTTGGTATGCAGTCTGGAATAGAGGCTGTGCTTCCTCTGTGTTGACTTTATGGAAGCAGTTATTGGCACAGCCCAGCTCGGCATCAGAGTTGGCAAAAAGGTGCTTGTACTTCTTGATGATCTCCAGAAACTGTTCCTTCTGTTGCAAGTCTATGTCCCCAATTTTTTTGTCTTGTAGGATGGGTGTTATAAGGCCATGACCAGGGTCTGGTAATCCTAGCTCATACAGCAATCCGATGGAATAGGCAGAGGAGATAGATTTATTTGAGGCAATTTTTAAGAAGGCTGCTCCAGAGTTGCAACCAATTTCTTGGGTAGAGGAGTGAGGGATGGCCACCAGGATAGTGAGCTCATCAGTGGTCTCTCCTGGGATAAGGTGGGTTGCAACTGTGGGCAACCTGGGACGTGGGAAACCTAGTGCCAATATTTCCCCATGCAACCCTTTAGGTATGTGTAGCTTGATACCTGTTCCTATGATGGCTTGGGATTTAGGAGGGATACTTACACTGTCCTTTTATTGAATCAGTATAGGGTCATTGTAGCAAACGGTGTTTGGCAGCTTGCTTATTTGAGTTGAGGTGGTTTCATAGGGGACCCCTATCATCCCAGATGGACAGGTCAGCAGGATGCATCCTCTAGGGTTCATGCCTTTGGGAGGGACTCTAGGCCAGCCATCTGGTGTCAGGAGGGGGAATTCCTGGCCTAGGAGGTGAAATGTACCAGTCTTATGATTTATGGTGGTCCCAAATTGGTCCATAAAGGAGGAACCGATCAATACGTTGTAGTTCCTGGCTTCCAGGACTATGGCCAGGCAGGTGACTACGGTATCCCTGAACTTCAAAGGGACTGATGAGTACGCGCCTTTGGATCTGGCAGGATTGTCACCTGCTGTACCAAAGGTTCTACTGCACTCAACGTCTGGGGGGAAGCAAAGCCTATGGGTGAATTAGGAGGATAGGATTAAGGTTGGTGCACCACTATCCAGGACGGCACGGATTGGGATGCCAAATACCTCAGTTTGCACCCATGTGCTTGAACCAACTGAGAGGTCATTTCTGCCTTCTACCCAACAGATCAAGGGGGTCCCTTTTCTAGCTTGTTGATGGCTTTCTGTAGAGTGGGAAGGATGTGGATAATATTACTCAACGGAGTAGTGATCACAGTTTTTGAAAGGGCTTTGGTTATATTGCTGATGGTAGGGTAAGTTTTCTGGAGGTTCTGAGCCTGAAGGATGTATGGCAAGGCGGGATCAACCTTCAAGGAATTTATTTCATAGGGGTAATTTCTTCTGGGTTGAGGCTTTTGTGCATGTGTGATTGGCCACGGCCATTATTAATGAGTTGGGGCTAGGGAGATCAGGAGGGATCTTTTTACTAGGCGGAGACACACTGGTCCTGTGTGCTCTGCTTAGTAGTTTTTTGGCCCTTCCAAGGCACTATCCTCTTGCAATGTGTTGGGAAAGGCGTGCACACTGGGTTTTGAGTCAGCAGGCTCTTCTTTCACGTCTAGTTGGTGGTGTGGGCAGTTCCTTGCAAAGTGTCCTTTCCGTCCACACTTAAAACATTCTTGTTCTTCCATGGGGCGTCTTTCCGCATAGAGGACTCTGTCATTGTCCTCTTCATAATCCTCCACCACATTCATTACCCTGCGGGATGGGTACACAGGGCGTGGAGCCTGGCATAAAATGTTGTTGGAGGGAGGCAGCTATGCAAAGCACTGCTTGGGTTGAAGTAGGTGTCAACAGCTGTGGATGAAAGACAGACAAGTGTGGGAAGGGGCAGATTGCATGTAGCAGAGCTGTTGCTGCTTCTTGGGGGGTCAGGAAGTTGATAGACATTAGGGTTTGAGCCTCAACCCTAAATCTTCTATCAAATTCTGGAAGCAACTTGTCTTTCTTCAGTGAGATTGTCAAGAAATTGGCCTTCTTGTCCTCTAGCTGTTCAGGGGAACCATAGGTATCTTCAAGGATATTTTTAATTTTCTTGTAAGACCCCTCCCCTCCACTAAGAGAGGCAACCACGGTGGAGAAGGCGGTTTTGTCCAGGCTATTTAATAGTTTAGCACAGGTGACTGGTTCTGGGCTGTCCCTGGTCATAAGCTCAAACCATTTGAGAAAGACATGAATCTTGATGGGTCTTCCTGGTTTGAACTTGGTGTTTAGCTTGAGACTAGGGCCAGAGCTTGCACAAGAGTTCCATGAAGATGGGCCTGGGTCAGAAGGAGCTGGTCCTGGAGGCCCAGGCAGCGGCCCTGGTGGTCCTGAGGGTTGGCCTGGTGGGGGTCCTGGCAGCCCTGGGGGTCTTCCAGAGAAAGTTCTGGGATAGCCTTGAGGTGGAAGCGGCAGCCCAGTGGGGGTATAAGCCCCATATGGGTACTTGATTGGAAGAAAGACCCCTCTTGTGGATATGGTTGCAGGTTAGGGCCTGAGTATCTGGAGGGGGGAAGCCACCAAGGGTATTGCTGGGGATGTGAGTGTCCAGGGTTTGGGGGGGGGTCTCCCAGCATGCGGCTGCAGGGTCTGCCCTAGGATCATTAGCAGGGGCCGGTGATGGAGTGTCGGGGAGATGTTCCCTGGGAGTTTGATTGGCGGCAGTTGGTACTGAGGTGGGGCCAGGAGTCAAGATGTCTGGGATGGGCGGGAAGGTGGTTGGCATTGGGGCAGATACCCCTTGGGTAGCCTGGGGAAAACTTTGATATGTCTCTCCAACCGGGTGAGTACTAGACAAGGCGGTTGTGGTTTCTACTGACTCAAGGACAGAACACACTACTTCTTCCAAGGCTGAGGCAGAGGTGGATGTTGGGCCTGGTTGATTGCTACCTGATCTTCCTAGGTTCATTGAGCCAAATCTTTTGGTCAGGTTGAAGATCAGCAACTGTAGGCTAGTGTCTTTCTCCTTAAGAGAGGAGAGTTCCTTGTTATAAGTGGAGGCGTGGGTTTCCTGCTTCTGAATCAGGATGGTCAGCTCCTGTTGGACGCGCTTAAGTTGGGTTGTCAATTGTTGGATGAGGCCAAGGTGCTTGGTTTGGTTGGCCTCAGTTTCTGTCTTGAAGGCAACCTGGTCCGCCTGTAGCGCTTCTACCTTAGCATAGGTTGTGTTGCCCTCAGTTCTCACAACGTCCAGATCTTCTTTTGTTTGCACGAGATCATTTTGAAGTGAGTCAAAGTCAGTTTTTAAGACCTCTAGGTCATCCTGAGCCTGGTTGGCTCTAGACGCGGCGTTCCCAGCCCCCCGGTTGCAAGCCTCTCAAATATCTGCTAGCTGGGCCTGTATATCACTGATGTGTACGTCATGTTGGTTCAAGTGACCTCTAAGGTTGGCCACTTCTTCAACCAAGGGTTGGACTACTTGCTGTTGGAGAGCGGAGTGGTCTTTGGTAATCTGCCAAGCAATAGTCACGGTGTCTGAGTGCATGGCTCCCAATACCTCATGCTCATGTCTGATCTGGTGAAGACGGTCTTGAAGGGGGTTTACTGCTGACTCAGTATAGTCCCTTAGTTGGTTCAAAGCCGCAATGGTTTGTTTGCTGCTAATATGTTGCTGCTCTAGTCAATTCACTGGGGCGGTTACCATAGGATGGTTAAATTGGATCAGGTATGCCTTGATCCTCCAGGTATTGTCTATGGCAGTGGAGGTGAGAACATCCCCATTATTGCTCAGAAACCAGCAGACATGTTCCATATCAGATATGGTGGGGTCATTGGTGGGGCTGGGGTGAGCAACCTGGTGCATTGGTAGAGGGGGCGCACTAGGGACGGACTGGTAAGATGGAGGAGCAGTAGGGACGGTAAGAGGCTCTATACGTGAGACAAATGGGGCATGGGAGCTAGTTTGCTCAAGGGTTTGACGTCTTTGGGGAGGAGGCGCAGGATTTCCAGACAGAGCCCTAGGATGGCAATGGTCCCCACTAAATGTAGAGGACCGGGATGGAGTCCAAGGAAGAGAGGCAGGAGGTTCTTCATTTACCTCAAAGAAGTCCTCTACAAGGTCCTTGTCTGAGGCAGGGGAGGGGCTACGCAGGCGGACTGAGGCCTGGCACCGTCTTAGGAGCTTGACAGCTTGGGGAAAGGAAAGGACAGGGACAGGCGGGCAGGTTCTAGGTTGGGCTTGTGGGGGGAGGTCAGAGACCAGGGCAGCAGGTTCCTCAACCTCTATAGGCAGTTGGGGAGATCCTGAGCTAGGGGCAGCTTGACCCTCAGGTTGGGGGGCTTCAGTGGGGGTTGAAACCTGTTAAGCGTTGCGGGGCCAACCCCGGCCTCTGCGTGCCAGAGTTGGGCAGGCAGGGCGCAGTGGGCTAACGTTGCGTCAAGTGTAGTTGGCGGTGGAACGGCGTGGGCAGTCCATAGTTTTGGGGTCACAGGTTTGATCCCTGGACTAGAGGTCTCCGGCAGCAGTGCAACGGGCAGTGGCGGATACCCCTGTAGTGAGCACCAGAAAATGTGGTGCTCAAGGGTTGGAGGGATGATTGGGGAGTAGCTGAGCAACTGGATACACAACATGACTATATTCTTCTTACTCAACAGAACCTCTATTTTTGGGCTCTGCAAGTATTCTAAGATGTGTAAGTCTATTGTTGTGTAAGTGTATAATTTCTTGTTTATTAGGGAACCTAGGGGGTCTTTTTATACTTGATGAGGAGGAGGGAAAAGAAAGGGTGAGTCATCTGACTAGGGTCTAAACTGTCAGGCATTGAGCTTATTCTTGGAGGACTGAAACATAATGAGGAATATTCAGAAGGAAATGGGTTGGATTGGGCAAGAAATAACATTTGGGCATGTGATCTGAGGTCAGGTGGTTGCAGCACATAGTAGGGCTGTCTCTGGGGAATAGAGGGTAGAATAAGGTTTCAGGCTACTCTCTTTCAGGGTTCCCACTTTGGCAAAAAGAGGGGCGGAAGATCACTATACCAATTTACATAGTGGGCGCAAGCAATGGGTCAATAATAAATGCATCTGCAGCTAGCTGCAGATGCTCCAATTGGTCACTAATTGCCATAGGAAAACCCATTTTGATGGGTTGCTTTCTGATGCATCTGCAACTAGCCGCAGGTGCGTCAATTGGCCTGTAATTGGAGACAACGCTATGTAGTTTAGAGGGTTACCTTCCGCTGATAATAACAAAAAAGGGCAGCAGTTCCCCTTATATTTGTCCAAATAAGAAGGCATCCCAAATAAGGCACTACTAGGGAGTGGCACCCAGCACCACACTCCCCATAGCATATGAGTCCAGGAAGCTCACTGACTCAGAACAAAATTATCCCATCCACAACAAGGAGCTGACAGCCATTGTACACTGTGTTGAGAAGTGGTGTTGTTACTTGGAAGGTGCAACGTTCCCACCCCGCGTTCTGACAGACCAAAAGTCACTCCAGTACTTCAACACACAGTCCCATTTGACACGTTGCCAAGCAGGATGGGTTGAGCGTCTATCCCCCTATCAGTTAAGCATCAAATATAAGCCTGGAAAGGAACTTGTCACAGCCAACGCTCTTTCATGACTCTATGTAGTGTCCATCACTGGGGGCAACAGTTTGGACCCAGACTGGCCCATGCTCTATCTGTGCCCTGAGGCAACCTGCTATGAGGGCCTTAACTCGGTCACCATCTCCAAACTGAAGGACAACAAGAGTCAGTTCACCACCAATGCTGGTAACGTCTGCCGCCGGGCAGAGACAGGTGAAAAGATGCTGTACATTCCCACCACACAACGAGGGGACACCATCTTACACTACCACCAAACCTTGGGTCACATCAGATGATTTAACCTCTTTGAGATCATGAAATGTAAGGTTTGGTGGCCGTGTATATGCCAAGACATTTTGGACCTCCTCAAGATGTGTGTGTTGTGTGAAAAGAATACGTCCAAACCTGCACCTCCCAAGTCTGTCCTGCCCATCAAAGCAATGGAATCCTTCAAAAAGTGGGCCCTCAACATTGTGGGACCGCTTCCTGAAGACAGACTGGGTAAGAAGTATATTATCACCGCTATCAACTACTTCATTTGTTGGCCAGTGGCCTGGGCCACAACCAACCACACTGCCACCACTGTTACCCGCTTTATTGGCAAGGAAATTGTGGCTTGCTTTGGGCAACCCAAGCGTCTCATCACAGATGGCAGGCCTGAACTTGTTGGATACGTCGTGAAGGCATACTGCGTCAAGAACGCGCTCTAACATATAGTCATGACCCCCTACCATCTGCAAGCCAACAGACGCGTGGAATGGCTAAATGGCTCCCTGGTTCAACTGATTGCCAAGCTCTCACAAGAGCACCCTAACACTGTGTGGACTGAACATCTTCCCGCTTCCCTACTGATCCTGCAAGCAAGAATCAACAGGGGTACTGGGTTCAGTCCTAACACCCTGGCCTTTGGAACACCTGACGGTCTGACAGGGGTTGAAAAGGGGAAACTACAGTCCAAGGTTCCCGACAAGCCCCCCTTAGTGCCAACTCCCTCCCTAGACCAATGGCGTGCTAAAGCCTGAGAGATTAAACACAAGCAGATTGCAGGAGGGACAAAACACCTCAAAACTAGATATGCTATAGATGACCCCGTCTACACCCTTAATCCCAATTCTGCCAATTTAGAGCCCAACCACCTAGGGCCCTTCAAGGTAGCTGCTGTCTATGACAACCACACCTACCAGCTTGAGGATGCCCAGGGAAACACCAAGAAACTTCACCACAATCTCTTGCATCCCTGCTGTGCCATCCCCACACAAAGGTTGTTTGTGTGGACCTTCCCAGACCTTCCAAAGACTCCAGTCCTGGTGTCTGACGACAAGCAGGGAGCAAGAGGGGGTGTTGAAACCAAGTTTTCAGCCTTGCCTGCTAACGTGTCTTACAATACACAGGGGGCGCTCAATGAGTTGCCCCTTGACATATCTAATGTTATGAATTAATCTGATGGCAATGTCAAATGGCGGGTACTTCATCCTAATTAGGAGCGTTGCCAATTTGACCTGCTGATCCCTGCACAAGTTATTCCTTGGCTCCAAACCTTACATGGAACTCCCCACTATTCCACCCCCTTGTGGCCTTGTGGCTTCCCCCATTTAGTATATTAATCACAATATCCTACAATAAACAATACCTTATTCTTATTATTCTATCCTTTCCTATTGGACTGTTGTCTTCCCCAATTCCAAGTACTGAACTCTCATTGGTTCAGTTGCAACACTTGGGGGCTCCTCTGGTTTGTTGCTTGGTCCTTCTCTGGGCACAGACTCTTCCTCTGTCCCAACCATATGCTGACACCTGCCTCCTGATCCTGTAGGCCAAGGGGCCTCCCCTACACGCGCCTTGATCAGAGGCCTCTTGGTCATCCTCTCAGAGATAGAGGCCTCCCCTACCTCCTCCTCATCTATGAACCTTCTTTCCTTGTCCTCAGGGCTAGGGGCCTCCCCTACCCTTCTTCTTGTTCTTATGAACTGTCACCTGCTGCTCCTGCTCTTCTGTTCTGTGCCAAGCCTTTAATTCAATTGTGGGTCTGAGACCATAGCTCTGGACAACTCTCTGGGCTGCCAGCTTTGCAGGTACCACCACACTGTTTGTATCTGTCCCCATACCTCGTGGTTTCTGTGTTCCATCAGGAAAGACCCCACAGCCTCTACCCCTTGTGACCGTACTACAGTCACTGCTGAGCGTTTAGCCGAATAAATGCTCCAAAATATAAAGATGTTCTGTTTTTGCTGTTTATTACATATAGATAGGTTTTTGTGGAATTCTTGAGGGAAAGGTTCCTAGAAACTGTATATCTATGTTTAATAAAAGAACAGAATATGGATGTTTAGTTAGGTTAGGCTAACTAAAAGAATTGAGGCAAGATTGGCCGAATCAATCTTAGAGACTAGGTGTCTCAAAATGGATTAGTTAATCAGGAATATTAATTAATAAATACAGGATATAATTAATGAGGATTTAATTATATTAAAATGGTCTTGACTTTGTCAAGAAGTTTGGTTAAGGTTAACCATGGGGAAACCCCCAGAATTTGGGTTTAAAGCGCTGTGTTGGCAAATTTACTGGGTTAGAAGCGCCACTGCGCTGCCTAATGAATTTTAGATGTGCCTGGTTCAAGTTTCAAAGCAGTTTAATGGGTTTTAAAGGCAAAAAACCATTAAATGCAAAAATAACTAAATAAAGGCAAGGATGCCTAGGAATTCAGGTTTGATAAGCTGGTTCCCAGTTGGAACACTGATAGCTGAGTTTAGGATGTGCAATCCACAGGGTTTTGGCGCTGGGAGCTGGGGAAGCTCCATGCCGAATTGGTATCTTGGGTTGAATGGAGTCAGGTGACTTCTGCCCATTGTAGGTCAATTCTCATAGGTTGAGAATTGTTGGTGATCTTTCAGGTAAAGATCTATGTTGGATGACTCAAATTTCATAGACCATGTGACGCAAATCATTGGTTGATTTAGGAACTGGAGGGGTTTTCAGCCGTGTATGCCCCAAATGGTATGTAAGCAAAAACAGTTAAACAATAATAAAATATATTCATTGTTGGTTTTGGTGCTTTCCCCTCATCTATTTTTCAATTGTCATGCCTTCTTTGTTAAAATTTGAGAGAGCCAAGTTTGGGGTCCTTTGTGTGGAAACCGCTGCCGCAGGAAAGGAGGTTCCTACAAGTACATTGGAAGAAGCTTGGGCCAGCCTGGAGGTCACTAAGACTGTTCCTGCTGAATCTTTAGTAGAAGTAAAGGCTGCGTTTGAAGAGCTGTATTCTGATTACTTTGCAAAGGAAGGGACTCCCGTCTAAGGGAACCAAATTTATGCTTGGGATGCTTGGAACTTTTTGGTAGGATGGGATGAAATCTTGCAACAAGTAAAAGAGATGGTGAATTGTGAAATTGAAGCGTTGAGAGCACAAGAGAAAAAAAGTGTTAAAATCATGGCTTGTTGGCGGGATGACAATAAAGTGTTATCCAATAAAATTGCCTCCCTGGAGGCAAAGCTCCTCAAAGCTTTGTCCTAGGAAGGTAACAGCAATAAGAGTCAAGGGCAGGATAATGACAGGATGGACTGGTTAGGCCTGAATCCATCACACCCCTGATGTTCTTTTCCCTCACCATACTTTTCTGGTGAGTAACACTTGGAACACTGTTGGGCTTGGTGCCCTCTTCTCCCACAGATCCAACAATTCTCTGAATCCAGAAATGTACACCAGTCTCTGAACACTCCATCATTCCTACAATCAAAACTCCAGGATACCCCACATACTCTCTGGGCTGGCTCCTTCCCAGATAGGCTCCACATCTGGCCACTGTAGATAGGCTCAGCATAGTCCTATTCTCTGGAGTTTCTTTGGGTATGTGTTGTTCTATCTCTGTGAGCTCTTGCACCACCTTGGACTAACTCATGCTTTGGAAATTAATCTGAGAAGCTGCCCACAACATTTCTGGCTTTATTTCCTGAATGAACTCATCAATGATTGATGGGAGACTAATCTCACCTTCTATGTATGGTATCCACCTCTCAAACTGTCTTACAAATGCTTGTAGAGTCTCTGATTGTCCCTGTTTCAGAAGGCAAGCCTTGCCATAGGCTTCACTTGGGATTACTCTCTCTTCATACTCATCTCTGAATGACTTCTCCACCTCACTCCAGGAGGTCCAGTTAGTCCATTTGAACCATCTGCTAGCTTCTGGGCCCATGAGCATATTGAATCATTTTAGCTTCTCAGACCATAACATGAGCTTGCTCCTGTTCTTAAACTCTCTCAGGAAGTTCTCTGCCTCCCCTTTTTTTCCATTGAAGGAAGCCATCTTAGAGATAATTACCTGATCATACTTCAGCATCTCCCTGTCTGTATTGCCTAACACTCCACCCACACTTCTAGTAAAAGACCCCCTTGCTGGGCTCTTATGAGGTTCCTGGTCACCAGTCCTCAAAGTCTGTCCTAAGTCATAGCCAGGGACCGGCTTGGAGGAGTCGTCATTTACTAGAGGAGGGTGTTGGCTAGCTAACAGTTTATACTGAGCCTGCATCAATGCAAATTCTTATAATACTTTTCCAATTACTAGGCGGGCATTCTCACCATGCACTTGTACTTCAGCTGGGACCAAACCTTCTGTGGGTCAGTATCAATTCTTAAGCAACCTAGTAAGCTCATTTCCAATAAACTCCTGTCCCCTATCCAGCATTTCAAGGTGTCTAGTCAACCTCTCCCACTCCTCCTGGGAAGTTTTACTAGTGGAAACCTTCTACAAATCTGACAATAGGTATCTTTCTCCCCTTGGATAGGGTAAAATATGTGGGGCAATTCACTCATGGTTGTTATCTGTACTAATTGGAACTTTGGGCAGGGGTTGTAATAAGCTTTTATTCACAGTCAGAAGGAAGATCCCCTTAGAAACCTTCTTATATAATGCCTGGGGGTCTGGGAATCAATAGGGTTTTGCCAATACCTTGGAGTCCTCCCACAATATCTTGGACTCCTTGTACTTGGACTTGGGCTCCTGTACTCCACTTCAGCTCCTGCTCCTGCTTCTTTATCTCCAACTCCAGCTCTGTTATCTTGGGCTTCTGCACCAGTATCTTGAACTCCTGTACCTTTGTCTTATGCTTAAGTTCTCTGTGTAGTCCTTGTGGCCTTTGGAATCCACTTGTGTCAGTACTTGTGGCCTTTAAAATCCACTGTATGAGTCCCTAAAAAGCCTCAGATAGCTTCCCCTTTTATAGCTCATTTTTCAAGTCCAAATTCTCACTCAGAACTCTTGTTTTCCAAATCTTAAGTTATCCAGTTTTTCTCTCTCTATAATATATTAAACCTCTTAATTTACTTCAACCAATAAAAACCCTGGATTTTCTGCTTCTGCACCTCATTTTTTAGGCTTTAACTCTCAAGTTAAAGCCCTCAAAACACTGATCAAACAGGCTTCAACCTACAGCCAATAAAACACCTGGATTCAATGGTTTTGCCAAAAAAAGTTTGCCCAAATGACTCTCCTTTGACCAGGGTTTGAACCCAGCGCTGTCTTTCTCTGGATAAACAACTGCTCCGTGTTTCAAACGGTTATGCTGTGATTCCTGTCACGTTTCTCTGGAAAAACTCTAGCGCATTTGCCTATGTTTTACATAAGGGAATTTCAAACTCTCAATTTTTCAACGTTTCTCCGAGTTTCCCTGCATTTTCTTCAGCATTTCTTGACTTCAAACTCACCCGTTGCTCCCCTTTTGCCTCTCCTAGTTATTCTCAGTGAAATTTGGTTATTTGCCTTCACAGTTTCTCTGTCCTGTTCCCAGCCTCTCTTCAGCTCTTTCTGCATTCAATCAACTCTAAATAAAATACAATTTAATTCCTGTAAATTATTTCTTTTCCTCTCTCTTTTAAATCATATGATAATTAATTCTTTCTTTATGTTGCAACTGAACCAATGAGGGTCCAGT
Source organism: Entomophthora muscae (assembly GCA_014839935.2). Lineage (NCBI taxonomy): Eukaryota > Fungi > Entomophthoromycota > Entomophthoromycetes > Entomophthorales > Entomophthoraceae > Entomophthora > Entomophthora muscae. Next base: position 321,227 of record QTSX02003623.1, read on the forward strand.
ACTTGGAATTGGGGAAGACAACAGTCCAATAGGAAAGGACAGAATAATAAGAATAAGGTATTGTTTATTGTAGGATATTGTGATTAATATAATAAATGGGGAAGCCACAAGGCCACAAGGGGGTGGCATAGTGGGGAGTTCCATGTAGGGTTTGGAGCCAAGGAATAACTTGTTCAGGGATCAGCAGGTCAAATTGGCAACAATCCTAATTAAGATAAAGTGCCCGCCATTCAACATTGCCTTCAGATTCATTCATAACGTTAGATACGTCAAGGGGCAATTAATTGAGCGCCCCCTGTGTATTGTAAGATATGTTAGCAGGCGAGGTTTGAATCTCAGTTGCAACATTTATATCATATTTTTAGCAGCATTAAATCATTATTTAACTGCTTCTTTCTTAATATTTCCTCTCTTAAGAAACCAAAACCAGCATTTTTAGATTCTGTATCCAGTCTAGCCAGTCTTTCTAAGCCATCTTTTTGTTCCATAGCTAGTTCTGCATCATGATCTTCTGGTCCTTCAGCCAGTTCTTCAACAACATCTTCTAGTCCTTCAGCTATTCCTTTAACCACATCTTCTGTTCCTTTAGCCTATCCAGCAATCAGTCTATCTCATTCATCAAACAGTCCATTTCTGTCATCCATCAGCTTAGACCAGTCCTTCCAGTCAGTAATCAACCTGTTCCTTCAGTCAACATACAGTCTAGTCAACACTCAGTCCAGTCATTACACAGTCCACATTATGAACCACCTAGGTTCCAATCCTTGCAATGAACCATCTTGGTTCCAATCCTCACAATGGCCTCCCAGTCCCTTAACTAGTCTTCACTGTGATCATACATTCCTTATTACTAGTCTTCACTGTAGAGCCTGAACTGCATCAGTCCTATGATCAGCCCCCAATACCAATACCTCAGACTCAGGCAATAAGTCTACGGAGCTACTGGCGCTTGGCTGGGCCCCTTACAAGTGTCCTACACCTGGGTCATTCAACCACAGACAATCCCCATGCCTGTGCAGTTGTCTTTACTCACCCAGATGATTAACCCTGAGCTTTCAGTTGCAGAGTAATCAACTTTACTTCCAATAGGCCTGATCACACCAGGATCTGCAGCTGCTTCCCCAAGCAACTACCCTGATGACATCCCAGAGCATATCCATGCCCTCCAATGATTACTTTGGGACCTCCCCAAAGCTCCCATGGAAAATATAGATGAGAACACCCTACCAGTCCATTAGGTAGAGTGTTTGCCCACAGACCTCCTGTGAGCGCACAAGGGCAAATAGAGCTCTCTTAGCTCCACCCTTTCCCTGGTAGCCCGCGTTACCTGCCAGGGTCATCCACTCCCTACCCCAAGTAGCCAACAGTCCCTTCTGAGTGGAGAACAACCAACAAGCTCACAGCAGCCAACAGTCCCTGATGGGTGAGGACAACTAACCAGCCCTTAGCAGCCAATGGTCCCTTCTAGGATGGTCCAACACTTGCCTCTAGTAGTCCCTTGTTACCTACTAGGCAGGCCTTACTTTCCCTAGTAGCCAATGCTCCCTACTAGGCCTATACCTGCCTTAAAACCACAGTACACTATCAATTCTCAGAATTGTGTCTTTATTTGAAGCCAAATCAACTCTTGCCTGCAAAACTGCTCCCATGTGGATCACCACACAGACCTAGAGAAGATATGCGCCATAACCAAAACTTCATCTCCAAGAAATAAGATTGAACTCCATATCTTTCTGGGCATGGTAGCCTATATTAGAAGATTCATTCCTGACTGGGGTGCTCTAACCGCCCCCTATCAGCCATCACAGGCAAAACAACCAAGTTTGTGTGGACACCACTAAGAGACCAACACTTCTGATAACCAAAAGAGTTTATGGTCACCACCCCTATCCTCTAATACCCAAATTGTGAAGGAGTATACAAGTTTGGAAACTGATACATCTGATTATGCCATAGGAGAGGTACTCTTAATTCAAACTGCAGAAAATAACTTCCTCCCTATAGCATATAAATCAAGGAAACTGTCTGATGGTGAACAAAGATATCCAATACATGGCAAAGAACTGGTAGCTATTGTCCACTGTCTAATGAAGTGGCAATGTTACCTGGAAGATGAACATATATTCAAAGTGATAAATGTTGAAATAGCAGGCTTGACCCGCCAGCAAGGTTCTAAACAAGCGGGTTTGTGACCCGCACTCCAATTACCTGGCCACTTGAAGCCAGACTAGGAAGTCAACCTGAATTGCCAAATCCAACAACATGAACAGATGATGATCCTTTATGGTGGATACCTTATTTTGGCGCTTGACTCATTACCAGGATCAAGCCACCCCCTTCACCATCCAGCTATGTGATCACACAATCCTGTTCCTGTTATCCTTGATTCACAATGACTATATAATCACTATCTCTCAATAAAGATTATTATCTAGCTTTTAAATATTTTTCCCCTTGTAACTCTGCTAAAACAGCACAGTTACAACATTGGTAGCACAGGTAGGTTGTCCATCCTATCTTATCTTGAAAAATTCTGCCTGTTGCCTGCACGCGCCGTGGCCAACAAATCCTTGACAGAATTATGTCTGGCCTCCCGCTGGACTGGACCCTGTACACCCCTGGTACCAAGATACCTGATGGCTTTGTCCTGTACCAGAACACAGTGATTCCACTACCTGCCTTCAATGCCATGTCTGCACAAGGGCTCTTTCAGGCACCCTCTTCTATTCTGCGGCCAACCAACAAAAACACCATGTCTGCCTACGTAGCCCAAAGACTTCAAAGTGCTGCCTTGGAACCTTTTGCCAGGGCCAACAACAACAACGCTGCCGCATGGCTCTAGTCCGCCCAGAGCAAGCTGGCCCAGATGGAATGCCCACAGCAATTTTGGATTGCAGAAATCTCCATCTGCCTGACCCATGACACTGGCACCTGGTGTGACAAGTGGCACAAAGAACACGCCAACAAGAACTGGGATACCTTCAAACAAGACTTCTTGGCAAGGTTTGTGCTTAAGGACACAGCGCTCATGATCATACGCCAAGTAAAGAACCTAACCCAGACAGGCACCGTGAAGGAACTCACCTGCGCCTACGAGGAACTCTAACTTTGTGCACCATCTGACATGGCCTTTGACACCCCAGCCACACACCTCATGTACTACAACGCCCTCAAGTCACATGTAATGAGACAAATGAACCTGGATCAAGTGACCAACCTACAAAGTCTGTACTGGGAAGCAGAGAAAGCAGAACAAACCTCCAACACCCTCCATAAGGCACAAACTGAAAAATGAGAGAGACCCAAGGATTCCCACACAGGCAGGCGCTCCACTCAACCACCCCCTGGAAACAACAGGAATAACACCAACCATAAACCCACAAGCTCAAACGGACATGGGAATGGAAACAATGGCCAGTCAAATTGTACCCATTTCCGTATCACTGCCACGCAAGGCAATCAAGATGAGGGAAAAGCCTGGGAAGAGCATTAAGCAAGCCAAGCTCTCCCCACACAACTCCTGACTTGCCCAATGATGAGTACCAACCCAAGGACGTGGACCAATGTCCAATGATCCAAGTACCCTCGGAGGACCTGGTACTGTACACCATTGCCAGACATCCCAATAAACTGATGTCATATCCTTTCCTTTTTTGCAGTTACACAAGCTCAGCACTCCTGGATTTGGGTGCGGATCAAACCCTAGTCAACAGCAGCTTTGTAGATAAGTTCAAGCTAGCCACCAATCCTTTGCAGATTAAAAACGTGGTCCTGGCTGATGAACATCACATTGCTGTGACAAGGGAAACCACCCCCTTCTCTGTCATGCTTGAGAACCTCCAGTCCATCATCCAAGGTCCTGTCATTGACTTCCCAAAGTTTGACATTGTACTGGGGTTGGATTGGTTACAAAAGAACAATCCTCACATAGACTGGGCAACCTCAGTGTTGACCATCAAGCGTGAAGGTGTCAACCACCAGATCTACCCTGACTCAGTGGACCAACTCCTATGCAACCATGTCTTTGTGCGCATCACAGAGACCCTGGACAAAAAGGAAAACCTGAAGGCAATTGACTGGGACTCCTGCCAGTACAAAATCATACACTTCAAAGATCACCAGGATACCTCCACGCCTCAGGATTATGAAATTGTGGCCCGCCATCCAGAAATCTTCAAGGAAGTGCTACCAGGGCTGCCCCCTGAGAAACACATTCAACACTCCATCCAGCTCAAAGGGGCTGTCCCCAAAGCACGCCCTATCTACAGGCTGACCCCAAACAAAGACAACACCCTATGCGCCTATCTCAAGGAGGCGTTGGAGAAAGGACTTATCCGCCCCTCACAGTCTCCTTTTGGGGCTGCTGTGTTCTTTGTGGCCAAGAAAGACGGTACCTTACGTCTGGTCACAGACTACCAAGCCCTAAACAAAGTTACCATCAAGAATTGTTATCCACTACCACTGATTGACAATCTCTTTGATGCCTTGGGAGGAGCCACAGTCTTCTCCAAGATTGATCTGACTGCAGGCTACAACCAGATTTGTATTAAGGAGGAAGACATCCCCAAAACAGCCTTCTACACTAAATACAGCTCATACAAATGTGTGGTGCTCAACTTTGGCATGACAAACGCCCCTTCCACCTTTGTGACCTTCATGAACAAAGTGTTTGCGCCACACATAGGCAAACATGCTCTAGTCTACCTAGACAACATCATTGCCTACAGCCCCTTGGTGGAACAGCACCACAAGGACCTAGAGGCAGTCTTTGCTACCCTGGCACAACACAAACTGTTGGCCAAGCCCTCCAAGTGCCAGTTCTTCTGCAAGCAATTACCCTTCCTGGGACACATAGTCTCAAAGGACGGCATCAAACCCAACAGTCAAAAGATACAGGCCATATGCAAGATGCTGCCACCCAAGGATAAGTTGGAACTCCGCACCTTCTTGGGAATGGTGGCCTATGTACGCCACTTTATACCTGACTGTGGCATTTTGACTGCCCCCTTATCTGCCATAACAGGCGCCAAATCCAAGTTTATGTGGACCCCCCCAATGTGACCTCTGTTTTAGACGCCTCAAGGAGAAACTCACAACAGCTCCTATCCTGAAATACCCCAAACGTGACAGGGAATACCAAATGGAAACCAACGCCTCAGATGCATCCATTGGGGGAGTACTACAAATCAAAAATAATGGTGTTGACTTCCTGCCCGTAGCTTATGAATCACAAAAGTTGACAGATGGCAAGTTTCAATACCCTATCCACAACAAGGAACTGCTGGCCATTGTGCACTGTCTAGTCAAATGGTGTTGTTATCTGGAACAGCAGGAAGAGTTCACAGCATTAACCGACCACAAGTTGCTCATATATTTCAAAACCCAAGCAAATCTATCTTGCCGCCAAGCCCGCTGGATGGAGCTCTTGGAGAGATTCAATATGCTCATACAGTACAAACCTGGTCCCAAGCTTGCCATGGCAGACGCCCTCTCACGCCTATACGTCCGTGCCACAAGAGGGGAAAATGGGCTCAACCCAGACTGGCCCCTCTTGGTACTACAAACAAAGGACGAGGGTTTCCCCCCTGGTACAACCAACATAACAAAGGAAACAGTTATCAAAAACAAACACCTATTTGCTGACGTTTACAGGACCCTGCACAGAAAAATGTCCGGCAATACTACCATTCCCTATATCCCCACACACCAGCAAGTAGACACCATCCTACGCTATCACAGAGACCTCAGACACACCAAGAGTCAAAACCTATATGAGTTCCTTAAGCACAAGGCCTGGTGGCCAACCCTATATTGTGACATTCAGGAAGTCCTAGACCAATGTGAGGTATGCAAAAAGTTTGCCAAAAGCAAAACCCCTCCAAAGTCAGTACTACCCATCCGCACACAACTACCCTTCAAGGTATGGGCCCTCAACGTTGTTGGCCCCATGCCAGGGAAACACAACAATAAGAAATACATCATCACCACCATAGACTTTGCTACAAGATGGCCAGTAGCCCAAGCAGTAAGGGCGCACACTGGCAATGACGTATGACAATTTATTGGAAAAGAGATAATCAGCAAGTTTGGAAAGCCAGAACTCCTGATAACCAATGGAGGGAAAGAATTGACCTCTAAAAACACCAATGTATACCTCGCTAAAAATGGGGTCAAACATACTGTGACAACACCATACCACCCACAGGCCAATGGACGTGTAGAGCAGCTAAATGGCAGCCTTGTGCAAGCCTTAGCCAAGCTCACTGCTAGGAGACCTGAAGACTGGTATAAGCAGCTATTGACTGCACTACTTGTGTGCCAAACCCAAGTGAACAGATCCACCAGAAAAAGCCCTTTTGAGTTGGTATACAGCACACAGCCAAATATCATCCAAGCATTAACAGGACCCAAACTGGAAATCCCAAGTAAAGTCCCCCCGCGCTCAGACCCTCAAGTTATAGAGGCCAACAGCAAGCAAACAGAAAAGGAAAATGAATATCTGCAAAAAAACCTTTGTCCCCATCCAAGATAGACATGAAGTTGGGACAAAGTTTGGGTCATGAACGTTGATAAAAGCAAACTACAACCTAAGAAAGTAGGACCAGCAATCATTCTAAAGGTAAATGACAATAACACTTACCTTGTGCAAGGACTCGGGAAGCACAAACAAGACAAGACCCTACACCATGATTGCCTGAGACCCTGCAAAGCAAGACAAAAACAACACAAAACCACCCTGCCTGCCACAGAACAACAGTTAGTCCAGTACAGAGCCCAGGCTCCTGACAACCTCCCTGACAACCTACCCCCAGAAGAGGCCAACCTTCAGTTGGGGGGGGTGTCAAAACCGCAGGCTCAACCCGCCAGCAAGGTTCCAAACAAGCAGGTTTGTGACCCGCAATCCAATTACCCGGCCACTCAAAGCCAGACTAGGAAGTCAACTCAAATTGCCAAATCCAACAACATGAACAGATGATGATCCTTTATGGTGGATACCTCATTTTGGCGCTTGACTCATTACCAGGATCAAGCCACCCCCTTCACCATCCAGCTGTGTGATCAACACAATCATGTTCCTGTTATCCATTGATTCACAATGACTATATAATCACTATCTCACAATAAAGATCATTATCTAGCTTCTAAATATTTTTCCCCTTGTAACTCTGCTAAAACAGCACAGTTACAACTTAAACAACCACAAGTCACTGGCATTCTTCAAAACTCAACAACACCTATCAAGAAGACAAGCCAAATGGATGAGCCTCATACAGAGATACCCCATGAAAATTGAATATAAGCCAGGCAAGGAGATGCTTACTGCAGACGCCCTATTGAGGCTAAACAATAAACATGTTCTACGCACTGATGAGGACCCCAATCAGCCCATGTTAATCATGGGGAATCTTCAAGAAGGGACCCACCTGGCACACCAATAGACATCCAAGAGAAGGTCCTCAAGAACAAACACCTGTTCAAAAACATATATGGTATGCTACACCAAATATTTCCAAATGGTGGCACTGTACCCTATGTCCTGTCAACGCAAAAGATTGACACAATCCTTTGATACCATAGAGATCTGGGACACACCTGTAGCAGGAACTTGCATGAATACCTCAAGACATGCTACTGGTGAGCCAAAATGTTAGACAATATCAAGGAAGTACTGGAACAATGCAAAGTCTGTGAGAATTACACCCAAACCAAGGTACCACCCAAGTCAGTACTACCAGTATCAACCACACAACCCTTCAAGGTGTGGTCAATGGATATTGTGGGACCAATGTCTGAAAATAACAAGGGCAAAAAGTATATCATAACAGCTATTGACTATGCAACCAGGTGGCCTGTAGCATAAGCTACAAAAGAACACAAAGGAAATGATGTGAGACAATTCATTGGAAAAGAAATCATAGCTAAATTTGGGAAACCTGGCCTCTTGATTACAGATGGAGGCACCAAACTTAAAGCCATTGATACCAACATTTACCTTGCCAAAAACGGAATAAAACACATCACAGCCAGCCTGTATCACCCACAAGCAAATGAAAGAGTAGAACAACTAAACGGCTCACTAGTGGAAGCCCTCAGTAAGTTATCTGCTAACAATCCAAAATCCTGGGTCAACATGCTGCCAACAGCACTCATGGCCTGTAGAACACAAATCAACCATAATACAGGTAAAAGCCCTTATGAGCTCGTCTATGGACAAAAGCCTGCTCTTGTCAGTACAAACACAGGACCACAATTACCTCTGCCCAAAAAGGTGCCAGAGGACAGTGACCCCAATGTACAACACACTAGAAAAGACCAAGAGGAAATGGAACACCAAAGAGTCAAGAGGGAAGCAATCCCATTACAGCAGGAAAGATTCCAAGCCGGGGACAAAATCTGGGTTGTCAACCACGATCAGAATAATTTGGAACCAGGGTTGTGTGGACCAGGCATTGTCATGGAAGTTAAGCCCAACAATACCTACCTCATCAAGGGAATTAGAGCGCGAACTGAACTGAAACACATGCACCACGACATACTCCATCTGTGTAAAGCAAGAACAGCCCAACAAAATTCCAGATTCCCTGTCCCCAATGCCAAACTGGATCAATACCACGCTCACATCCCCGACACTCTTAAGAAAATTCCCAAGGTTTCACCTTCCAGCACCCCAGGGGGAGATGTTGCAATATCTTTGATTACTCCCTCTCGGGGAATTAACACCCTGAGTAGCTCACCAAATGAGTCACTGAATGGCTCACCGCCTAATCATTAAGTCAGTGGCACTACTATTATTTGACTATCTATTACGGGGATCAAATAATCCAGATCCTAAATGGAACACAACTTGAATAAGCCTCGTGACTTATGAGGAACATTACTCAGATAAGCCCCATGACTCCAATGACGTACATGGACAGCATGTGACTTCCCATGATACTATGTATTATCCTATATTCATATCCAATAAAGTATCATTCTCTTCTTAATCGTCCCCTTTATCTCGTTTATTATACTTCCCAGAAGTATATACTTGACACATGTGTTGATGTTTATCAAATAATGTTTCTTTAGATAAAGTTTGTAGAATTTTGCTAAGCAAATACCAAGCATAAGAGTTCTTTTCATTGGATGGCAGTTGGCTAATCCCAAGTTTCTCATAAAAGATCATGGAATGGCAATAGAAGTCGGATGCAACCGGGGTTCAATTTCTTATTTTGCTTGACCTCGAGTAAAGCAGATAACTCGGGAGATTTTTCTTTAAGAAATCAAGTATAGGTTGTGATGTTTGTTTTTCATTTATTGTTGACGTATCAACTGAAAGGCGTCCTTAACATATCATTTTTAAACTTTAGTTTAAATTAGGTGATGCTAAAGACTTGCGTCAAATTGCTTGCATATAATTTCATCATCAAAAAAACTCTACTGGCAAATTTCTAAGGCGTTGATTTAATGTTCAAAATGCTTTTGAATTCTTATAGGCAAATTTGGAGAGATGCTTTTAAGTAAACTATGGATATCATGCATAGCAGAACTCTTGTAAATATCAAAGGAATATGAAATACACAAGTATATGGTTAGAGAAATAAAGGACCGTCTGGATAAAATAGTTTATTTACAAATGAATTGCAATCTAGTATTCTATAGTTACCAATCTAATGCAGAGACTAAGCTTAGATAAGTATTTTTTAGTCTGGCCTAATACAAAGAAATGTAAATTGGATAATACCGTTAGACCTTCTTGTTTAAAAAGCACTAATAAAAATCTATTTTCTAACAGACCCATGGCGACGGGATTTACCAGGGCGTGTTGGCTTATTTCCTTTGCCCTATACAACATCAGATTAATTCTAGGAAATTCTTACTTTGCCGTTGGAGAATTTAGAAGCATTTTTGCGAGCATCAAAACCATCCTCTGCACTTCGAGTGCTTTCTCGAGTGTTTGATTTTGCCCATCTCTTTTTGCCACCATTTCCGAATTTAGCATCCTAAAGAGGTTAAGGCAGGGAAAACCATCGGGTTTACCTTTGCAATGCGTTTGCCATTTGGCTTTGCAGACTTGGGCCTCTTAGCCTGAGTTGAGTCATCATCCAAATCAATTTTAAAATCATCAGTTGAAACTCCACCCTTAATTTCTAAAAGGATTAGCGCCAACCAAATAAATCTTAATACTTCTCTTGAGAGTTTTAATTTTATCGAGCTCTTGTCTTTTCTGGAGATGTCTCTCCTTAATCTTTTCGACTTGAACTTGCTTCCCGAATTTCTTAAGTTCACGCTGCTTACGAGCATTTTCAGAGGCTTTGATTGATTGCGTCTCGTCAAGGATTTTTTGACGGACCTGAAAATTGAGTTGAGTTTGCGTGCAAGATTTCTCACCTTATTCATATGTTCATCCGACTTGACCATTTCTGCGAAATAATCATCAGGTCTAGTAAAGGGAACTCCAAGACCTTTGAGCTTTTTTTGAGCCTCCTCAGCAGCAGCTAAGGCTTGATGATAGCTGTCAAAGTTAAAAAGAGATGAATGGAAATGTTACAATGCAAGCTCACGATCTATATCATTATGAATATCTTGGATTTCAAGGGGCTTAAAAGCTGTGATTGATAAAGTATCCACCCAGGCAATATTTTTGGAGCGAATCTCTTCAAGTGCATCTAAAAGTCCTTTCTATTTTGAGGGGTATAAAATCCTATAGGAGCCAAACACATACCTGATTATTTTTAGTAACTTTTTGGACTGGAACTGCATCTTCATCTAAGAAATGTTCTTCACCACCCTCGTCGGCGGAGAGATCTTGAATTTCTTCCAAAGGGATCAATTCTTCCTCAACAATCTCAGCTTGTTTTGTGATGAATCCTGAAATTTTTTGCAGACTTTATTGGCATACTCTGGATTTCGTCGATCTAAACCACGTTATTAATATGGTGCCGAGTAAAAGGTATCTACTTTATCCTCAGAAGCTGATACCTCTTGAGCCTTTTTCTGGCCCTTTGATTTATTCTTCCCCATTTTTAAATGAACTCTATTAGTTATTTGTTAACTCTAAGAAATTGTAAAAAAGCTGCTGGAAGCAGACTGAAATATGGTTCACCTCCAAAGTTGGCATCTCGAGTGAGATTATTTCGAATAAAATTTGATTTTCCAGCTTCAATCTTTAACCGCACCAGTCGCACCGAAGCTTTTTTCTGTGTTTCGCCTTAGAAAAACCTACCTCTTTGGACATCCGAACTAGGCCTACTACAGATAGCGTCGCGCCTATCGAATAGGTAGGTTCAGTAGCTTATGCTGCCGCAGGAGAAGTTGCAGGACACTTGACAGTCTCACAGCTTTCCTACCTGAAGCAGTATCGTTCAAAGTGAAAATATGGGTCATTATTTTAGAGATTAGGCCATTTTCTAATGCACATGCTGCTCAAGTCGCAGCATAACACAGTTCGATTTTGAAAAAGTAACTAATTACACAATTTATATTTAAAACATTAATAACTCAATGAAAAATTAATATTTTTTCACACTGTAAACTATCAAAATGAAGCTAAGAATCTTATCTTTCTATTGGTGTAAAAATTTTAATATGTATACTATGCTCAATATTAAAGCGAAAGTAATTTAAAAGAGCATAATCCAGATTTTATTATATGATTATATCTAATGATATAAAGTAGATCACTTCAAAGCTAATAAATACTCTTTTTTGAATACACAACAGATGTTTTTTATTTGACAAAATTAAAGATAAGATTGAGAGCTTTATTTTTGCATTTTATTTTAATTAAAAAGCTCAATTCTCTAGGATTTTATGATAGTTTGAAGTTAGGATGTTTTTATCACTGTTTAGATTGATTTTAAGGTTCAAGTGAGCTTCGAACCTCAAAATTGCATTCTTTAAATGGAATTCTTTAATATTTTATCATTTAAAAATATGCGGAAGAGTTACAATTAACTGAATACATCATTTTAATTGATTTGCATTGATTACAAAGAGGATATGATGTAATAATAATGCTTAGCTGCTTCACATATATCACTTGTGCATGAAAACTGGGTATTTAATTAATTTCTGCAAACATAAATTCAAGTTCAAACTATAATAAAAGCTATCACACCATTTCTTTCAGAATGGTGTCATTTAGCTTGGTATATAAGAGCTAAAGTACCACAGAGCTTCTAATCCAAATAACCCAATTCAAAGACCACATTCTGATCATAACTACTCCATCATTAAGGCACACATCAAAGATCTGACCTAATTACAGATTCAAAATACTACCATGTCCTCAGTTAAATTTACTTCTTCCATGCTACCCTTTTTTTCCTTGGGAGCTTCAACAAAAAGAGAGAGAATTGCAATGTTAAAAAAGGCATTCCTCTTTATTGCTGGTGATGATCTTGATAATTTCATCAAGCACTTCCTTACTCAAACTGAATTTGGGAAAGCTCAGTTCCTGCCAACTATTCAAAATCAAAAAGGCAATGAGTTCATTGAAAACTTAAAGGATCTCATGAAATCTTCTCCCCAAAAACATATCCCAGCCTTGCGATCTCTGGTTACTTCCAGTTACTCTTTAAAAGAGCTTAATGATATGGGGTTTAATATAACCAAAAGTGAGTTTGAATACTCAAGAAAAATAAATAAAAATAAAAATGTAAGCTTAAACAGAAAAAGCCAAAAAAATAATAACTATTCATTAAAAAAAAGAAATAACTAAAAAAATAATTAAAAAATTGCTGGAAAATTCTTTTGAAACAAGCCAGTTTACAAAAAAAGTGCCTGAAAAAATTTATAAAGATATAGAAAAAGAGATGAGTAATTACTCAACTGAAATTAAATACTCTCTACTTAAAACAAAAAAAGAAATATATGAAAATATGAAAATAAAAAATGAAATTTCAGTTTCAATTTCCACTTACTATAAATTAATCCCTAAAAATATAATAAAAAGTAAAAAACAAACTGATATGTGCAATATTTGTAATTTAAAAAATTCACTAGAAAAAAAGAAGGAAGAATGTGAAAGTAAAAACTTACCATTACCAGAATCTATAGACAATGACTTAAAGACTATTAATCAGCACCAAGACTTTTATGTTCATCAAAATTGTGAATATAAAAAAGATATTAATGAACTAGATGATGAGTCTTGTGTTGTAGTTATAGATTATAAAGAAAACTTAAAGGTTGGAGGTGGTCCAATTGAGACCAATAATTGTTTTTATTCAAAAAAACCAATCTCATTATTAGGGTTTGCATTAGTTTTTAAAGAAAACAATAAAATTAAATATGAATATCATGATTTTTTGTCTCAAATATTATCACATGATTCTTTATTTTCAGGTGAATGTCTAATAAGTCTTCTTAAATTAGATAGATTTAAAAAAATAAAAAATATAAAAGTATGGACAGATAATGGAAATCATTTTAGATCATATGAATTTTTATATTACTTATTTAAAGAGGCACCTAAATATATTAAGGGTTCCATAAAATATAACCGTTTTGTTGAATGCCATGGAAAAAGTATTGTTGATGGTCACTTTGGTGTAATATCAAAAATTTTAAAGGAAAAAGAAAATGTACTTTATATTAACAACATTAATGATCTAAAAAATATTTGTGAGAAAGAAGAAAGAAGAAAAGAATTATACAATTCATCTTTAACTGGTTCAATTTTTTCCCAAAAAGCATTTTTTTATATTTATGAAAGGAAATTTAGGCCTATAAAAAGAGAGCTTGAAGTTAAAAATCTGCGCATTAATCTTTCATATTTGATGAAAGATGGGAAGTTATATACTTCACCTTTAACATTTGAAAGCTTCTCAGAATATTCTGAGATATTTTATCATTTGAAATCACGTGATGATACCAGAGAAACAAAAATATCAGAAGATGCTAGTAGTGTATTGGGGCAAGTTCATGAAGTAGGGCAGCTTACTAGAGGGTGTATTTTAAATAGAGTTATCAGTCTTTCAAAAACAACAACCTTTTTTTCTGAAACAAACTAAGAATATTTATGATGAGCCAAAGATAGGGTAATAGCATTTATAGCTTTGGGGCTGCTATTACTCTCCCATGCAACTCATCATAAATATTTTTGGTTTGTAGTAGCACTTAAGATATTTTCAGTAGTACTATAAGTTGCAATTTTCAATTATAAAATCAATGAATTATTTTTTAAAAAATCACCCAAGCCCAAGATCAATTAAATATTTGGGATTGATTATATTTTACTCTTTCTGAATAATTTGAATATGAATAATGTGATTAAGTTATAAAATAACCAATCTGGCGCCTAGGCATAACAAGAAAAATAATGTCCCATATATAGAGCTTAACTAATATTAGTTCAATTTGACTAACAGGTAAGATATTTAAAATTTCAAATTAAGTCTTAAGGATAAAGATTGAAGTATGAGATGATACCATCCTCTAAGATTTTGTCACAGCATCTTTGATTACTCCCTCTTGAGACATCATTTTCCCAAGAAATAACTTGACTACTGAATAGTCAGTGGCACTCCTTCTACACATCCTTATGTTTTATGAGGATCAAACATCTCAAATCCTATAAGGAACACTATCTGGACAAAACCTATGGCTTCCATGATGTACATGGAAAGTATATGGCTTCCCATGATACCATATAATATCCTAACTTCATATCAAATAAAGTATCATACTCTTCTCAATTTCCCCCTTAATCTTACTTCATATACTTCCAAGAAGTATATACTCAACAATGATAGCAGTGGTAGGTTATCCACACCTATGCACCTTAAGGAAAAATTCCTCCAAAAAAATAGCCTAACAGATGGCACTCCCCACCAGCTGGATAAAGTACAAATAAGGTCAGGACATTCCCACAGGATACACTGTCTTTATCAATATCCTTGTACCAACCAAACAGTACAACTTCCTCATTATATAAGGAGTTCTGAACCTGCCTCCAATCCAGGACATGCGTGAAATACACAACATTGTATTTCAGCGTCTCTTCTCAACAGAAATTGGAACTTTCTCAGGACTATGCTGTGAAAATGCCTATCTCTGGATTCAAAGCACCCAAAAATAAGTTCATACAAGCAGGCTACCCCCCAAAGACTCAGGGCAAGTGAAATTGCTTTACAAGATACTGGGGCCACCTCCCAATTTGTAGCCAACTGGTTTGAACAATATCCTGATCATAATAAAGACTGGGACATGTTCAAAAAACATTTCTGGAAAAGTTTGCCATAAAGAACTCTGATATTGTTATCATGACAGAACTCAGAACCTTTAGAATGACAGGAACCATTGAGGAGTACATTGCAGTCTATGAAGACATATGTGATTGAACTCCCAACACCATCAACTTTGACAAGGCTATACCACAACTGGACTTCTACAATGGCCTCCCCACACATATCAGACGCCAGTTTGATATGAGCTGCTGCAAGAACCTTGTGAGATTAGGCTGATTGACCACAAATGATCAGGCTAATTGTTGCATGCAGATCTTTATCAGTTACATACCACATTATCACTAGATCAATATTCTATTAAGTGTAGCAATTATATGCCGTATAATCAGTAGTCTATTATAATTGATATGGCAGTTATACACTGTGTTTATTGTTAGTTAATTTGATAGATGTAATGATTATATGCCGTATTATCACAGATCATTGTTCCAATGTGTAGTAATTATAAGCTGTATAATTAATAGTTTATCATAATTGATATAGATATTATACGCCATATAACTGTTAGCCAAAATAGTTATTATCATTGATTACACGCCGTATAATTTTGTAATCATCAATAGTATATTGTTCATTCCATCCTGCTGGACATTGTATCAACTCAGTCTCACTCAACTTGATGGACGTATATATGAGTATATCAAACAAGCGATGCACATATGGCTAGGAAATACCGAGTTTGGATCAGCATTGCACAGCATATAATTGAGTTCTTTATTGGTTAGGGTCAGCATTACACGGCGGATAATCCACAAGTTGATATTGGATCAAGTCTGCTATTATACAATGTATAATCCCTAATTTGACCTGTTGCATTAATAAGCAGAAGGCTTGCCAGCCAGAAAAGAATCACTGATTAAGCCCTGCAAATGGAATACTGGAATTCTACCTTCCAATGTAGGAGGATTGAACAGGGACCATTTCTAAGCGTCAACCAAATACGACATAATTTCCCAGCGCAATAATGGGTGTGTAAGGATACAACCAATTATAACTGCCAGTGGGCTAGCTCAAGAAGAGCCTAGGCTGTAGCTGAAGTGCCATGTACGCCATGCTAAGGCCAGTAGCAGTACACATACCAAGGACAACCAATCAGGATAGGCACAGCCAGCAAACATGGACCTTTTGCAAAGGTAGTCACTGAGAACTGTCTGAAAGGACAAGGACAAGGGTTGTTGCAGTATATATTGATACAGATACCTGAAAGGATAATAACAAGTTCTTAGTTACACCTGGATAGATTTCAGTTGCTGGCTAAATTGTACTCCAGTTTCAATAAACATAATTATCTTCAAAGATCTCATCTATTGTAGTCTGTAGTGCTCTTGCATAGGATTAGGTAGAGTACATTGGCAAGGCTAACATCTATCTATAGCTTTGAACATACCAGCAATAACCCCAGTTGCTCAACAAACCTCCATGATGTATTTTTAGAGAGAAAACAAGCTGCTCAAAAGTCTTACAATTTACATGCAACCAACAAGCAAAAATAAAGCCCAGCAACAAAGAAGGATACTTGAATCAATAAACAAACCAACCAAGCTAATAACCCTCCCCCTGAGGCAGAAATCCTAAAAATCATATGAAGCAGATTAATACTGACAATACACCCAAGAAGGGGAAAGCTCAGGGGAGTGCCTAGGCAAGCTTCTCTCTCTCACTATACAAGACTTATACAGGGACCAAGATGTGGACTCAATCATCATGATCCAAATACCCTCCAGAGATCTCATACTGTTTGCAGCCCAAACTGGAAAAAATCCTCACTTATCCTTTTCAAATTTACAGATATCAAGACATAGCACTATTTGACACTAGAGCAGACCAATCCCTTGTTGACAAGAAAAATCTAACCTCATTAAATTACCTACAACCAAGAGCAACACCAAGAGAGTTATCATGGTAGAAAACAGAAGCACTTCAGTCACCAGGGAGGCAAAACCTTTCCAGGTACAAATAGGGGGACATAAAAACTACCCTTAGTGGCCCCATCATTACAATACCTAAATACAACATAGTGTTGGGCCTAGATTGGATGAGAAAGACAAAACCTCACATTGATTAGGACAGTGCCACACTCACCATACAAAAAGGAGAAGTACACCACCATGCATATCCCACTCACCTTGACACACTCATGAGGGACCACATATTTTTAAAGATTACCAAAACAGAAGAATAAAGGGATGCCAGTAAAATTGACTTTAATACTTGCATATACGAGATCATCCATTTTAAAAATGTGGAAGTCTCACTTAAACAGGACCCCTGTGGTGATCCACATGTTTGGTGGTTTGCAGGCAGGGCTAATGTTGGCCAAGCAAAAGTTTGGTTGTTTGTTGCAGGTAGAGGCCTAGTAGGTAACATAGGACTACTAGGGGTAAGTAAGGTGAGCCTAGTAGGTAACATGGTCTACTAGGGTAAGTAAGGCCTGCCTGGTAGGTAACCTAGGAGTAACAGGGGCATATATTTCCTCTACCCAGCAGAAGATATTGGATGCTTTGGGCTATAGTACTTCACCTAGCAGGAAACCATGGCTGCGGGAGGGTGAAGACTGAAATAACAAGCAGGGAAATTTTACTATCTTGGGGGGAGTAGGTTTTGGACCCCTGGCGGGTAACGCGGGCTGCCAGGGAGGGAAAGAGCTCTGAGGGCTCTACATACCCTAATACGCTTACAGGAGGTCTGTGATCAAGCACCCTACCTAACAGACTGGTAGGGTGTCCTCGTTTATGCCCCTATGGGAGCTTTGGGGAAACTCAAGGTGAGCATTGGAGGGTATAGATTTGCTCAGAGGTGTCACAAAGGCAGCTTGCTTGGGAAAGCAAGCTTCAGAACTTGGTGTGATCAGGCCTCTGGGAAGTAGAGCTGATTACTCTGCAACTGAAAGCTCAGACTTAATCACATGGGTGAGTAAAGACAACACATAGACATTGATCTATGGTTTAATGGCCTAAGTGGACTGCCACTTGCAAGGGCCCAGTCAAACGCCAGTTCAATGTAGACTCATGCCTGGGTCTACAGGTTCTGGTAATGGGGGCTGAGATAAAGAACCAAGGTGGTTCACAGAATTAACAGAGAAAACTAGCAAGAGGGACTGTTTGGTCACAGTGAAGGCTAGTTGATGGACTGTTAATTCATATCAAATTGAATGAACCAATATGGTTCAGTGTTTAGAAGGAACAAAGAAGGTTCCTAGTAAGGATTTGTTGAAGAATTGGTTGAGGATAAGTTGAAGGACCCAAAGATTATGATGCAGGACTAGCTGATCATGATGCAGGTTGGCCAAAAGACCAGAAGATTGTGTTGCAGGAGTAGCCAGAGGACTGATGAAGTTAATGGACTGATTGCTGGTTAAGCGGAAGAGCTGTAATATGAGCTGGCTGAAAGATCCAAAGATGACGGTGAAGAACTGGTGGTCCAGAGAAATGAGCCAAGATTTTGCCAAATTGACTTGCCAAAGTGGGAAGATGTGGAATATTTTGCTTTGCTTTGGTATTAAAATAAAGAAGGAATGTGGTTAGAAGTGTGGATAGGATATTTATTTATTAAGTTTCTAGGATAGACAAAGGTATGTTGCTATGAGAGTGAGATACAAAGTTGTTTTGGTGGGACGTTTTCCTTGGATTTTACTATATTTGTAAATATATGGGGAAAACGTTGAAGAGGTCAAGAAAGAACATTTTAAATAGTATTCTACTATTTAAATGGGTTTAGGTTGAATTCAGGAAGAAATGGTGCCAGAATAATGGACCGGTTAACGCTTTGGTGCGTGAAGAGTTGTCAATTTGAGCGGTTTGAGCTGTGGAAATTATTTTCATAGTTGGATCCCAGTGGAACTTCAGAAATGGTCTATTTCCACGCTCTGCATTCATTGGTTGAGTTCTGGCAGGTTTCCTGATGAAAATGATTGGTCAGAAGCCAAAAGCTTAAAGTATAAGCAAGGAAATGGTGAATTAATACTTTAAGCTTTTGAGAAAATAAGTATGTAAGCTTAAGTTATTATAGGGAAAAGTGAGTGGCAATGGTTTAAGCTTATTAAGAAAGCCATTTTGAAGGCGGAACCGTTGGGAAAAGGACAATATAAGAAGGGGGCTGGCTGGAAAGTTACCGGGTCTTTTTGATGTCTTTTCAAGGTCTTTTGGAAGGCTTTAGGAGGTCTTTCCCAGGTCTTCTGAGTTTCTTCCAAGAGGTTTTGGAAGCCCTTTGATCACCAGCAGGATTTTGGTTGGACTGATACAGCCCAAGATAACAGAGCAGGAGCCCAAGAATAAGGAGCTGGATCCTGAGCGTGGCGCAGAAGTCTGATCCCAAGGAGCCGGAGTCCAAGCTTAAGGTGCTGGAGTCCAAGTTTAAGGAGCAGGTGTCCAAGTCTAAGGAGCAGACGTCCAAGACTAAGGTGAAGAAGTCCAAGACCAAGTACAAGGAGTCCAAGATATTGTTGGAGGACTCCAAGTATTGGCAAATCTATATTGTTTTCTTGACCCCCCGGGCCATATACCAGAAGGTTTCTAAGGGGATCTTCCTTCTGAGAGTGAATAAAAGCCCATTTTGACCCCTATACATATTTCTGAGATACATTTTCCCCTTACTAGAGAATGACAACCCATCCAGCCTGTCCCTGGCTACAATCCAGGACACACTTGGGGACTGGTGGACAGGAACCCCACAACCCCATACGTCAACAACTTGTCCAAGAGTTCCCTTCAGTATTCCAGAAGAAACTGTCAGGCTTACCACCTGACAGAGGTATCCAGCACAAAATTGACCTAAAAGGAAGTATTTATAAGGCACACCACATCTATTAATTGAAACAATAAGAAGATGATGCCCTAAAAAATACCTGGCTGAAGCCCTGGAAAAGGTGCTCATTTGATCATCAAAGCCTCCCTTTGGTATAGCAGTCTTCTTAATGGCTAAGAAAGATGGAGGTTTATGCCTTGTCACATATTACAGAGCACTCAACAAAGTCACAATTAAGAACAGGTATCCCCTGCCCCTGATTGACAGCCTCTTTGACGCTCTAGGGGGTCACAGTTCTTCACAAAAATTAATTTAACAGCAGGATACTTCCAAATCTGTTTTAAACCATAAGATATCCCCAAAGAAGTATTTTGAACTTAATACAGCTCTTTTGAATGTGTTTTCCTTAATTTCAGCATGAAAAATCCCCCAATTACCTTTGTAACTTTTATGAGCAAAGTATTTAAAGACCACATCAAGAAAAGGGCCATAGTCTATCTCAACAACATAATCATTGGCAGCCCCACTAAGGAATAACACTGGAAAAAGAGTCTCATGGTGCTCAAAACGCTCAAAAACAACCAGCTCATAGCTAAACCTTCTAAATGTGATTTCTTCTCAACAGAGCTCCCATTTATAGGCCACATCATTAGTAAAGATGTGATTAAACCTGGCCCAGGAAAGTTAAGAGCTATAACTGACATACTAGCACCATGTAACAAGAGTAACTTTGAACATTCTTGGGAATGATTGCCTATGTCAGGGGGTTCATCCCTGATTGGGGAGCCCACACAGACCTCCATTTGCAATCACTGGCAAAGCAAAAAAATGTGTGGACACCATTAAGAGAGCAGCATTTCCAATATCTAAAGAAACAAATGATTACTTACCCATCCTATAGTACCCAAACTGTGAAGGAGTATACAAACTATAAAGTGACGCCTCTGATTATGCAATAGGAGGAGTACTCTGAATTCAAAATTCAGAAAAGGACTTCCTCCCTGTAGCATATGAATCAAGAAAGCTGTATGATGATGAGCAAAGATATTCAATACATGTCAAAGAACTTGTAGCTATTGTCCACTGTCTAATGAAGTGACAATGTTACCTGGAAGGTGCACATATATTCAAAGTGCTAATTGGCCACAAGTCATTGGTATTCTTCAAAACTCAATAACATCTATCTAGACAACAAGCTGAATGGATGAGCCTCATACAAAGGTACCCTATGATAATTTAATACAAACCAGGCAAATAAATGCTTACTTTAGATACCTTATAAACACAATATTGCAAACATCTCCTATGTACTGATGGAAACCCTTATTGACCCATGTTAATAATGGGAAATCTCCAAGAGGGGTTTCCACCTGGTACATCAGTAGACATCCAAGAGAAAGTTCTCAAGAACAAACACCTGTTCAAAAAGGTATATGCTACTCTACACTGCATACTTCCAAGTGGTGATACTGTACCCTACATGCTGTCAACACAAAAGATTAACACAATCCTTTGCTACCACAGAGATCTGGGACACACACATATAAGAAACTTACACAGATATTTTAAGACTCACTACTGATAGCCCAAAATGCTGGAAGACATCAAAGATGTGCTCAAACAATGCAAAGTATTTGAAAATATGCCTGCTTCAAAGCGTCCCCAAGACAGTAATGCCAGTATTAGTCACACAACCATTCAAGGTGTGGGCATTAGAAATCATGGGACTCTGTTGCGCTTTTTGCATTACAGCGCCACAATTATTTGAGATTATAGGGCACAGGACATTTGCTTGAATACAGTCTTATGTGAGAAAATGTATAGTATTGTATCAGCAGATCCAGGATTGAATGGAACCAGGATTATTGTCCAGCCATGGCTTCTGATTGTGCAGAAGCACTTAAGGATTAGGATAAAGATCAACCAGATTAAGGATAAAATAAAGATGCTTCCAAGATGATTTTATTGTAAATGATTAATTCTTCTTATACCATCCACAGGGTTAATCTCTGGGCTACTAGCAATGTCTTCTAGGATATTCTAACACACCCCTAATTTGGGTAATTATTAATCTAGGTTTGGCACTTATTGCATGTCAACCAATAGAATAGCTTTATCTTCACCCAGAACAGGTGATCCTTGCTGGTTTGGAATAATTTAGTACTTCAGGATCACTTCTTACTTTTCTGGCATCCTGCAAGCTTAATGCTTATTAATGTAATAAATATGGGAATTCAAGATTATGGGGAATCAAACCCAGCGCCTCGGCGCTTGATGTAAAAGTAAAGCAGTGCTGTGGCGCCTGCAATATTTGCCAGGCAGCGCCGCAGCGCTTGCAATAATTTTCAGTTGGCGCTTGACGTAAAAGTAATTTGGCGCTTTGGCGCCTAATCCAGTCACTAGGCGGCGGCACAGCACCTGTGTATTTTTAAAGTGCTGTAGTGGCAAATCATGTGTCATTTAATTGCCGCGGCGGCGCTTATCATTAGCTAGTTTAAGGCTCAGGTCAGCAGACTAATGATGATCCAATATGCATATAATTTATACTACCAATTTATGTTATTTGGTAGCTGCAATTCATATCTGTGAGCTCTGTCATAATTAGTATCATTGTATTTTGTACTACTAATTTATGGATTTGGTTGTAGCAATCCCAATCTGTGAGCTCTGTCATAATTGGCATCATTGCTTGGTCAAAATTCCCAACAGACTCATTCCCAGAGATAAAAGAGGTAAAAAATACATCATCACAGCAATTGTCTATATAACTAGGTGGCATGTGGTACAAGCAACAAAAAACACAAAGGAAATGATGTAAGACAATTTATTGGCAAGGAGATCATAGCTAAGTTTGGGAAGCCTGAACTCCTAATCACAGACAGAGGAACTGAAATTAAAGCTATAAACACCAATATCTGCATCACTGAAAATGAAATAAAGCATACATTTGCCAGACCTTATCACCCACAATCAAATGGGAGAGAAGAGAGATTAAACAGCTCCCTTGTAGAGGCACTCAGTAAATTATCTGCCAACAACTCATGACTCTGGACTGACATGCTCCCAACAGTGCTAATGATATGTCAAACCCAAGTCAATTGAAATACAGGGAAAATCCTGTATGAACTTTTCTACAGGCATAAACATGCCATTGTCAATAATAAGTTAGGATCTCAATTACCCTTACCTAAGAAAGCACCAACTGACAGTGATCCTGAATTGCAACACTCCAGAAAGGACCAAGAGACTAGATAAAAGGAAAGAGTTGATAGAGAAATAAACCTATTCAACAGGAATGGTTTTGAGTTGGGGACAATATTTGGGTTTTCAATCACAATGTGCACAAGTTGGAACCAGGGTTGAGAGGACCAGGAATTTTAATGGAAGTCAAACTTAACAGCACCTACCTAATCAAATGGATTGGCTTTTGAGCTGAATTAAAACACATGTACCATGTCCAACTCTGCTTGTGTAAAGCAAGAATAGCACAACACAACTCACAACTACCAGTATCTAACAGCAAACAGGATTAATATCAAGCCCAAATCCTTGACACTCTCAAGAAAATTCCTAAGGCTCCGCCTGCCAGCACCCTAGGGGGGAGATGTCACAACATCTTTGACTACTCCCTCTCAGAGAAGTAATTCTCTGAGTGATTACCTGACTAATCATTAAGTTGGTGGCACTCTTATAAATCATCCATCTAATATGGGGATCAAACCTTCCAAGTCCTATGAAGAACATTACCTGGACAAGCCCCATGACTGCCATGAAGTACATGGACAGCATGTGGCTTCTCATGATACTATATAACCCTCAATATTCATAACAATAAATTAACATTTTGTTTTTAAACCCCCCTTTATTTTGTTTCATATACTTCCAAGAAGTATATACTCAACATCTGCAACACGTCTGGAATTCCTTCACATATTTTACTAATTTGATATGAGCAAGTTTACCAACCTTCAAGAATTTTTCTTGGAAGGAAAATGCGCTACACAAAAACCTGACAACCTAAATGTGGCCAACAAACAAAAGGAGAGCATCTAGGCCAGAAAATATACCTGTTATAATAAACAAGTCAATTGGGTCAACAATCCCAGCCCTCAAAGTGGAATTTGTAATGCTCAGGAAAACCAGATGAGCACTAACACTACACCTGAGGAGGGAAAAGATAAAGGGAGTGCTTAGGCAAGCTTCCCTCCCCCACATTATAAGACCCATATAGGACTAAGACATGAACTCAATTACCATGATCCAAGTACCCTTCAACAATCTCACAATGTTTTTTACCCAACTGAAAAAATCCTCACTTATCTTTTTCTTTTTCAATAATATAAAGGCTCAGCATTATTTAGCACTAGACCAATAAGAACCTTGAGCAACTGTGGTGAAATTGACTCCCTGTTAGTTGAAAATACGTTAACTTCCAGGGAATTGACTACCAGATATGTAAATCCATTAGCATTTTTCTTAAACAATTCATGGTAATTTTTACTAGTAAATCAGGGGTGTCAACCCCCAAATTGGAATTAAAAACACTGTAAGTTGACTCTGTTTAATAATTCTGTTAGGTCTAAGACCAATTTAAGAGGTAATATATATGTAAATTTAATGATAAAAATTAAAAAAACAGGTGATCAACTTTCTAAAAGTAAAAGTGGCCAAGTCAACACTTTTTAAGTAAAAATAATTAATTCTATTAATAAAACACATCTAAGCTTATATAATCTTAATTATTACTATTATATATTTTATTATTAGTATCCACAGTTGTAGATTAGGCTCCCAAGAATCACTATATTAGATTTAGCAGTATATACATTAATCAACTACCCCTTGCTTTACATTACGTCTATTATGGATTGCTAGATCAATTGGCACCACATAAATTAAGCCTAATTTATTAATAGTTTTCATATGTAATTTATTAAAAACATAAAGTTGAATCACTGTTGAAACCAAGTTTCCAGACTTGCCTGCTAACGTATCTTACAATACACAGGGGGCGCTTGATGAGCCGCCCCTTGACGTATTTAACGTTATGGGTTAATCTGATGGCAATATCAAATGGCGGGTACTTCATCCTAATTAGAAGCGCTGCCAATTTGACTTGCTGATTCCCGCACAAGTTATTCCTTGGCTTTGAACCTTACATGGAACTTCCCACTATGCCACCCTCTTGTGGCCTTGTGGCTTTCCCATATAGTATATTAATCACAATATTCTACAATAAATGATACCTTATTCTTATTATTCTGTCCTTTCTATTGGACTATTGTCTTCCCCAATTCCAAATACTGAACCCTCATTGGTTCAGTTGCAACAGTGGTAGCAGCAGTAGGTTATTGACCTACCTAAAACAAAATTCCCCCCAAGAAAGGACAGAGTAAGGGCCGTATGGCTACTCCCCAGCAAGAGACCTTCCTGCCAATCCCCAAGGGGGACATCCCCAACGGGTACTTCATATATCAAGACCAGTTAGTTCTCACCAGTATATACAATTGGCTCCGCCTCAGGCAGCATGATGCCAGCGTCACCCTGCCCCAGTCAGACCTGTCCCAGTGCATGCTCAACCTTAAACTAGAATCCTTTGCTGGTGGCGTCAAGGGGGCCAACATCATCAGTTGGCTCAGTCTACTGAAACCCGCCTTTGCATCTGCCAGGTTCCTGAGCCCATGTGGGTTGCCACCGCGTCTGGGCGCCTCACGGGGCCTGCTGCTGTGTGGTTCACCAACTGGGCCAGCCAAGAACTTGACGTTACCTGGGCGGCATTTTGAGACGCCGCCAAGTCCTGTTACAGTGAAACTTTCTCTCCCATTGTTGTGGGAACTCATCTTCTAGCAATCAAGCAAACAGGTTCTTTCCCTGAGTACCTTGCTGCCTGGCAACAAGCCCTTGATGCCTCCCCAGAAGCTGTGACCGGCGGAAACACAATGCTACTCACTCTGATTGTCAATGGGTTAAAACCCCATATCTGCAAGTGGGTCACTGTAGGTTGCTGTACCTCCATTGATGACTGCTATAAAGCCATTGTGGAGGCTAACAACCAGGCCTCAATGGGTTTCTGTTGTACCAGTGATGCTTAATCTCAACCACGTACAACACCTGGCTATGGCCACAATCAAGTGGGCCGCCGCCAGCCCTGTCAGCAGGATAATGGGACTAAACGCCCCCGCAAGGGGGAACTTCAGCTAGCGCAGATTGAGGACCTGGGAAAAGCCTGGGGGTTGTAGCAACAAGAGGCCTTAAAACCCCACCTGACCCATCCTCTCAGCCCTTTCTTGCTAAGAACTCCCGCAACTACAATCTTCACGAGGTTGAAACTCTGAACGTCTTTCAGGTCCATAGCAATAACCCCGTGTTGCAAGCCGCTCATTCCTCAAATAAAGTAACACACTTGTCCTATCCCTTCTGTTTCCATGGGAACACCCACAAGTTACTGGTAGATACCGGGGCTGATCACACCATGGTAGATCAGGCGTTTACTGACTCCCAGCAATTAGACTGAGTACCCAGCAGATTCAAAGCCATACAAGTAGCTGACTCCCACAGAGTGGCCATCACCCACGAGACAGTACCCTTCTCTGTGAGAATGGGGAACATCCAGGTTAAACTCTCTGGACCAATCATTGCAGGGCTCAGCCACAACATAATTGCTGGCCTTGACTGGCTCTGTCACAACCGTCCCTACATCAACTGGGATACATCTGCAATCACCCTCAACAGAAATGGGGTGGGATTCCAGATTTACCCTGTGGAAATGAGCAAGTTACTCCATGATACTGTTTTTGTCAGAATAACGGAGACATTCTCATATGACTTCAAGGGGGAAACTAGACTTCAGCCAATGCTCAGTCAAAGTTATCCGTGCTGAACCACCAGTGGTCCCTCCCTTGACATCTTCACCATCACCAGCGCTTGCGGCACTCCTCAAGGAGTACACGGATGTATTCAGTGAGACACTTGAACAACTACCTCCTTCCCGGGAGATCCAGCACACTGTACAACTTCAAGGATCCTTACCCAAAGCACAATCATTATACCGTCTCACACCAAAGGAAGATGAAACCCTCCACCAGCACCTTGTGGATGCGCTTGATAAGGGATTCATTTGCCCCTTGCTCTCTCCATACGGAGCAGCGGTCTTCTTTGTAGCTAAGAAGGATGGGTCTCTTTGCCTGGTCACAGACTACCGCGCCCTAAATGAGGTGACAGTTAAAAATAAATACCCCTTGCCGCTGATTGACAACCTGTTTGATACACTTGCAGGCGCAAAGGTCTTTAGCAAGATTGATCTCACTGCGGGGTACAACCAGGTCCACATTGCGCCAGGGGATGAGGCAAAAACTGCCTTCCGCACACGCTACGGGTTGTTTGAGTGTCGTGTCATGAACTTTTGAATGACTAACACTCCCTCCACCTTTGCCATGTTGATGAACAAAGCCTTTGAGGAACTGATTGGGAAGTGTGTGGTTGTGTACCTTGACAACATTATTGTCTTCAGTCAAGATTAAACCACACATCTCCAACACCTCTGTGCTGTCCTCAACACCCTTTGGGAAAACCAGCTAAAAGCTAAACCCTCCAAATGTGAGTTCCTCAAGTTGGAGTTACTATTCCTTAGCATACCATCTCTGCCCAAGGGATAAAGCCCAATCTTGCCAAAATCAAGGCAATCACTAGCATGCTGCCCCCCACTGATGTGGGCCAGGTGCGGACATTCTTAGGCATGGTTGCCTATGTACGCAAATTCATCCCCAATTGCAGGGAACTAATTGCACCTCTCACCAAGCTCCTCAATACCAAACAGCGCTTCCATTGGACCCCCAACAGAGATCAAGCCTTTGAGACATTGAAGCAAAGGCTCACAACTGCTCCAGTCCTGCATTTCCTCAATCGAAACCGGCAGTACAAACTAGAGACTGATGTCTCTGACAGGGCCATAGGGGGTGTGCTAAGGGTAGAAACTAACAATGTTGTCTTTCTCCCTGTGGCCTATGAGTCCAGGAAACTTACTGACTCAGAACAACGCTACCCCATCCATGATAAAGAATTGGCAGCCATTGTACACTGCGTTGAGAAATGGTGTTGTTACCTGGAAAGTGCTACCTTCCCACCCCGTGTTCTGACAGACCACAAGTCACTTCAGTACTTCAACACACAGTCTCACCTTACACGCCGCCAAGAAGGATGGGTGGAGCGCCTATCCCCTTACCAGTTATGAATTGAGTGTAAACCTGGGAAGGAAATTGTCACAGCTGACGCTCTTTTGCAACTCTACGTAGCGTCCATCACTGGGGACAATGGCTTGGATCCAGATTGGCCCATGCTCTACCTCTGCCCTGAGGCAACCCACTACAAGGACCTTAACTTGGTCACCATCTCCAAGTTGAAGAACAACAAAAGTCAGTTCACCACCAATGCTGGTAACGTCTGCTGCCAGGCAGAGACATGTGAGAAGACACCTTACATTCCCACCACGCAATGAGGGGACACAATATTGCACTACCACCAAACCCTGGGTCACATCAGAGGGCGTAACTTCTTTGAGATCATGAAACGTAAGGTTTGGTGGCCGCGCATGCTTCAAGACATCTTGGACCTCCTCAAAACGTGCAGGTTGTGCAAAAAGAACACGTCCAAACCTGTACCCCCCAAGTCTGTCCTGCCCATTGATGCCATGGAACCCTTCAAGCAGTGGGCCCTCAATATTGTGGGGCCACTCCCCAAAGACAGACTGGGAAAGAAGTACATTATCACTGCCATCAACTACTGACTTGTTGGCCAGTGGCCTGGGCAACAACCAACCACACTGCCACCACCATTACCTGCTTTATTGGCAAAGAGATTGTGGCCTGCTTTAGGCAACCAAAACGTCTCATCACAGTTAGCTGTCCCAAACTAGTTGGGCATGTCATGAAAGCATACTGCGCCAAGAACGCACTCCAACATATAGTTACAACCCCCTACCATCCTCAAGCCAATGGATGCGTGGAACAATTAAATGGCTCACTGGTTCAACTGATTGCCAAGCTCTCACAAGAGCACCCCAACACTGCGTGGACTGAACACCTGCCCATCACTCTACTCATCCTTTGAGCAAGGATCAACAGGTGCACGGGGTTCAGCCCCAGCACCCTGGCCTTTGGGACACCTGATAGTCTGACAGGGGTTGAACAGGGAAAGCTACGGTCCAAGGTCCCTGACAAGCCTCCCCTAACAACAACCCATCCCTGGATCAATGGTGTGCCATGGCCTGGGAAATTGAACACAAGCGGATTGCAGGAGGGACAAAGCACCTCAAAGCTAGGTACACCGTAGGTGACCCCGTCTACACCCTCAATCCCAATTCTGCCAAGTTGGAACCCAATCACCTAGGGCCCTTCAAGATAGCTTCAGTCTATGACAATCACACCTACCAACTTGAGGATGCCCAAGGGAACACCAAGAAGCTTCACCATGATTGCTTGCGCCCCTGCCATGTCATCCCCACACAAAGGTTGTTCATGCAGACCTTCCCAGATCTTCCGCAGACTCCATTCCTGGTGTCTGACAACAAGCAGGGGGCAAGGGGGGTGTTGCAACCAAGTTTCCAGACTTGCCTGCTAACATATCTTACAATACACAGGGGGCGCTTGATGAACCGTCGCTTGACGTATTTAACGTTATGGGTTAATCTGATGGCAATATCAAATGGCGGGTACTTCATCCTAATTAGGAGCACTGCCAATTTGACTTGCTGATTCCCGCACGAATTATTCCGGCAACAGCGCCCATGTTGACACTAAAAATGTTGACAGTGGCCATGTCAACACTTTTAATGTCAACACTATAGTAAATTGACAACCCGGTTTTACTTAATGTTGTTTCCTGGATGTCAACACTTTTTTAATTAACGGCACACTTTACCCTGAACATTTGTAATATAAAAAATTATTTTAAAATACTTTATTATACTAAAATGACCCCAGAGAGTAAAAAAATGTAATAAAAAATTATTATAAGTAATAAGAATAAGGAGATATAATTAACTATTTTTCAGTTTACTATGTAATTTACACTCTTTATTATGAAATTATTTTTTATTCCCATAAAAATTAAAATTCCAATGAACCAAAAATAAAGATATTTTATATATCATAATAACTACAAAATATAAGAAAACTCTAATTTAAGCATATTAAACTTTATATAAGCACAACTGAAAATATCTCATAGCTTAAAGATAAATTAACAAAATATAAGATATTTCTTATAAAACCACATTGAAGCTGTATCTGAAACTTACCATTTATACTTAAAAAGATTAGTAATATCCAAAAAAATTAAAAAATTAAAAGTTTAAAAGTAAAAAATATATAGGCAAAGCAAAGCAAGGTTTATTGGGCTAATTAAAGCCACCAGCAAGAGCAGTTGTGACATCTTCTAGGTACTTCTTGATCTCCGCCACCTTGTACTTCTTCTTCACTACCTTCTGCACGTCCTTCTGGTAGTCTTGCTCCTTACTCTTCCTCTTCTTGTGGGCCACCTGGTTGGCCAGGTCACAGAACTTGGAGACAGTCCGGGCCTGCTCCTCCTGCAGCTTGGAGAAGAACTTGTTGAACTTGGGGTTAGTCCCAAACTTGGTCTTCAAGTGCTTGTGCCAAACCTCAAGGCTAGAGGTGGTCTTCATCTCCCCCTTGAGGCAGGCGCCTTGACAGTTCCAAGGGGCAGTGTCCCCGCTCTTTCCTCTCCGGGCAGTCACCTTCTTGCCCACCCATTGCTTTTCAAAGTACTCAAGGTAGCCTTCAAAGATGGCGGAGTGCTTCTTGATATAAGCATCATCCTGGAGGGCCTCAAAGCCAAGCCCAGTATGCTCTGGGCGCACAAAAGCCAAGGCAGCAAACTGGGTCAGGGCAAAGCGGCACTTACCCTTAACATCATTAAGATACTTGTTGAAAAGGTCCTTCTTGCTCTTGAGGTGTTGACAAGGGCCTGCCAAAAATGGAAGAAGCAGCCCTGAACTTCTTCATCAAAGGTGGTCTGGAAGGCTCTGACCTGAGCCTGCTCAAAGTCCATAATGATCACCTTTGGCCCAAGTGAGCGCACATGAGCTAGCTGCTCACTGGCTATGGTTGCCTCATCCTTCTCAGCAGAGGAGGGATTGGCCCTTGTGGTGTGGGCGGGAGGGGGGAGCTGGTTGACGGGAAGGGAGCTCAAAGCATCCCAGAAAATCTTGAAAGCTCTGGCATAGACCTCTGTCTTGGCACCAGGAAGGAGAAAGAACACAAGAGGGATGACCTGGTCATTGAACTGCCCATGCAGGACCCAAAGCTGCTTTAAAAGAGGGGGGCAAGTAGAAAATGTGCCATTGCACAGCCAGGTGGTAGCAGTGTTCAGCTGCTCCAGGTTTTAGGTTGTGGCGTAGGCTACAATCCCATCCTCCACTTCCTGCCCATTGTCATGGAGCAGGAACATCTCACCATCCTCTGTCTTCTTGAGGGCATCAGTGAGGACCAGGTCCTTGATGTTGGTGGCGCTCTTGGCCAGGGGATTGGAGGCTTGACGCCTATCACTCACAAACTTGACCAACTGATTGTGGGTTGGCACCCTCTTCAAGTTGGTAGGGGTCAGGTACTTGCAAGTAAGCACAGCCAGCTGGGTGGCAGAAAGGTCTTTGGAAGTGGGCATAATCTGCACCAGATACCACTTCAGGAGGCGGGAGATGGTAGTGTTGGGCATGATGCAGGTATGCTTGCCCTTTATGGTTTGGACCAGGTCCCAGCGCTCAGTGTTGAGCCGCACTGGGCAGGAGCGGTCCTTGCAGGTGTAATGGTGGCTCTTAAAGCCCCAGTTGGCATTGTTACATGAGAAGATGTATCCATTGGCCACCATGGCTGGCCCACCTTTAACACTCATGATGGGGAAAACTTGGGTAGGGTGGAAGGAACCTTGAACTTGCCATCAACGTTGCAGATGTTGTGGGCCAACAGAGGGTCCCAAGGGCCAGCAGGGGCATGGCGGAAGCCAGGAAAGTAATTGGGGTGGGGCTTCAAATCATCCCCAGATGAGCTTGAAGGGGGAGAGTTTGTCGGGGGTGGGGAAGCAGAAGGGGGCTTGTTGTGGTGCTCCTCATGTGCAGGAGACTTATCTTTGGGAGGGGACTTTTGGGCTGAGCGCTTCTTCTTGGTTGGCTCCTTGTCAGAAGCCAAGTTGTAAAAACTGTGCTCTGTAAGAGAGCCATCAGTTTCCTCTCCCCCAGTGTAATGAGCAGGGCTCTTCTCAGGAGAGGGCTCAGGGGATGGCTTGGGGGATGGTTTGGGGGTGGCCTTCTTTGACAAGACAGGCTTTTTCTTGGTGGCTTTGGTTGGTTTAGAGGGACGCTTGGTACCCTTTGGCTGTTTGGAAGTGTTTTTGTCCTAAAATAATAAGTAAAATGGTTTAAAATAAAGCAATGAATTTAAAAAACAAACAAAACAACTTAAAAAGCATAATATACAAAAAGTAAATCTTAGATGGTTTTTCTTGGCATTTAAAAGTTAAAAATTATTTGTATAGTTTTTATTTTATTAAAGTTATAAATAACAAGATAAAAGTTAAGAGAAATACGTGAAAGTATTATATTTGGATATAGATTTTATTTTAAAAAATAGAAAATATGAAAGAGTAAAGTCAAAAATACAACATATCAAAAAATGAGAAGTTTTTATTATATAAAACATAAAGTTTTATATGTGAGAACTGAAAAGCGTCAACATTATGAGTGACAATTAGTAAAAAAAGCTGAATTCTCACTGTCAATTACAAAAATTGTAGACATTATTTTTGACAACATTCTCACTGTCAACATTATTTTGAAAATTTACTATGAAAAAACATAGTCGCTTAATTAAATTTACGCAGGCTAGCAAAAAATTAACTGTTTCCTGTGTATTTTTGTTCACATATAAAAATTAAAAAAAACATATAAAAATAAGTAAAAAAAGTATCAAGGTTCTTTATTCTTTTATTAAAAATTATATTTGGGTAGTGAGAATATGATATTTTACCATTGCACTTATATGAAGTTGTTAAGAAGTTGTATTCAAGTATTGAAAAGGGTAAAGTGTTGACAACGTCACTTATGACATTATTTATATGATGTGGCATATTAATTTAAGCTTAATTGCACCACTCTAATTTTCTTAACTCCACCCCAGGGGGTGATCACAAGCAAATAAACAACATTTACGAGTGTTGACATTATTTTTAATAATAAATTCTATAGTAACTTACATAGTAACTCACGCTTAAATTATTGGATTGCTGATAGCCACCAATCCACTTAATATATTAAAGCCAGAATAAGTGCCACATATATATTTATAACATGAACATTCCAACAATCAAATGTATGTGTACTGTCGTTTTCAATATAATAATTCAATAAAAAAATATTTTTAAATGCGCACTTAATTTCTTTGTTGTAGATGCTTCAGTTTTGTTATTAAAAATAAGTTTGGCTTAAAAAGTGTCAACATTGACACTTTTACGTTGTGAAATCAAATAAAAAATAAACTAATTTTTATTAGTAAACGTAAAGGAAAAATCAGGTTAAATCGAGTTTTTTTATTAAGCTTAATATTAAATTGTGTTGAGATGGCCACAATTTTGTCGTGTTTTCTGGGTTTGCACCCCTGAACGCTTTAAAAAAAATTAAGCTAGCACAACTAGCAAAAAACATAGGAGATTTAGAGTTTTGAGTCGACAGTGGCCATGTCAAAAAAGTGTCAACATGGGCGCTGTTGCCGTTATTCCTCAGCTTCAAACCTTACATGGAACTTCCCATTATGCCACCCCCTTGTGGCTTTCCCATATAGTATATTAATCACAATGTTCTACAATAAAAAATACCTTATTCTTATTATTCTGTCCTTTCTATTGGACTGTTGTCTTCCCCAATTCCAAATACTGAACCCTCATTGGTTCAGTTGCAACATCACCCTTTTTGGCACTATTAACCTTTTACATACATAGTTTGACATTTAAAAAATCAAAGTATCAGATTTAAGCTTAAATCAATAAGTGTTGAACTATGGGTGCTGGTCAATACCCACCAAACTGACACCTTATCAGGGTGACTAGTGAAGAGAGCTTCTTAACATTATATCACTCACTATGGTAAATAAACCACTATCAGCCCCTCTCAGAATAATACTAGCACTAATAAACACCTTATTTCTCATTTACATTTTTAACTTATGATTTATTTTTTATTTTTTGCATATTTAAAACTATCATGCTTTTTGCTTAACTTTTGAACCCTTTCTCAAATTAATAAAGATTTATATGTAAAACACATAGTGTTTTTAATTTTTGATCAACTCCAGGAACGTTAAAAGTGAGAATTCAGGTTTGTTTTAGCTTAAAAGTGAGAATTTCAATTTTTTAAGCAGGTCAACAGTGCCAAACTTGACACTTTTATAATTATTGGGTTGATAACTCCTAATAAAAACAAATACATAGCTTATTTTTTCTGCTAATATGTTTTTAACCCCCTAAAACTTCCAATTTCTTTTTAATTAATTATTTTTACTTTAGAATATCTTTTACCTCTGGGTTGGCCCTAAGATGTTATGCTGAACCTAAAATCTTTGAGGCTCCATCTGCCAGAATTTTTGGTTCTGCTCTCAGACCTGGCGGTCTGATAATTGTTTGCTTTGGTATGTAGTATAGATTTATTGGTCATTATGTTGATATCAGCTTTTATGACGGCAAGCGTTACTTGCAACGTCAGGAGTTTCCTTGGCACTGCAACAGCGAGCAATGGCAAGGAAGGCAACTACAAGCGGCTAGCTATACGGGCGGCTTTTGTAGTTCTTCAAGTACTGACAAAGGTCTTTGAACTTGGATAGTCTTCTTCTACTGTGAAAACGTTCTACAGTAGGCAAGGGTTATTATTTTCTGCCTTCCATAAGTCCAATGGAAGGGCTTTTATAGAGCTTGCGCTCTCTTGCCAGGATAAGATCATCTGGCACTTCTAACTCTTGCTTGATCAGTCTTTTCATCCCCAGACCGCCAACATCAACCCCCAGAGTCAGGCATCCATGCAATGACATGGGATTCCATATCATAGTACCCTGCACTGGGTACTTGATTGTCATAGAATAGAGCATAATCTATAAGCATGCCAGCGGTGGCGGCGCTAATTGATTACTCTATTTTTAGCGCATATTATTTCGTTTTTAGGCAACTTTTATGGCATTGATTTGCACTGGCACTGGTGGTTTGCTTGCAAATTGATCATATGCTTTTGATATTTGGAGGACTCCATAATTACTACCCAGAGGTTTGCCAGAGTATTTTGGAATAACTCTAGCCAATTAGGAACCAGTCATAATTGATGAGTTATTGCATTCCTGGTTATTCTTGCAGTAGTAATCTGAATCTACGCTATGAGGGCTTCTTAGAGCAATTAGGCCTATTAACAATATATCAGAAGCTTCTACAATTATTGGATTAGCAGATTGCCAAGGTAAACAAGGTAGAACAAAGTCAGTGTAAATTCCTGACACCATCAAATACCATCTAATTTTATGATAATAAACTTTATATGTATACCTCTTGATTATATTTTTCTTTTATTTAATTTATTATTGTCAAAACAACAGGGTTGACCCCCTGGCCAGGTTCTTACTAAACAGGTTTGTGACCCACAACCTGACTTCCCAGTAACCTGAAGCCAAATGCAAAAGTCAACTCAAATTTCTAAATCCAGAAACATGTCCAAATGTCAATCCCTGTACAGTGGAGGGCTTGATTCAGCGCTTGACTCATTATCAGGATCAAGCCACCCCCTTCACTATCCAATCAAGTGATCAACACTATCATGTTCCTGATATCCATGATTCACTTGAGCTATATAAGTTTTATCTCCCAATAAAGAACATAATCTAATTTTCAAGTATTTCCCCCCTTGTAACTCTGCTAAAACAGCACAGTTCAACATTATGTTTGCTGGTAATTTTTAACAAGCAATGATGCCAATTATGAAGGAGCTCACAGATTAGGATTTTAGCAACCAAACTCATAAATTAGCAGTATAAAAATCAATGATGCCAATTATGAAAGAGCTTGCAGATATGAATTACAGCTTCCAAACAACATAATTTGGTAGTATAAAACATATGCATATTGGATCAGCAGTAGTCTGATGATCTGAACCATCAATCAGTCAATGGTAAGCGCTGTTGCAGCACTTAGTGATACTTGATTTGCTGCTGCGCCACTTTGGAAATTTACAGGCGCCACATAGCAATTGAATTAGGCGCCAAGGTGCTGGACTACTTTTACATCAAGTGCCAACTGAAAATTATTGCAGGTGCCAAGGCACCGCCTTACTTTTATATTGAGTGCCAAGACGCTAGGTTTGATTCCCCACAATCTCAAATTCCCTTATTAATTACATTATTAAGCATTGAGCTTGAAGTATGCCAGGAATATAGGAAGTGATCCTGAAGTAACTAAATTATCCCATGCCAGCAAGGACCACATGTTCTGGGTGAAGATGAAGATATTCTATTGGTTGATGTGCAATAAGCGCCAAACCTAGCTTAATAATTACCCAAATTAGGGGTGTGTTAGAATGTCCTAGAAGACATTTTTAGCAGCCCAGGGATTATTTTTAGAGAATGTATAAGAATAATTAATTGATTTCAATAAAATCATCTTTGTTTTATCTTTAATCTATCTTTAATCTGGTTGACCTTTAACTTAATACTTAAGTGCTTCTGCACAATCAGAAGCCATGGCTGGACAATAATCCTGGTTTCATTTGATCCTGGCTCTGCTGATACAGTACTACTCATATCCTCACATATGACTGTATTCAAGAAAATGCCCAGTGTCTTATAATCTCAAATAATTGTGGTGCTGTAATGCAAAAAGTGCAACAATGTTCTTTTCATGTTAATAAAATTTATATATATACTTCTTACTTCTATTTTTATTTTCTTTACTTCATTATGTTTTTTTAATTTATCTTTTTAGTTTATTTACAAAAAACCTTTTTTAGCCAAGATCTAACAAGCCAACCAAAAAACCCAGCACACTGCCTCCACAGGCTCCAAGCCTCTGCCACCCCACAAGTGTACCAATGTGGCCCCCAAGAACAAGACCCCCTCCCTTATTCTCATCCTCCTTCACCCTAATTTTCATCCTCAACCTTCTTTCACCAAGAAAAGTGATGATTTTTTTACATATCAGTCTAGGCCTGACTCAGAGCCCAAAAAATAATGTTGTGCTGAAAAGAAAAAGGCTTCCAAAGAGCCTACTTCTTCTTCTGGTAAGGAGAAGAAGACCTCTAAGCAGACCTCAAGGAACCCATCCCCTCTTCCTCCTGGCAGCTCTTCTCCATCCTCCTCTCCTGATGATCAGAATTAGTCTGAGAAGTACTCTAATGTTGTGAACTGAGGTGCGGCACAGATACACAACAGGGAAACCTAACCTTAGGATTGGATTTTTACTAAGTCTTGGTTAGAATGGCAGGGAAGGCTATGTGATTACCTTGTGGCCCTGATTAAATAATATCTGCTAGACATGGCTAGAAAGGCGCCAAAGTACGTGAAGACACAAAGACAAAAATGTGAATAGAACTTAAATTTTATTGGGTATAAAGATTGGGATTATATCCTGTGTAGCTTTACCACAAAACAGTACATGGACAGTAGGATCACTCATCACAAGCATGAGTGGTGCAAGTGAGTTGTGCAGAATCAGGAAACTGAACAATTGAATTTCCCAATTTGGAGTCAGACTTGTTTCAAAGGGTAAAAGCAAAAGAGAGAGATCTGTCCTCAAAATAACCCATCAAAGGCAAAATTGAAACACAGTGAATGTCAGCATTCACAACATTGCCCCCTCTAAATTGGCTTTATGGGGTGGTACTTGCGGAAGAACTTGGTATGAACACAGGCAAACAGTTGATCACTAGAAAGGAGTTTCACAGTGTACTCTGATCCTTGCTTGAAGGTCACTTCCAGAGGTCCAACCCACAACATATCTAACTTTTGAGCACATCCTCCTACTCTATGCTTATAGTAGAGAACATGGTCCCCAATATTGAACTCGGGCAAGGGAGAGCGTCCAGCATTGTCAGGAGAGAGCTCAAGCATTTTGGTCTTGCACACAGAGGTGTATGCAGTAGCTTGTATATCAATGATTTGGTTGACTAAATATTTGATATGGTCATCTGGGTTCACAGCCTTATCATAGGAGAGCAGGGGAGCCCCCAGGAGCAACAGAGTGGTGGCCTCATGCCCATACAGCATAGAAAAGGGGGAGTACCCAGTGACACAATGTTTGCTAAGGCAATAAGCAAAGAGAGCAGCAGTTAAGTATAGATCCCAGTTTGCAGCATCATAATAAGTGAGTTTCCTCATGATAGAGACCAGAGTCAAGTTTGCACACTCAACTGCCCCATTGGTAGAAATATTATAGGGGGAAGAGAAAGACTGGTGAGACCCCAAGGCTTCAATAACAGAGGTTAATAACTTGGTGTTGAAGTTAGTCCCATTGCCAGATAACAACACTTGAGGACAGCCATGGCAAAAGAATACATCTTGCAACAGAAAGGCAGCAGTTGTCTTGGCAGTGATGTCCTTAGTAGGACAATCTTTTACCCACTTGCTAAAATAATCAACAGCAATTAGGATAAAGCAGCAACCAGAGCAAGAGAAGGGGAGAGGCCCTACAGTGTCAATGATGACAGTATGAAAGGTGTATTGAGGGGGGACTAGCTTGAACTCATGTGAGGCAGCTTGTGATTTATGGAGCTGGCAATCATGGCAACTAGCAATAACATCTGGAATCAGCAGACAAAAGTTCTCCCAGAAATAGGTTTTCTGGAGCCAGTCATAGGTCTTGGCAATGCCTCCATGTCCTGTCTCCTTATGAGCTTGAAGCATCAATAAAAGGCAAAGACTAGGACATACATAAGATAGGTAGCAGTCTTGTACTTTCTTGAAAAGCTGGTTGTCACAAATGAGTGTGTCTTCAGATAGTTTAGATATTGCAATACAAACTTCTTCTGTCTTGTTCTCCCAGGAAGAAGGATACCCAATTAGTTCATATAACCTGTCAGCCTCAGCAGGGTGTAGCGCAAGGATGGGAATTCTGGACAATCCATCAGTGTTTTGATATTGAATCCTGGGACAATGTAGCACAGTGAAGCCATAACCTTGCAGGCAGAGAGCTCATCTAGCTAGTTGTCCTTTGGGTTCCTTAAGTTGTTGTAGCCATTTGAGCAAAGTGTGGTCAGTAACCACAGTGAAATGGGTGCCATACACGTAATGGTGGAACTGCTTGACGGCATGCAACACAGCAAGACATTCTTTCTGTGACACTGTAAGTCTTCTCATGCTTATTGAGGTCCCACTATGTATATGTCATGAGGTGATCCACTCTGTCATTGTCTAGTTGGGCAAGAATGGCGCCAATAGCTAGATTACTAGCATCTGAGTAGATGATGAACTCATTATCATAGTTGGGACACAAGGATGGGAGCCTATTTGAGCTTTTGTTTAAGGGTCTTAAAGGCTTGCTGTTGGCTAGCAGTCATTTGATAAGGACGTTATGCAACAGTTAGACCAAAGGCTCACTAGTGTTGGCAAAGTTGGGGATGAACTGTCTGTAGTATCCCATCATACCCAGAAAGACTTGAACCTCTCGCAGATTGGTGGGCGGAAGCATTTTGTCAATAGCCTTAACTTTCTTGGTCATTGGGTGAATCCCAGTCTGGGTTACATCATGGCCCAAGAATTCAAGGCGTTCCTTGAAGAAAGCACACTTAGATGGTTTCAACTTAAGGCTAGCCTCTCAAATCTTTATGAACACTTCCTTGAGGTGAGCCAAGTGATCTGTAAAAGTAGCGCTGAAGACTGTTATATTGTCTAAGTAAACTAGGACACATGAGAGCTTTAAATCACAGAGGATGGAGTCCATGGTTTGTTGGAAAGTAGCTGGGGCATGCATGTAGGCTCAAACAGTCCTTCAGAAGTGATGAGTGTGACCTTTTGTCTATCCTCAGGAGAGAGATCAACTTGCCAGTATCCAGAAGCTAAATCTATATCAGAGAAGATCTTGAAGCCCCCAAGGCAGCAGAGAGCATCATCAATGTGTGGTAGGGGATAGGAATCCTTTTTGATTAAGGAGTTCAGGCGTTGGTAATCCATCATAAAACAATGACCTCTATCCTTCTTCTTCAGTATGAGCAGTGGGGAAGCCCATGGACTTTGGGAAGGAGCTAATAGCCTAGCATCTAATATTTGCTTGAGCTCTTTAGACGCTTGAGCGTCTTCCACGCAACTGCAGCAATAAGGTTTAGCGCAGAAGGGGGGTATCAGTATCAATCTGGTGAATAAAACCTTTTGCTAGACAATAATTAGTGCTATCTTTAGAAAAGATATCTGAAAACTGATCAAGAAAATCCAGCACCTCCTTCTGTTGTACCAGGGATAGTTGCAGGAAATCTTGAGCAGTGAACAAGGACAGGACTTGGGGCTTTTCTTCAGGTAAATTGAAATCCTAAAACGTACCAAAGAGATTTAGCAAAAGGACATTGGGAGCATTCAACAACTTACAATAGCCAACAACCTGCCCTATAGATACTTGTATGGGGAGAGTGGTTAAGTTGGTGACCAGCAATTGAACAGGGTCCTTTTGAGAGACATCCAAGATTCCTGGGTGTAGGTAGGGCTTGTTGCATCCTAGAGAAGGAGGAGAGTATAGCTCTAGAAACATACTCTCAGGTAGCTCATAAGATATTTGTGAGTCTAGGATGACTGGAGACCCATGGGGAATGGTGACAGCAGAAGTGGCCAAGATAGGAATCCCTTCAGACGCAGGGCAAGACATAGGGAGACACTTCATGTTGGATGAATGTGTACAGTATTTTAAGGTGAAAACACCAGTGGAATACTCTAAGACACAAGTGTTGAGGCGCTTCCCTGGGACTTTGAAAGGCTCTTCAAAGATAAGAGGGACTTTGTACCCTAGGATGAAGAGGTAACCATCCTTCAAGTTGATTATCCCATTGTATTCCCCAAGGAATTGAGTACCAACTAGGAGGTCATAACTCTCATGCTCCAAGACAACAGCAGGCACAGCCAAGAGTAGCTTGCCAAACTGCATGGGAAGAGCAGAATAAGCCCCTATAGCGCAAGTCATAGATAGCCCAGCTGTGTCATACAACTGATGGTAATTAAGGTTAGTGGTGAGTTTGAGCTTCTTGACAAGCTTTGAGGAGACAACATTAACGGGAGACCCCGTGTCTAAGACGGCCTTGATTTTCAATTTTTGGATTTATATTTCCATGCATGTGATAGTAAAACCAAAGGGAGGGAGGACAACCAGAATGTCTTGGGCTTCTGCTAGCTCTTTGTCTCATTTTTGATCATGTATCTCAAGCCTGGAAACTCCTTATAGACAATCTGGAGAGGAAGCAAGACTAAAACATTATTGAATACAGTGTTGGCAACCTCAGCAGCTTCCTCAGATGACTCTAAAATCACAGGGGGCCTCTTAGCTTGAGTGAGGTAAGGGCAAGAGACAACCTTCTTGGCTTCCGTCAGCAGCTTGGCGGTTGTTGTAGATTTCCCAGAACACAACTTACAAGGGACCACAATAGTTTCAGGGACAGCAAGAACTGAATACCCATAGGCGTTGGGATCTTCCACATATGAATCATCCATATCAGAGTCATCAGAGATGTTGTGAAATAACAGCAGAATGGGAGGAGCCCCAGTATCAGCAGGCTCAGAGTCAGCAATGAAGGGGGGATTGAAGGAGACAGGAAAGAATTTTCAATCAAGAGCGTCTCTGCCTCTAGGTTGACTGTTCTTTTCCCGCCTGTTCCTTGGGATCAGCCCCTTCAACCCAAGGATTAGTGCATACTCAATAATGGTGACCTATCTGACCACAGTTGTGGAAACCTTGACGTCTAGGATGATTTTGCAAGTTCATTGTGAGAATGCAAGGGCCACAGGAAGACAAACCAGAATTAGAGGTGGCACAATTTTCCCGCACAACTGCTCCAGAATGGGTAAGGTGCATATTCTGCAACAGCATCTTTATGCTTTTCATAGAATAAAGCATGGCATTATGGGCTTTGAAGTGAAGGCACAGAAGCTGTTCACTTTGAGGGCTTGAGCGCAAGCCATGTAAGCTTAATAAGCCATCAATTGTCTACTTATTATCAGTTGCTGTCCTTTCATGTAAAATCTATCTGCAAATTCAGCTAGAGTCTCCTTAGGTTTGAAAGCAATGTGCATAAAGGCATCCTTCTTCACTTCCAGACTAAGGTCACCACTAAATTTTTCAATCAAAAGCTGCTTCATATCTTCCCAGGTCTCAATAGTGGGCAGCTCTGGCACTACTACCTCTTGGCAGGTTGAGTGCAGATAGGTTAGAATGTGTTCCTTCTTAACCTCATCTGAGGCTCTTCTCATGGCAGTTTAATAAATAGTTAGGAAAGCTGCAATGGTTAGGTTTTGGGGTCAAAGACTTGCTTAAAGGTAGGCT